>CM061136.1:53283949-53518949 GCA_030789695.1 Scilla litardierei | reverse complement strand
TTGATGGTGCTGGACAATTGTTGTTGCACTTATTCATGAAAGTCGATTTGTGAATCCATGTGATGCAAATCAACTACCTCATTTGGTTATCGTTCATAATTTGAGAGACAAATCGATGTAATCATAAATCATATGGTTCATCTATATTGAAATCTTATAATCAGTATATGCTATTGGCATACTTTGCTATAGCAAAAGTCAAACATGTTTCTATTGCACAAAGGCATCACAGACAAAACTTATATCAAAATGTTTTGACAGTGAGTACCAACTAAAAATATATATACATTTCAATGTCTATACCCATGTATAGCAGCAGACTGGATGTAGAAATTTAAATGTCTATACACATGTGCATTATGACAAATAATATCAGAACAGAATTAGCTGAGAATCCAGTCTACATGTTGTTTACATGGATCCTCTCATGAGTTTGCAAAAGACAGAATTGTAGTTAGACTTTGGCATAAATTAGCAAAAAAAATTTATGAACATGACCAATTCTGCCCAGTTGACTTGCAAAATTCAAACCTAATGTATGTATGAATGTATAATTACAGGCAGATGGACTTGCTGGTGTTGGGGCTATCGTTGACAACCTAACAGATCTTGAACTATGGCCAATCCACGAGGGTATCTACTTGACACTTCATGCTCATGCTTGCCCTGCTTTTAGTACCTGCCATTTTGGAAAGCTTAGGCAACCTATTGAAGCTTAGGCAACATGTCATTTTGGAAAGATCATGTAATTATAAGATCTGCCTCTGAGATCACACACACACACACACACACACACACACACACACACACACACACACACACACACACACACACACACACACTGGCTGATGCTTAGGCAACCTGTCAAACATGTTTCTATTGTCCCATGTTTCTTTGGATATTCAAATTCTGAACAAAAATTCTCAACTATTTCAACTATTTCAAGACAATTTGGAAGACAATAAATAGCAACCTGGCTGAGAATTTGTGAATCCATTTCCAAATATTTCTGAACTATTTTTGAATTTCCAACCTGGCCAAAAAATGGAATTTCTGAACTATTTGCAAATCAACTATTTCAACTATTTGTGAATCCATTTCAACCCTGGCTGAGAATTTCTGAACTTTTCAAATAGTAGAAATAGTTGAGAATCCTTTTCCAAATCAACTACCAAATTTGTGAATCCATTTTTCTGGGCTCAAATTGCATTTATGCACCCTGCACTTTGTATCAAAAAATTTCTAATCATCTTCTCAGCCAAATAGGTTAAGCATTTGAATAAATGCAATTTGAGAAAATTTCTGATCATTTTCAATAGCTCAACTATTTTAATTTAAAAAATTTTGAAACTGGCTGAGAAATTGATCAGAAACTGCAATAAATAGCAAGATCCATTTTCTGATCATTTTCCAAAAATCTCAACTATTTCAAGACAATTTTCTTAACAAAAATTCTCAACTATTTCAACTATCTCAAGACAATTAGGAAGGCACTAAATAGCAAGTTCAGAAAATTTCTCAACTATTTGAAAAGTTCAGAAACTGGCTGAGAAAATTTCTGATCAAAAAATCTCTTCCAATAATCCAAATTATTTCAGCATTAACCAAGCTTATCTATCTTCACAATTTGTTGTGATGCTAATCTATCTGCACAAGCACTTAAAAATTTAAAATATTCTAGACAATCACATCTTAAGTATATAACATTTATTTCCTAAAAAGTACTTCTGATAACCACTGAGACTTGTACAAAGCAAAAGCAACACCAAAGCACCGAACAATCCAAGATGGTTTTTTCCTTTTTACCACATTAACCAAAAGCCCGTGTGATGGGTGGCAGGCCAACAATTATATTATACAGCAACATCCAACAACTCTGAAGTATGCCTGCAGTCTTCAAGATTAACATGGCCACCATCATATACAGTATGGTTTGGGCCACATACTATGCAGTAGAGAAAGCAACAAAGTTAAAAGGGATTTAAAGAATAAGATTGATAACTTGAACATCAATATGCTAAGTAATACACAATCATTCTAATATACAAAAGACAATAGCAACAATATGCCAACATTATAGAAGCACAATAGAACAAAATTATATGCACAAATAGTGAAGTAACCTTTATATTAACACTCTACATGTATAGATAGCCCTGAAAATAACCAATGTTTCTTCTTGGCTTGTACTCAATTTTCATATCTGCAAGAGACCAGAAATGATGCATATCAGTTTAATGTGAGAAAAAGGAAAAGCTGTTGAAGGTTTAAAAAGGAGAGAGCATTTGTTGGACAGTTTGTTAGACATCATGCTTTAAAGTGGAAAATTTGTTCAAGAAAATAGATAATAACTGACCTCGGAGTTCATAAAGAGAGTTATAGTGCACTTCAAACCAAAAACTCAGTCATAGCTCTGCAGGAAAAATATACATATGCATAAAAGAAAGGCCATGTTCAATATAAAGAAAGGTCATGAAAAAAAATTTAAAACCTGCATAAAAATAGGTATAGAATATGTGCTGAGATTCCTTGATGCAAAATATACATATGCTCAAAAGTTCACATGTCAAAAGTTCTCAAACATGCTCGGCAGGTCGTCCGGACACTCTCGTCGGTGCTCTGATGAAACCACATGCTCGGCAGGTACAACATCTCCCCTGCCCTCACCGTGCACCTAAACATAGATCTGTGGGGGCTGCGGTTGAGAGAGGTGGGTGCGTGCTGCAAATTTAATTCCCCCAAATTTCAAGTTAATGATTCCCCCACAAATTAATGAGTTTTACCCACATCAGCAACACAATTAATCACACAAACCTCTTAAAATCCGAGGGGAAATAAACCAAATCCTTAGAAAATGCAGTGCTTGCACCAAAAGTAAATCTTGCAGCACACCTACCTATTAAAACACAAATCAGCTGCCAACAAACCAGAATTTACATGCACTTTTTCTGTATCGTTCAAATCAGCTGCCAACAAATGGAATTCTCAAGAAGATTGGAAAGATAGAATGTTATGTACATGATTAAGCTAATTGATTGCATGTGAGAATGAATGTGAGAACAAAAAAATGAACAGTAAAATTAATATTTTATAAACTGAACTAATAAAAATAGGTAGTGTTGCTAAATTCATTATAAAATTATTCTTTGGCTATTGAACCTTTGAATATATATCACATGTATTAAGCTCCATGCTATTCATTTAAGACAGACCCCTCAAATGCAAGCTCCAATAAAAATTTTGATTTAAAACTGTTTAGAATGGTACAATTCTCTATGTGCAAAGAAATAAAAAAAGTAAAAAATAAAATTGAAATAAAAAAGAAGCAAATATACATCTCAAATGGCACACCAATTAGAAGCCCTCAGAAGTGAAGCTGTGGTTGATCAATGATGGACCAATGAGCAGTCGAAAGCTCAATAGTCCTAGTAGCAATGTTTATATTGCACAGTTGGCTGAAAGTCTGCAATAATATATGTATTTAAACCTAACCTCTATGTTCCCTCAATAACAAAAAATTGTATTTTTGCAATCTGCAATTTATGTGCCATCCTGCAAACTTCTCCTCATTTCTCCATATCCTAACTTCTCCTCATTTGTTTAAAATACAGATTCAAATCTACATGGAAATCACAATTATTATTACATTTGTTTTGTTTGCATATGGAGCTAATTTTTTTTACGTGTATGCTAACTTAAACAGTTTAGTTTCTGTTTTTGTCATTCACCCATATGAATGGGAACATAATCAGCCATCAAACCCGTAAGCTCACAAGACATCGCAATGCGTGATCAAATACCAAGGAAGTAGGCAATTGTCAAATGACTGAAATGTAGTGGTTAGAAGAGCATTGCATTGGCATTAAATAATGGTCCATAAAATAGCGTGGTCTTCTTCATTAAGACAGAACCGACTAAATGGAAAACACCATGACATTGGTTCTCATCAAAGAGACGTCATATGCAGCATCTAAAAGAAATACACTTTCCATAGTCAAGAAATCCAAAGTATAGGTCAAACTGGACAAAGAAAATTACCGGATATCAATAACTCTTTCTTCAGCACCAAAAACTGCTTCGAATGCTTAATCCAAGTCTTCCCCCTATGGAAAAATGTCATGTGATGAGATGAACCAAATAGTGACCAAAAAGGAATACAAAAACTGAGAATGCATGCAATCAAGTGATGTGTTTACCCCATATATATTGTCATCACACAAATCGTCACAGCTTTGTGCATGAAGTGCTTTCTGACATGATTATATTTTGTTGGGTACTTGAGCAACATGTTTCAAGAGATTTTCAGTTCAAACCTCATCATTAACGATTTAGAATATACTTATTTAACCTAATCTGTTCTGTCTTTTCAAGCAAATAACAATGACATTAAGCACCATTCAAGATGGCCCAAATGATGTAGGTGCAACATTTACTATTATGTTTGTTTGGTGTAAAGTGTCAGCCCATAACATATTTGCCTAATATGTAAGGTAATGAGATTTCTAGCCACACTTAAATTTGAGTTACTTCAGCATTGAAAGGCATGTGAATGTAAATCAGGACAAATATAAATTGATATGTACTTCATTCAAAAATAGTCTGCTACTTTATGTATTTATTGTAAGCATGCATTTTTTTCCTTTCAAGCACTCCAACTGTTGTCCATTTCATGTCCTCGAGCTCCTATCACGTTGCTCAATAATCATGATCAATTTTAACACATCTTCTACTTCCTTACACTTCCTAATAAATGCAAACCATGCTCCATTTGATCCTTCAAATACTAAATGAGCAAGCATGCACGCACAAACTTCTTAATATCAAATTACTTCAAGGCCAAACATGTGATGATATAAGCTGTCAGCATGAATATAACTATCGAGACGAAATGCACGAAAAAACATCCCCAACAACGATATGAAATGTAATCATGAAAGTAGATATTGAGATGAAATGCAGGAAGAACAATCCCAATAGGAAGATATTGAATCAAATGAGTTTAACATCATACCTCTTGGAGCTTTCCTTCATGTAGAAATTGTTCATACCTGAAACAAAAGCATAATATAAATCATTAGCAAAATATAGATGCTAATTGATGCATTCATTTGGTAATAATACAGATGCTAATTGATGCATTCATTTGGTAATAATATAAATCATTACCAAATTCTGAAATCAGTAACAACATGATCCATTATTCTAGGCATTTCCTCCAATACGTCTTGTGCTTGTTTTTATCATCAAAATTTCTCTAAAGTAATGATTGTTTGTTTACTCAAAATTTCTCAAAATTTCCTCAAAATTTCCTCACAATCCTATTGCCATCTTAATTTATTAGTGATTTTCAATGTCTTTTTCCCAACACTAAAAGAAAGAAAATATATGCTCTGTTGGTATATACACCTTTTTTCCAACACTATAAGAATTTGCCTTCTTCACTGGAGTGACCTCACTTACAAAAAATAAGCCCAGATCTTTGGGCTGAACCCGGCTGTAATCGAATAAGGGATTGAATTCGTCCTGTGAAACAATTCGAGATGAAACCCTAGAAACCACATAGAGAGAGGGGGGAGAGAGACTCACCATTGAGATTTTCGAATTAAGGGTTTTAAGGAGTGAAGAGGAGGCGGTGGCAGAGGCGATGCCGACGGTGTGCCTCAAGCTGTGGCGCAAGCCTTGATCTTTTTGGGGGAGTTCGTAGGTGATGTTGGTTTGAGGGGGGCCGAGTTCTGAGGGGGCTGAGTTCTGAGCGGGCGGGTTGATTTCTGAGGGGGGGCTGACTTCTGGGGTGGGGTTGATGGGGGTGCTGATGCGTTTGGGGGGGATGGAGCTCTGGGGTTGATGGGGGTGTTGCGTCGTTTGGGGAGGGGGAGAGAGAGAGAGGATAGGATTGAGTTTTCATTTGAGTTTCCCCCCTTTTTGTGCCCCCCATTTGAATTTTCATTTGAGTTTTCAAATTTTGAGTTTTCATAACAAAATTTCCCCCAAAGTTTGTCCTAGTCATCATCTACTTATATCCCTTATCCAATTTCTCTTATCCAATTTCTCATATCTTATCCATTTCTCTTATCTTATCCAATTTTCTCTAAACAACATCCCTAATATATACCCAATTTCTCATATCTTATCAAAAACTCTTGTTTCAGAGTGTTTTCTCACTACAAAAGCGTTGACCGTGGACAACCCGGTCAACGTGGTCAAGGGGCCCGCTTGGGTCCCTCGGGTGTGTCGAGTCGGTGCAGACGAGGCGCGAGTCGGAACTGCAGACGACGTGGAGCGCGTCGGCTGGGCCGAATCGGTGTCCTCGGTCGTTGGTAGGGCGAGGGGAAGCCTCGTCCCGGGTTGAGACGCTCGGCCTCGGTCGGGCGTGCTCGGCCTCGGCGGTCGGACGACGAGGGTCGATCGTCCAGCTGGTTGCGCAGTCGGCGAGGGGCGGAGGGGAAGCCTCGGCCCGTGGGTCTGATGTCCTCCTGCGTAGACGAGAACGCTCGTCAGGGGGCTGGACCTTGGTTCCGGCCAAATCCCCTCCGATGCCTAAGTCAGACAGTGATCTGAAAGAGGAGGCCCGGCGGAGACGGTTCGACTCAAGAGGAGATCGGAACGGCGTCTCACGGCGCGAGCGGGGGAGGAAGGAGATGAAATGAGGGAACAAGGTCGTTGATGGAGTACCTTAGGTTTTAGATACGTGAGATGCGGTCCCCTGTCTTGTCGTCCTTCTAACCCTTTTATAGACCTCCCACCGTGATTGCCCCCAACCCACGTCGCTCGTCTGCCCTCGATCGTGCCCCCTCAATCCCCCCCCCCCCCCCCCCCCGTCACCGCTCCCTGCGCCATGCCAGCACCTCCCCATAATAGCCATTAAGTGGCCACGGGATCGGGGGAACGGTTGTCGCTGGAGCGGGTGAGTGACTCGTGCCTCATCGGGGCCGGGTCGGATCGACATTTGGGGGCCCTCTATGGGGCTTTTTCGGGCGGGCCTGATCGCGCAGATGGGCTTCCGATCGACGGTCGGGCACCCAGGCTCGTATCTTTCGGGCTTCGTTCGGTGGGCTGTGCTTTTGGGTCTATGTTATTGGGCCTTCGTAAAATAGACGTATCAATTGCCCCCATCGGTGGGGCCGATCGGCCTTGGCCGGTTCGGTTCGACCGATGTGACTGCTGGGGTTCCGAGTGGCGTGTCAATCGAGGCGTGGTTATAAATGAAGGTAATGATGAGGCGGATCGATTGGACTTCCTTTGGCGCCGATTTCGAAACGCCGCCGGTTCTCCGAGACCTGCCACGAGTTCCTGTCAGGCGCTTCGAATTCTCCCCTGAGTCTGGTATATAAGATCCCCAGCTGTGTGGATCCCGACTTCTTCTTTGCTCTTCCCTCTGTTTTTGCTCCCCGCAGCTTGGAGTCTCCCATCGTCATCGTTTCCTTGTCTTCTCCAAATTAATAAAAAGGTAACTCCTTTCTTACTTTCATATTATGGCTGCTCTTAGGATAGGTGGTTTCGGCCAAGGGGCGAGGGATCCTCCTGAGCCGAGGCGGGGCGGGCCCCAGCTTGTGGGATCAGGTCCTTCCTCTGGGAGTCGTTCCTTTCGAGATAAGGGGAAGGAGAAGCTCTTCCCGGAGTACGTTGGCGATGACGTGGCGTCGGCTGCCGTGCGGCTTAATGTACCCCCGGTTATCCTCCGAACTCCGTCGGGGAGTCCTCCTTCAGTGTCCACGGAGATCCGGGAGAGGTATCTTTGCTACCCGTACGATGTTCGAGTTTCGTTCATCGACGAGCGGATCTGCCTTCCGAGGAGCAACGAGGTCGGTGTTTACGTCGAGATGTTCCACCTGGGCCTTCGTTTCCCGCTCAATCCCTTCCTCATCCATGTCATGGAGTATCTCATGGTGCACCTTTGCCAGTTCACCCCCTGTTCGATCGCGGTACTGACGGGCTTCGTGATGCTCTGCTGTACCCGTGGTCTGGAGCCGTCTCTCCCCCTTCTCTTTTACTTTTATCGGATCCAGACGGTCGGTCCCCGGGTCATGGTTGCAACTCCGAGCCCGCTCGAGGAGGGAATGCCTGATCGAGCTACCCCGCTGGTCGGGGGATTGGAGTTCGGATTATGTCTTCGTGGTCTTCCGGGAGGATGCCCGAATTCTGATAGGCTGGGGTGGGTCGGTCCGGCCCGACTCATCGCTAGCCCTCTCTGAGGCGGAGCTGGCGGCCACCGCGCTGCTGTCGACCCTCCCCTTGGAGGCGAAATCCATCTGGTCTTTGTTGGACGACCTACTTTTGAAGGCCGTCTTGTGGTCTCTGGGTAGGCCGCTTTTTTGGTCCTGGGTTGCCCCGTAGCTTACCCTGATTTCGGTTTCCCTTGCAGGAATGGCTGGTCGCGAGTTCACCCGTGATGTTGATGAGCTGATCCATCGTGGAGCCGCTCGGAGCCGGGGTAGTACCTCTGGAAGGGCGCCTCGGTGGACCGTTGAGGAGGAGGTGCGCCGAGCCGAGCCTTCTGTGGGTAAGGTGGTGGTCGCGCCTCCCGCCTCTTCTTCTGGCGATCTCCTTACCAGGGGGGTCGCAAGGGCCAGACCCGCCCCGACAGCCCAAGAGGCGGGGGGTAACGACGGGTCTGATGCAGTCCCTCCTGCCCTTGGCGCGCCCCCTCTGGTTCCCGAGGGTGGGGATGGTGCGAGGCGGAAGCGCTCCCCTTCGGCACCCTCGGAGCCTCACGGTGGAAATAAGAGGAAGGAGGATGTGGATCCCTCCAGTCCGGCGGGTTCCGTGCTCCCTGCGGCGACCACCGGGGATCTTCCGGTGGCCTTGGCAACCACCCCCCTCGCAGCGTCCCCGCCCATATCACCGGGGATCGGAGCCCTGTTGGCGAGCAATTTGGCTTCCCTCGATGTCGCCCCTGGGAGTTCGGTGTTTGTCGACCGAGCCTTGGCCCAGCAGGTTGCTGAGGTCTCCGTCCTTCCCCGGGACCGCAGTCTCCTCGAGAAGATCCCTGCCGACAAGGTGTCGGATTCCTTGGTCTGGATCCTTCAACAGGTTCGGCTATCTTGCTGTCCTTTCCTTCCCTTTATTCTCTTCTTAGCCCATGTCTCGTCTTCCAGGGTTCAGCGCTCGCCGTGGAGTTGCAGTCCGAGCCGTCCGCTTGAGGGAGCTGGAGGAGTCCTCCATGAGGGCCCACGAGCGGGCCGTGGCGGCGGAGGTGGCTATGACGGAGGCCCAGATGGAGTCTCGGCATCTCAAGCTCCGTGTGGCCGAGCTGGAGGGACGAGTGGGTGACCTCCAGGGAAAGTTGGAGGACGCCCAACAGTCAGCTGAGGAAGCAGCGGAGTCGTTCCGCGTGGAGAGGGAGGAGCTTCAGAGGGAACTGTTGGATCGGCGTCAGGTGGCGCGGCTTGCGGAGGAGGTGGAGAGGGGTGTCGTCGGGACCCTGGGGAAGAAGATCTTCGAGGTTCTCAGGGAGGCCTTCGGTACGTATGAAGACCTCATCGCCCCTCGGATTGTCGAGGTCGTCCAGTCTTCCTTCCGGGATTGTGCGGAGCGCGTTCGGCAGGCTCCCCCGCTTGTCGATCCCCCTCGCTCCGAGCATGGCGAAGCGCCCGAGGATGTGTCCTCTCGAGCCCGGGCTCCCTAAGCCGTCCCTCCTGGCCTTATCCTCAAATTTTTTAGCATCCGCTTCGCTTTGGGCCAGTCTACTTGAAATGGATCCCTACCCCTGCTATCTTCTTCGGCTTCGCTATCGACTCCCCGCTTCAGAGCCAATAATTGCTGGTTGCATGGATGTTCGCTGAGGCCGGCAACTTTGGGTCCTTAGCCAACAAATTTCGCTCTGTCGGTGCCGCCCTTGTTTCTGTAGGTGACGAACTTTGTTGTCTGTCGAGGGCGGGTTATTTGTAGAGAGGTTCCCTCAGTCTTCGATTCCCTGTAAATAAGACACATTTTTGTACCTTGATTAACTGTTATAAACGAAATTGACTTACTCGGACTTCTCGCGTATTTTGCTTTGCTGCCTCGTCCTCGGCCTAGGACTGGTTGACACCCGAGTTGGCTGGGGGAATTGCCTCCGGATTTACGAGCCATGGAGTCGGTCGGCGAGGGTGAAGCTCCCCGGTTTAGGACCGGTCGGCGTCCACGCCGGTCGGGGGAATTGCCCCCAGACTTATGAGCACAGGAGTTGGTCGGCGAGGGCAAAGCTCATCGGCTTAGGATCGGTCGGCATCCGCGCCTGCTGGGGGAATCGCCCCCAGACTTATGAGCGCAGGAGTCGGTCGGCGAGGGCAAAGCTCCTCGGCTTAGGACCGGTCGGCGTCCGCGCTGGTTGGGGGAATTGCCCCTGGACTTATGAGCGCAGGAGTAGGTCGGCGAGGGCAAAGCTCCTCGGCTTAGGACCGGTCGGCGTCCGCGCTGGCTGGGGGGAATTGCCCCCGGACTTCTGAGCGCAGGAGTCGGTCGGCGAGGGCATAGCTCCTCGGCTTAGGACCGGTCGGCGTCCGCGCCTGCTGGGGGAATCGCCCCCAGACTTCTGAGCGCAGGAGTCGGTCGGCGAGGGCGAAGCTCCTCGGCTTAGGACCGGTCGGTGTCCGCGTTGGCGGGGGGAACTGCCCCCAGACTTATGAGCGCAGGTGTTGGTTGGCGAGGGCGAAGCTCCCCCTCCCCCTCCAGTGAGGCGGCGGTCTTCATTCTTTTGCACCCTTAGTGAAACGTCGATTCCGTCGAAGATTGAGAAAAGACAAAAGGGAATGCATTTGTACTTTTAAGAGTCCTGTCGGACTAGTACATTTGGAGTAAAGGAAAAAGGAAATAAAGCTAGACAGAGGGATGTAAACCTAGATAATCCTCCCGGATTAGGCTACGACTGGGGGAAGAGAGCTCGCCCGCTCACTCTATGATGCGGAGGGGTCCTTGGACGGTGTTGATCTTCTTCCCCTTGTCCGGCTACATGGAGGTCCCTTCCCCGTGGGTCGGCTCGTCGGCTAAACTCCTGGCGTGCCCCCGGCTCATCAGCTTCTTAATGTCCTTCTTTAAGTGCCAGCAGTCTTCAGTGTCGTGGCCATTGTCTTTGTGGTACTTGCAGTACTTCTCCCCGCTCTTCCCACCTCTTTTTGCCTTTGGTGGGGGGAGATCGGCGCGCTCTTCCTTCTGTACTTGAGCGAGGACGGCGTCTGGGGTGGCGTCCCTCGTACCCTCTCCCCGCTGCCTGTTTCTCGGCCTCTTCTCGGTCCGGTACCCTTCGGGGCTGCCTCGTCCGCTGTCGCCGCGGTTGGTCCCTCGAGTGGCCTTTCCTGCCTCAATGGCCAAGGTCTCCTCGGTCAACATGAAGCGCTCGGCCCTCGCCATGATCCCTGGGAGGTCCTTCGGGGGGTCGTTGTGCAGAGATTTCTTAAGGCCTCTATGGCGTAGCCCTTTCTTAAGAGCCGTTTGGACAACAAGGTCGGGAGGGCTGTTCACGTTCAGCCTTTCCGCGTTGAAGCGGCACATGAAATGTCGGAGCGGCTCGGCTGGGCCCTACACTATGTTAAATAGATGTTCAGCATCAGGCTTTACCTGTCTCCCCGCCATGAACTGTTTGCAGAACAGCTGGGTGAGTTCCTCGAAGCTGTCGATGGAGCGGCTGGGTAGGCTACGGTACCAGGTCCTCGCCGCTCCCCTGAGAGTCGAATAGAAGCCCCGGTAGAGCAGGTCATCGTCGGCTCCTTGGAAGGACATGTCCCCCTCGTAGTCCATCATGTGGTTTCCCGAGTCTCCTATCCCGTCATACTTCCCCAGCGTCGGGATCTTGAATCGAGAGGGGACCCGCGAGTCGGTTATTCTCCGTGATAGGGGACACCGATCTTCGTGGATGCCCCCGGGGGTTTGACACCCGCCCGCCTCTGGTTTGTTCGGTGGTGGAGGGGGCACAGTCACCGGCGGGGTCGGCTCCACGGCCCTCGCCACACTGAGAGTCGGGCTGACCCATCGTTCCCAGCTCCTCCAGCGGGAGCTCCCGCTCCGCCGCGATCGGTCTCTCGAGTGGTGTCGATTGCTTCTTCTGCGGTGGGGTGATCGTGGTCGACGAGACGACGCAGTCACCGATTCGTCCCCCGTGCCTTCAGTTTCTCTTCGGCTCCTTTCACGATGAGGGGAGGAGGCGCGTGATCTCGCCTGGCGGGAGCCGGACAACGTGAACCGACGCTCTGCGTTCGGTCTTTGGTTGCCATGGTCGTCGACCACAGCGGATCGTAAGAGCGGGGGACCCCCGCCCAACGATGGTCGTCGCCCAACGTGCCTCCATTAGCTGGCGCAGTGCTGACGAGCTGCTGTACTGCCGCGACCAGCGTCTGGATGTTCGCGTTGGTCTCCTGGGCCAGGGCACGGAGTTGTCCCTGAGTGGCCAGTTCCGGCCCGCCAATCTCTTCAGTTGTGGGGGCGGGGTGATTGTTGACGGGCGTGTCTTCGAGGTTGCCGTTGGATGCGCCATTCCCCTCCTCCGGGATGGGAGGCATGCGTTTCCTTCCGTTGCTGGCTCGTGCCATTGCAGGTGTGGTTTGCTTCTTCGTGGGACAGTTTGTGTTTCCCACAGACGGCGCCAGATGTTTCAGAGTGTTTTCTCACTACAAAAGCGTTGACCGTGGACAACCCGGTCAACGTGGTCAAGGGGCCCGCTTGGGTCCCACCGGTGTGTCGAGTCGGTGCAGACGAGGTGTGAGTCGGAACTGCAGACGACGTGGAGCGCGTCGGCTGGGCCGAATCGGAGTCCTCGGTCGTTGGTAGGGCGAGGGGAAGCCTCGGCCCGGGTTGAGACGCTCGGCCTCGGTCGGGCGTGCTCGGCCTCAGCGGTCGGACGACGAGGGGTAGCCTCGATCGTCCAGCTGGTTGCGCGGTCGGTGAGGGGCAGAGGGGAAGCCTCGGCCCATGGGTCTGATGTCCTCCTGCGTAGACGAGAACGCTCGTCAGGGGGCCGGACCTTGGTTCCGGCCAAATCCCCTCCGATGCCTAAGTCAGACAGTGATCTGAAAGAGGAGGCCCGGCGGAGACGGTTCGACTCAAGAGGAGATCGGAACGGCGTCTCATGGCGCGAGCGGGGGAGGAAGGAGATGAAATGGGGGAACAAGGTCGTTGATGGAGTACCTTAGGTTTTAGATACCTGAGATGCGGTCCCCTGTCTTGTCGTCCTTCTAACCCTTTTATAGACCTCCCACCGTGATTGCCCCCAACCCACGTCGCTCGTCTGCCCTCGATCGTGCCCCCTCAATCTGCCCCCCCTGTCGCCGCTCCCTGCGCCATGCCAGCACCTCCCCATAACAGCCATTAAGTGGCCACGGGATCGGGGGAACGGTTGTCACTGGAGCGGGTGAGTGACTCGTGCCTCATCGGGGCCGGGTCGGATCGACATTTGGGGGCCCTCTATGGGGCTTTTCCGGGCGGGCCTGATCGCGCAGATGGGCTTCCGATCGGAGGTCGGGCACCCAGGCTCGT
This sequence comes from Scilla litardierei, assembly GCA_030789695.1. Lineage (NCBI taxonomy): Eukaryota > Viridiplantae > Streptophyta > Magnoliopsida > Asparagales > Asparagaceae > Scilla > Scilla litardierei. The sequence continues at coordinate 53,505,503 of CM061136.1, read as the reverse complement.
ATCTTTCGGGCTTCGTTCGGTGGGCTGTGCTTTTGGGTCTATGTTGTTGGGCCTTCGTAAAATAGACGTATCAACTCTTATCCAAAAACCCATAATAACATCCCTGTTTTATAATATAGATGTATGTATATAGGAAGAGCATTATGATGATATTCATCCAATCTATCGACTATGGCTATGGAATATTCATGGACAAGCCATATAGAGAACCCACTACACCCATATCACAATGGACCAAAGAAGAGATAAAATCGGTGACTATTAACTCAAAGATAATGAATATATTGTTTTATGATATTATTGTTGATATTTTTGAGTGTTTGTTAGACGCAAAATCTACCAACAAATTTAACACACTCTTTAAAATAACTATGAAAATCCAACACTCAATGAGTCATCTTCCAAGGACAAAGAACAAGAGGAAAATTCTTACGTGTTACATGTCACATTCAAACAAATAGGTTAGTTTAGAATCTGACTATGAATCTGATAGTGATAATGACAGAAATTTAGAACTGGCTTTCCATGAACTTTGTGAACAACATCCGAAATTAATAAAAGAACATTCAAAATAATAAAATATTCTTGAAAAGTGTTCTATAAATGATGACATCTTACAAACTAACAGAATGTTAGAAGAAGTAAATTTAACATTAAAAGATGAAATTGCTTCATCAAGGGTGAAGCTATTTCAGAAGACATTACTCTCATTATTATGAAATTAGAAGATGAAAATGTGAAATTAAAAATTAAGAACAGCATACTTAAAAATGAATGTAGTGAATAATAGGTTAAGTGAACTTGAGAAGAGCATATCTACAACAAAACTAAAGAAGAACATATCTACAACAAAACTAGACTATATAGAACGGCAGAAAAATGACGACAAGTTAAATAAATGGAAATAAAACCTACACAACTTACTAGCTTCATAGCAAACAATTAGTAACAAATTTTAGTTAGGCTATAACAAGATTAATAAAAATATTAATGAAATGGTTAACAAAATTATGCCTTCAAATACACCAGTTTGCAAAGCAAACCAAAAAAAAAATACTAACTTGCAAAATATGAACCAACCCAAGCCTAATAGACCACAAGTAATTAAAGAAAAAATAATTACAATGTGGTTCCCTAAGATCGGTTCAAATAAACTTAAATATATATATATATGTATATATATATATATGTATATATATATATATCTATATTATAAAAGAGGGATGTTATCAAGAGAAATTGGATAAGAGATATTGGACAAGAGAAATTGGATAAGAGATATCTATATTATAAAAGAGGGATGTTATCAAGAGAAATTGGATAAGAGATATTGGACATGAGAAATTGGATAAGAGATATCTATATTATAAAAGAGGGATGTTATCAAGAGAAATTGGATAAGAGATATTGGACATGAGAAATTGGATAATAGATATCTATATTATAAAAGAGGGATGTTATCAAGAGAAATTGGATAAGAGATATTGGACATGAGAAATTGGATAAGAGATATCTATATTATAAAAGAGGGATGTTATCAAGAGAAATTGGATAAGAGATATTGGACATGAGAAATTGGATAATAGATATCTATATTATAAAAGAGGGATGTTATCAAGAGAAATTGGATAAGAGATATTGGACAAAAGAAATTGGATAAGAGATATCTATATTATAAAAGAGGGATGTTATCAAGAGAAATTGGATAAGAGATATTGGACATGAGAAATTGGATAATATATATCTATATTATAAAAGAGGGATGTTATCAAGAGAAATTGGATAAGAGATATTTGACAAGATAAATTGGATAAGAGATATCTATATTATAAAAGAGGGATGTTATCAAGAGAAATTGAATAAGAGATATTGGAAAATAGAAATTGGATAAGAGTGATGTTATCAAGAGAAATTGGATAATAGATATCTATATTACAAACGAGAGATGTTATCAAGATAAATTGGATAAGAGATATTGGACAAGAGAAATTGGATAAGAGATATCTATTATATAAAAGACGGATGTTATCAAGGGAAATTGATAAGGGAATTTGGACATGAGAAATTGGATAAGAGAATTTGGATATCTATTATATAAAACAGGGAAATTGAATAAGAGAAAATATAAGAGATGAGATTTTGAGGGATAAAAGAGGAGGTGGGGAATTTTGCACATACAACCCCGGTTTTTGTATTTTTTCCCATGGACCCTCCCCACACACCCACCCACACTTTTTATTCTCACCCCTTCCGCCCATTTTTCCCAGTTCTTTGAAGATTTAGAATCTTATCCTACTAGGACAAAACTTTGTCCTTCGTGGCAAGTTTGTCCTAGGTGGTAATGACAATTTTGGAGGGACTTAAATTTTGGGGGAAAAGTTAAATTTGGTGGGAAAATTGAAATTTTGTGGGAAAACTTGAAATTTGGGGGAACTTGAAATTTGTGGGGGAGAAAAACTCAGCCATTAAATAAACCGTGCCCTATGGGCACGGGTAATGACTAGTATATATATATATATATATATATATATATATATATATATATATATATATATATATATATATATATATATATGACAAGTAAGCGATGTTCTATATATATTAAGGCAAAAATAATTACAAAACTTCACCACTAGCATTCCCGATAGGTAAACTGGGAGAGGGGGGAGAGGGCACAAGCGCCGTCACCCACTACTACCTAGATACCTATTAGAAAAACCAGCGAGACAAAAGAATGTACAAAGGAGAAGAAGATAGCCAGCAGCTAGTCACGGAACAAGGAATCCCCAGTTTGAAAACGGCTCAATTGCTGAAGTCCGATCCCACTCTATATCACGAAGAGTCACAAGAACATCTGATGCAATATCATCAAAAAGGCTTATCTTATCTTTTAGTTTCCCCTCAAAAATCCTCATATTGCGTTGCTTCCAGATATGCCAGACCATGGATGCAAGGGCCATTTTGGCAAGAATACCAACACAGTCTTTTTTATTATAAAGGGAAAGCAACAAATCCCCCACCTCAGCAAGAGTAGAAGGGGCAGCAGCACGGATGCCTAATTTCAGCAAGCACCTGCAAATAATATAACGGGTATATGGACATACAAAGAATAAATGATCAATGCTTTCTACCGCCCCTTCATCACATAGAACACAAACTTGATTTGTAGTTACTCCCCACTTATGAAGAATATCTCTGGTGAGTAATTTGCCACGGAAAGCCCGAAGCAGGGTAATAGCCATTTTGGGCACATGTCTACTAAACCACACAACACCATGATAAGGAAAGGGGTTAGACCTGGTACGAGTACCGTCCCAAGCATTACGAAAAGAGAAACCTGTACCACCAAGCCATTCCCATGAATCAGTACCTTGGCCCACCTTAACCGATGCTAGAAGAGGCCGTATTGCATCAATTGCCGAATCATTAACTCAGGTTGAACCAGTCCAATAATCACTTATTAGCTTATTATCATTACCAATGGGTACATCATACAAATGAGATAGAGGACCACAAGGCAACCAATTATCATGCCAGAACAAGGTTGATGTACCATCACCCACAATGCGCTTAATAAGTTTTTGTGACTGACCACGACAGTGGAGAAGAAATTTCCAGGTACCAGACTGGGTAGGTTTGGCCTTGGCACAGAAAAACCCGCCAGGAGGCTTATAAATGCTTCTCATATAAGTAGCCCAGTGGCTATCAGAAGATAGATAGTTCCAAGTCAAACAGATACCAGAAGCGACGTTTAAATCTGAGAGGAGTCTTAGTCCCACCCCACCTTCTTCCTTTGGGACACACAAATCTTTCCAGGCCCAAAAATGAAGATTACCCCAAATAAATTTCCCGCAGATAGAATTGATAGATCTAATAATTGAATGAGGAATACGATAGACCTGCATCCAGAACGCCACCATACCATAGATTACCGATCGAACCAACTCGATCCTTCCAGAGATGGAGAGGAGGGAAGAGGACCATCCCTGCAATCTTTGTTTACATTTATCAACCAACCTGGCGAACATAGACGCTTTAGGATATACAGACGATAAAGGGAGTCCAAGATAGATGGAAAGAGAAGAAACAAGCTTAACCCCAAGAATGCCTGCCAGGGAAGTAGAATTATGAACACCCTTGCTAAAGATCGCTGAACTTTTGTCCCAGTTCACCTGCAACCCCGTAAGTAATCTGAAAGTATTAAGTAGATCCTGAAGGCCTTTTAGAGAATGCGAATTACCACGGTAGAAAACCAAGAGATCATCAGCAAATAGCAAATGAGAAATAGCCCCTGACCTACGAAGGGGATGAATAGAGGATGATGCCTCAGCTCTAGCCATCAAAAGAGAAAATGCCTCCATTACAATCACAAAAAGATATGGAGATAGTGGGTCTCCTTGCCTCAAACCTTTATTGGAGGGGAAATAACCCGCAGGTGATCCATCAATCAAGACTGAAAAGGTAGGGGAGGAGATACAAGCATGAATCCATTTCATAAAATTGGGGCCGAAACCCATCTGATGCAGCATGAATAGAATAAATTCCCTATTAACAGAATCAAAGGCCTTACGAAGATCCAATTTAATGCACGCCCTAGACCCCATAGGGGAGCTGAAGTCTCGAATCTGTTCATGGGCTATGAGAGTACAATCTGCCAGAAGCCTATTCTTGAGAAACGCTGACTGATTGGGGGAGATAAGCCCATTGATAACCTTCCTTAATCTGATAGAAAGGACCTTACTTATTATTTTGTAAATCACATTGCAGCAGGCGATGGGTCGATAATCGCCTAGGTTGGTAGCATTGGTACTTTTGGGGACAAGAGTTAAAAAGGTGTGATTAATCTGTTGTAACATGGCACCTTTCTCAAAAAAAGAGGAGATAGCAGAGGTAACATCTTTCCCAATAATAGCCCAGTTGTGTTGATAAAAATAAGCATTATATCCGTCTGGACCAGGGGCTTTATCCTTCCCAATATCAAAAACAGCTATTTTAATCTCATCTGCTGTTATTTTCCTATCCATCCAAGATGATCCTAAGAAAGTAAGCTTCCGCTTAGGAGTAAGCTTGGGGAAAACATTCCAATAATCGTCTTGCTGGAGTAAATTTTTATAAAAAAGTGGTGCTTCCTCCCTTAAGAGCTCAGTATTAGAAGTAGGGTGACCATCTGCAGAAATAAGATGATTAAGATTATTGTAGCAGCGCCTAGACTTCATGGCGGTGTAGAAAAAATTGGTGTTCCTATCCCCAACTTAAGCCAGTTCTGTCTGCTTTTCTGTCTCATATCAGATTCCTCCATATCCATGGCTTGGGCAAGCCTGAAAATAGCTTCCTGCTCTTGTTTCTGTAAATCGGTATTATGCCACAAGGCAGGGCTATTTTGGATTTGCTCAAGTTTCTCTCGACACTCAGCACTGGCACTGCGGTGAGTAGCTGCCCAGGGCTTTAGTTCAAGCTTTAAAGCTTTGAGCTTATGGACAACTTTATACATTGGAGTAGCATTTTGAATGTTGTTGTTCCATACCGAAGTAAGGAGATCATTGAACCCCGGAAACAGAAACCACGAATTATAAAAATTGAAAGGTTTTGGGTGGGAGATTACCTTTGGGTGGAGATGAACTTGCATGGGACAGTGATCACTAGTCCCAGCATTAATATAAGTGGTATACGAAGTCGGGAGAAGATGAATCCATGCAGAATTGCATAGGGTTCTATCCAACCTGGCCGCAATACGCCCCGCACCCAGGCGCTTGTTGTGCCAGCTAAGATGCTGGCCAACACTCTTCATCTCCAGTAAGTAGCAGCGGTTTATACATGAATTGAAAGCCTCAGAAGCAACATAATCCAGGGGCCTACCACCAAGCCTTTCATGAGAGTGACGAACGCAGTTGAAATCCCCGCCGACAAGCCATGGTAAATCATTTAAAGTGGAAGCATCCCACACGAGGCAATCCCATAGATGTTGACGGAGACTAGCTTGGTTGAAAGCGTAGACAACGGAAAGAGCAATTGATAGTCCAGCCGAATTGGTGATAGAGAATGTAATGTGCTGGGATGATGAAGAGTGGGTAGCAACACTCCAAATACTGGCATCAAACAGGGTAACAATTCGTCCACCCGAGTGATGGAGGCGATTATCAAAACTAACCCAAGATGAAGGGAAACACTTGGATATTCTCGAGGCATGCTGAGTATCCACTTTAGTTTCCAGAAGACAAACAACCGATGGATGAAGCTTATGAAACCGGTGTTTGAGATCACCCCTCCTAGTAGAGGAGTTAAGCCCCCTAGTATTCCAAAAGACCACTGACATTTAAACAGTGGGGGGTGGAGCTCCGCCGCCTCCAGCTAGACGTGAGCTACGGCGGGCCATTACTGAGTTGTCACCCTTCTTCTGTAAATTTTTCCCTTTGTGAGCAGCAGCTGATTCTTTAAGATTGAGTTGCTCACACTCCCAATCAGGGTTAGGAGAAGTGAGCAGAACTTCAGATGGTTCAGTATCTATAGGCAATGGGGGATCCTCCTGAATAGAGTCTTGTTGTAATAGGGCGGGCATCCGGTTTCCTAGAGTAGCCACCTTTGGAACAGGGTTGTCCACATACGGGATTTCTTCAATGTCTTCTGAATCCGAGGAAGACTCTTCTTCTCTTTGATTTGGCATGCCAATATTCTGAACCGGAGCTTTGCTCTTCAAGCCGTCAGAGGTTACCATCAGTGATGTAGGCACCCCCGGTTTTGGCAGCTCAGATATTGAATGTAGACCTCCCACTTGCTCAGAAGAGAACTCAAACCCCATACCTGGGTTTGCCGTAGGAAGGACCCCTGCTGTAATAGGCAAGGCACATGGGGTTGCAGGACTTTTTACAGGGATGGGACCAACATTGCCAGGGCCGCAATTAAGTAGCCGTCCGACTTCAGATGTTTCACCATGTGCTTGTAAATGACTGGAGAAGGACATATTGGGGACTCCCATACATGGAGTTTGGAATGAAGGGGGCCCTGCAACGTCCTTAGTAGATACAAATTCTTCCACAATAGAAGAGGTACCCTTTTCAATCACAGCATTAATCCCCTTCCCTACTTCATTTGCCATCAAAGGATGCTGTTGCTCACATATAGGATTAGATGTCAATTTGACAGGACATTGCTGCTGCTCACATATAGGAGCCAATTGGACAGGGCATTGAGAGTCTAAGTGTCCAAAACAGATGCAATTACTACATCGAGGAGGTTCCCCTTCATATTTGACCACCATTGACATTTCGGTCCCATCATCTAACTCGACAACTACTGCACGGGGTAGGGGCTGCTTGGCATCTATTTCAATCAAACATTTTGCATAGGCTAGACGCTCCAATTTTGTCGTAGCCCTATCCAGACACAGTGGCCTACCCACCACTGAAGAAATAACGTTCAGAATATCCAAAGTCCACATGTTCACAGGAACTCCATGAAATTGCACCCACACTGGGACAGTCGACAGGATATCTCGATCATGTCTCAGTGTTGAGCTCCACCTTTGGAGCACCACAAGTCTACCATCAAATAACCACGGTCCGCCATGTAATATTTTCTCACATTCCGCCTTGTCATCAAATCTGAAGTAGAAGAAGCCAGTGTCATGGCTATAAATTTGTACAGTCTTTTTGAGCTTCCAGAGGCGATCAACCCATGCCCGAATCTACCCATAATAGGGGACATCACCCAATACATATCCAACCAGGGCGTTCTTCCACAGGTCAGATCCCTTAGCCATGAGGGAATCCTTGACTCTCGCTATAGCCGTGCCATTCTGCCTGATCGTAGGGGGAATAAACGTCATTCCCAAGGACTCCTCATAAGATCTCCTGTTGGCACACACGTCGGACCACGAAAGCTTGGTCGCATCTGCATTGATCTTTATAGCAACTTGAGGCCTCACAGGCATTCTATCATACAGTTGACCAGCAGCAGGCGAATTAGGCTTCATCATCTCAGGCTTCGGGCAAGGGTTATGCTCCCAACGACCTCCCCTATATGGCTTCCTATGCACTCCCTTTCCTCCATCAGAAGGGACAGATCTCCCAGAGCCTCTTCTCCTTCTCATGACCTGAGTCCATCCTGTAATGCCCTACCAGCTACTGCACAAGTACTAGAGGGGGGGGGGGGGGGGTGAATAGTACTTTAAAATAATAAGGAGTATAATTCCAAATTAAATTGCAAACAACTACCAAATCAATTTGCGGAAGCTTAAATTGAATGACAACACAAAATTAACAATGCTAACAAATGAAGTTAATGGGTTCGGATCCACCCAAGTCTCCCTGACTTGTTCTCGGTGATCCTACGTCCCAACCACCCGGATCCCCTCCAGATACTTAGGTTAGAAACCCTAACCTAAGATTTCCACTATGAATATCTTGTGAAAAACCTTCACAAGATCAAATCATACATGCAATGGCAAAGTAAATCCCACAACCCGGGATCACAATCTTCTCTCACAACCGAGAGAACCAATTAGCAATATTAAAGAGTTTAAATGAAATAAACAATCTTACCACAAAATCCTATACCTTGAGTTTTTCTTACCCAAATGGTGAAATGAAGGATTTGAGGAAGATGAAGTCACCAAGACCTAGCACCAAGGAAATGACCAGCAATCGGTGCCTAGGAATGATTTGGAGACTAGAATCAAGCAATAGCTTGAAGAGCTCACCAAGAACAACCTTCTCTCTAGATGGATTCTAGATCTAGAAATGAGAGAGAATGGGTTTCTTGTGAGGAAGAGAGCTTTTGATTTGAGTGAGAATGGCTATCTCTTTAGAACTCAATGAATCTCTTAATGGCAGCTCTAACCTAGATAGAAATGACCTAGGTTCGTATTTATAGGGTCCCATAAAAACAAGTTAGGTCATTCACCAACGGATAGAAATCTGTGAGAGTTAGTCGGTCAAAGAACAATCACTGACCGACTAGTTCATCAACTAGTCGGTCAGTCAAACATCATTGATCGACTAAGTGAAGATCTGAGAAGAGATAGAATTTCAGACCTAGAAATCTAGTCGGTCCAAGAAGACTTTCTGACCGACTAGTTTCACAACTAGTCGGTCAGTCAGTGAACGTAGACCGACTAAGAGCAAAAAGAATTAGTCTGAACACAAGTTGACTTAGTCGGTCCAAGAACAAAAGTTGACCGACTAAATTGTCAACTAGTCGGTCACCAAACGTTCTTAGACCGACTAACGATAAACAGTAGCTTAGGAGAATTTTAGCATGAACAGTAAGTCACAATTAGTCGGTCAAAGAAGCATCACTGACCGACTAGTTCACAAACTAGTCGGTCGGTGAGTCAACGTAGACCGACTAACTGTAAACAGTAAAGTCCAAGAAATTAAGGAATCAAACTAGTCGGTCCAAGAACAGTTGCCGACCGACTAGATCACCATCTAGTCGGTCAGTACTTGTTCTTGTACCAACTAACATGCACATACAAGTCCGAATCGAAGCGCGACGCTTCGAGGAAGTTAGAATGAACTTGTGCAAGGATCCTAGAGCTACGAAATGAGCGTAATGAAGATAGAAACGTAAGATATACTCAAGGCTTAACATTCTATATATCGAAGCTAAAAGACTATAAATAAAACCGTAATAAACGGTCTTCGAGAGCTTCGATTGATTCTTCATAACTTCCAAAACGGCGCAAGAGCTTCAACGAAGCTTTAGGCATGAATACGAGCTTTGGGAAGTGTTGAGATGTCGCTTTGAATGTTTTCATGAAATTGGCGACGATCTCCAAAACCGCGCTCACAAATTGTTAGTTCATGGATTATTTATGTTTGCTCATCATCAAAACCAAATCCGGGGAGTCCAATATTCAACATTCTCCCCCTTTTTGGTGATGACAAACCAACATAAATAATAATCAAAAATAATGATTCAAATGTAAAATACTTACTCCCCCTGCATTGATGACACGTTAATTCCAAAATGAATATATATGAATTGCATCAATCAGATGAGTAAGATAAATAAAGAGAATCAATTTTCGAAATATCGGATTTTGAAAATCCTTATATGTATCTTAACTCCCCCTGAATCTAACATATCAAACTAGATTCTTGGAAATTGAGTTAAATTTTCATTTGCGCTATTTATTATCATTATCTCTCCCCCTTTGGCATTATCCCAAAAACGGGGGGCATACAACGACAACAATTAGGAAATGTAAAATCCAACATCGGGAGTCGTAGACAAAGACAATGGACCAACTTGACACCAAGGGAAAAGTGTGGAAATCAAAACAAGGTGTGCCAATTATTCCATTATCAATAAAAATCAAAGATAATCTAAATCATCAAAAATATCAAATGATTATTCATTTCTTGAATAAAGAAACATACTCTCTAATATTCAATATTCTTGGTTAATTTTGTGCAAGGAAAACAATTCTATATAATTATAGAAATATAATCTATTTAACCAAGTTTTCATGCGTCGAGCGACGAATTCACACATTACATGCATTGAACGAATATTAAATGTGCACGACGACTAAAAGATAAAGAGAACGACGATGTATATATATAAATGATAACATCAAGAGTACATCCAAAGAGATATCCCAACGAGTACATCAAAATACAACAAAATAACCATCAGCAACATCATCCAAAGTGTATCAAAACAACCAACACCGAAACCCTGAAAGCTCAAAAATACATCAAAACAACTCTCAAACCCTATCCAAACCCAAAATACTCTCACTAAAAAAATATAACATCCGAAGTGTAGTGGAGAGTCCTCGAAACTGACAATCACGAGGAAGTGGCTGGATCTGCAGTCTCCGTGGGTCCAGTCGACGGAGTGGACTCAGGCTCTGCAGGGAGTAGAGGTGTCTCAACAGATGGAATCGTCGGGGTAGGTGTGGAAGCAACAGCAACAGGCTCAACAGGCACATCAGGAGTGTCAGCAGGAGAGGCAGCAGGCTCAGAAGTCTGAACTACTGCAGCAAAGGTCTCTGGAGCACCGGTAGAGGTGCCAACACCAAGAGCAGAAGATGTAGCAGCAGCAGCAGTGGCCTCATTGCCACGGGCAAAAGAAGTGACAAGCTCGTCAAGCTCCTCATCGTCCATCTCCTCGTCCTCAGACACGGACGGAGGAAGATCAATGCCCATCTGACGAGCCATACGGCAAACTACCTCCTCGGTACGAGCCAAACGAGACTCGTGCCGACGAAGTATCCGTACGACATCATCTAAAGTAGCAGGACGAGAGGGGGCACCAGCAGCAGAGGGAGTCGCCTGAGAAGCAGATGTGGTAGACCTCTGTACGTGACGAAGCGCCGCTAGAGATTTCTTCACGGCCGTCGCGTTCAGAGGAGTACCCAAGGGACGCTCATCGTCAGGAGGGAGAGGGACTCGGAAATGACGAAACACAAGAGTCAACATACAAGGATATGGAATATGCGCAGACTTATTGGTCTTGCGTATACACTTGAAAGAGTCCATCTTATCGAGTATCACGCGAGCCCAATTAATCTCGCATCCCAAGAAAAGAGCGTAGATCAATTTCAAGAACGGCTGGGATGGAAGAGAAGATGATCCATATTTAGGGAGGAGGCAAGATTTCAAGATCAGGTTAAGGACCCACGCATTCGGCTTAAAAGATTTCGATGGAACACCAATGAATGCGGAGGGGATAACCTGGAAGATATCTGAAAGAACTAACTGATCCAAGGAAGAAATGTCATCGACCGAAATGTCCGAAGGAAGGAGACCACACGACGAGCAACCAAGAATCTCCCCCAAGATTTCTGCCGTGAGAACTATAGGAGTTCCCAAGACAGTCGTCTCAATGGAGTGGCTGGCATCGTACTGGCCTCGAACGCGATTGGCATAGAACAATTTCACAAGGCGAGGATACGGTTTGGGATTGGCCTTGGGGTCGTAACGGAGATAATCAAGAAGACCACTATAGGACAGGAGATCGGCTAAGCCAAGGAAATCTGAAAACTGGACGTAGTGCTCCAATAACATCGGGCAGTGTTCAATACGGTTGTAGGCCGCGAGACACATAGGGTCATCACGACACAACGATATGTCAACACCCCCCGCTGGCATTGGGCCCTTTCCCTTTGGCTGGCGAGTCCTAGGACGGAGTGGAGGAGTGGGTTCCCTAGTGATAGGCTCATCCTCAGGCACAAATTCAGTGTCGGAATCGGGAGGAGTAGCCGGTGAGTGGAGTATGGGCTTTTTGGTCTTGGATTTGCGGGGCTTGATGGTCGCCGTCCTCTGCTTCTTCAGAGGAGGCGAAGACGGGGAAGCTTGGGTAGACTTGGCACGACGTTTAGGCTTCGGGGGATTCCTAGGGTCGGAAGGCCCTACGGACATAGGAGAAGCCCCGGAAGAGGCGATAGGAATTCTCGTCTTTGCCATGGTCGAGGCACGACGAGTACAAGCAACACAAACTACTAGCAACACAAGCCCTAGAGATCAAAAGAAATCCGAACACACAAACCCTAGATGCACAAGCCCTAAGTGAAACAATTCGGAAACCCTAGGAGCTAGATGAGATAAAATCGAACCCTAGGGCAGGAATCGACCTAGGAGAGGGAGGGAGATACCTAGGAGGAGGAGGCGACGGCGGCGGACGGTGGGGATGGCTGGAGATATGGCCGGAGTCGACGAGAATTTGAAGGGGCTCGATTGGGTTTTGGGAGTTATCGGGCTTGAGCTGAGAGACAAACCGACTAAAAGTGAGTTTTAGTCGGATGAAAGTGAGTTTAAGTCGGTCTGGAAGCAAAAATACACAAATGCCCTAACCCACTTAGTCGGTCACAGTTCAAACACTGACCGACTAGATTACCATCTAGTCGGTCGGTCAATGAGCTTGAACCGACTAAGTCGAAACAGAGGCACAAATGAATTTCTAGGGCAAGAATTAGTCGGTCGCAGTATATTCACTGACCGACTAGTTTTCAATCCAGTCGGTCGGTAAGTGTACTATGACCGACTAACGAAAGAAAAAGATAGGAGATATATAAAAGCTTGATCTAGTCGGTCTGAGTTCACTTGCTGACCGACTAGATGAGCTTCTAGTCGGTTGACAAATGAACTTAGACCGACTAGAAGAGTCCAAAAATTGATAATTGATTTCTCTTCACAAACCACTTGAATGAAACATCATAACTCTCTCAGTAGTCATCTAAATTACCCCATAAAACGTCGAAATCTTAAATATGACATTGAAATACGATTTCGAGCAATAAATTCGTACAAATCACATAAAATTCCCAAAAATTCAATAAATCTAGCATGAATGAAATATCGCGAAATATAATAGCATGCAAGATATTTGAATGAAATATGAATCCTATATCTCGGATTCACCCATAATCCCCAATTCTCGACGCAACCGCACAAAGGAGTCCTCCTTTAGAGGTTTCGTGAAAATATCGGCGATTTGCTTTTGGGTTTCAACGTACACTAAAATGATGTCCTTCTTAGCAACATGATCATCTAAGAAATGGTGTCGGACATCTATGTGTTTTGATCGGGAATGGTGCATCGGATTCTTTGAAAGACAGATAGCACTTTGGTTATCCACCATGATAGGGCTAGTATCACAGTGAATACCAAAATCCTTCAAAGTGTGTCTCATCCAAAGAACCTGGGCACAAGCGGCACCGGCGGCAATGTATTCCGCCTCGGTGGTTGAAAGTGATACGGAATTTTGCTTCTTGGAAAACCAAGAGACAAGAGAATTTCCTAGAAAATGGCAAGTGCCACTAGTACTTTTCCTGTCGGATTTGCATCCCGCATAATCGGCATCACTGTATGAGACTAACTCATACGTGCTAGATTTCGGATAAAGTAATCCAAAATCTAAAGTGTAACTTAGATAACGGAAAATACGCTTTACCGCTACTAAGTGAGACTCCTTAGGTTGAGACTGATAACGAGCACATATGCATACGGCAAACATAATATCGGGCCTACTTGCGGTAAGATAAAGTAAACTACCTATCATACCTCGATATAGACGAATGTCTACATCTTTTCCGCCCGTATCCTTGTCAAGATGCGTAGTCGTGCTCATTGGAGTCTTTTTCCCGGAAGCACTTTCCATTCCAAATCGCTTAAGCAACTCCACCGTATACTTTGTTTGGTGGATGAAGATTGCATCGTTCAATTGGCGAATTTGGAGACCTAAGAAATATTTGAGTTCGCCCATGTGGCTCATCTCAAATTGTTCCTTCATAACATTAGAAAACTCTTCGCAAAGAGCAAAGTTAGTAGCACCGAAAATGATATCATCAACATAAATTAGAACTAATAAAATATCATTATTCGCATGCTTAATAAAAAGTGTTGAATCGGCTTCACCCATTTTAAAATTCAAATCCAAAAGAAAATTCTTTAGGCGATCATACCAAGCTCGAGGAGCTTGTCTCAACCCATAAAGAGATTTCTTTAGTTTAAAAACATGATTTGGAAATTTTTCATTTATGAAGCCCGGAGGTTGAGAAACGTAAACTTCCTCAACGACATCTCCGTTTAAAAATGCACTTTTAACATCCATTTGAAATAACTTAAAATTTTTATGGCATGCATAAGACAATAAAAGTCTAATCGATTCTAATCTAGCTACCAGAGCGAAGGATTCTTCGAAATCGATACCTTCCTCTTGGCGATAGCCTTGAGCTACTAACCGAGCTTTGTTCCGGACGACGACTTGATTTTCGTCGGTTTTGTTCTTGAAGATCCACTTTGTCCCTATGACGGTGTGGTTCTTCGATGGCAAAGGAACAAGCTCCCATACATCATTCCTCTCGAATTGAATGAGTTCCTCCTCCATGGCAAGGATCCAAGCACTATCTTCGCACGCTTCAACGATATTCTTTGGCTCTATCGATGAGGCAAAGGCATAATTGGCGAAGTGGTGGACTTGAGATCTCGTCTTGACACTATCATTAATATTGCCAATAACTTGCTCATGGGGATGGTCGAGAACGGTATGAAGCCGCTTGGGAATACCTTGGTCACTAGGCACATTCTCAACAACTTCATTAGTCGGGTTAGTCTCAATAGAATCAATTGAATCAATAGACTTAGGATTTTCAAATGAATCACATAAAACATCCATAGAATCATTATCATTTGAAATTCTAGAAGTAGTAAAATTCTCATTAAAAGAGACATGAAGTGATTCCTCGATCGTAGAGGATCTTTTGTTGTATATCCGGTAGGCTTTGCTACGTGAGGAATACCCAACAAATATCCCCTCATCCGATCTCGGATCAAACTTGTCCAAATTATCATATGTGTTTTTAATAAAACATTTTGCGCCGAAAACACGAAAATGTTTAACTTGAGGCAATCTACCAAACAACAATTCATAGCAAGTTTGTTTGGTGCCGGGCCTCAAAAGTATTCTATTAAACACATAACAAGCGGTGTGTACCGCTTCCGCCCAAAATTGATAACCAAGTTGACTATCTTCGAGCATAGTGCGAGCACACTCTACAAGCGTTCTATTCTTCCTCTCAACAACACCATTTTGAGGAGGTGCGCGAGGGAAAGAAAACGTGTGAGTAATTCCAAGATCATCACAAAAATTTGAGAAAGACTCATTCTCAAATTCACC
Organism: Scilla litardierei; assembly: GCA_030789695.1. NCBI lineage: Eukaryota > Viridiplantae > Streptophyta > Magnoliopsida > Asparagales > Asparagaceae > Scilla > Scilla litardierei. Next base: position 53,489,879 of record CM061136.1, on the reverse strand, counting down.
CCCATGATCACTACGAATAGTGACAATGGTGGTTCCGGTGAGATTTTGTACTTTCTTCACAAATATTGTGAAGTTTTCAAAAGCTTCATTTTTATTACATAAGAAAAATACCCATGTAAATCTTGAATAATCATCAACGATGACTAGTCCATATCTTGCATTTCCTAAGGAAGCAACTCTAGTTGGCCCAAATAAATCTAGATGTAATAGCTCTAGTGGCCGTTTCGTAGAAATGCTTTTCTTAGGTTTAAATGAAGATTTAGGAAGCTTGCCACGTTGACAAGAATCACAAAAACTTTTCTTTTCGAAAACGAGCTTCGGAAAACCTTTAATGGAATTTAATTTTGAAAGCTTATAATGTGTTCCAAAGTTCACATGTCCAAAGCGTCGATGCCATAAGTGTTGTTCACTTGTGTTGGCAACGAGACATTGTTCATATGACTTAGGAAGATCCAAAATATAAATATCTTTATGGCGTGTGCCGGAAAATAATAATTTATTATTATCATTTGAAATATGACACAATCCTTTCGCAAAGCTAACTTTGTAACTTTTGTCACAAAGTTGGCTTATTGAAATAAGATTATGATTTAAACCATCAACTAGATAAACATCACTAATTAAGGGTTTAGAAGGGTTACCCACTTTACCAACACCTATGATGGTTCCGCTCTCGTTGCCTCCAAATACGACGCGATTTCCATTTGCAATGGGAACCACTCTGGAGAGCAATTGAGCGTCACCCGTCATGTGTTTTGAACACCCGCTATCGAGTATCCAATTCCCTTTGGAGCTAATTTAAATTTGTTGCTCCTTTTCTTTTTCTTTTCCTTGAGTACCTAAAGATAGAAGCTTTCATATCATGGTACCCAAGGTCATTGGGTCCTCAAAGGTTAGACCTTTGGAAGCCAAGTCCAATTGGACTTTGACTTCCCCACATAATTCCTACTATGCACAACATTCGAAAAATAAGCATTCATATACATTTGTTTTTCGTCCATGCTTGTGTCCTTTGGGCTCCAAATAGTGAAAATTTTGGGAGCCATCATCCTATTGGGTGCATGCATGTGTTGTTGGTTTCTACGTGATGCATGACGTGGATAGGCATACGGAACATGATGGAATGGTGCATGACGAGAATTATTCATACGATGAGGTGGGTGAACATATGCATTTGTGGGAACACGTGCGTGAGGGTGTCTCACGTGGTGTGCACGTGCCCGTGAACGTGTAGCATAGAAATCATCATATGTGTGAGATGGTGGAGTAGGACGTGTGTTCCTACGTGGCATGGTATTTGTGTACATATAAGCTTGCCCCTTCTTTGGAAGTCCACCCAAAGTGGGTTTCTTTCCGAAAGAGGGTGTGGACGAGGTGGAAGCACCATTGGTAGATGAACTACCAATAGAGTGTTTGCTCCCACTCGTTGAGGCTTCGGAAGTTGGCCTTACAAAAGTAGTGACCGACTTGGATGAATTTCCCATCATATACCCCAAGCCAATGTGGTGTTTGGCTGGAAGTAAGTCTTTTAGGATATTATCCAAGTGGCCCTTACCCTTGTTGAATTTGTTGATTCGGCCCAATGTGTCCTCATATTTCTCTTTGAGGGAACGCAAAGAAATATCCAAAGTGGATATTTGCGATGTGAGCACATAAACACGAGATTTAAGATTCTCGTTCTCAATACTCAAATTCGAGTTTTGAGAAGTTAAATCCGCTATCTTATGTTCTTCCGCATCCTCAATGCTAACATGTTCAAGTTTAGATTTGAGATTAACAATCTCATTTCTTAACTCTTCAACAAATGTGTCGTTGTTGGTGATGATAGTCTTAGGCGATGTTTGAATGCTAGCTAGGTCATCTTTTACTTTAGTATATCTATTTACTAATTTAGTGTATTTTGACCAAAGTTGAGAGTTAGCATTCCTAAGATCGTCCATGGTTACCTCATCGCTTTCGACATCACTATCATCGGAAGAGGAGGATCCTTGATCGTGCTCCTCTCTTGCCATGAAGCACATGTGCACTTGCTCCACGTTCTCATCGTCCGACTCTCCGCTTGAGGAATCCTCGGAGTCGGTGAATGTTGTTCCGACAAGTCCCTTCTTGTACCCCTTTTTGTACTTCTTTGACTTGTCGAACTTCGGCGCCTTCCACTTCTCCTTTTGCTTGTTTTGATGACAATCCGCTTTGATGTGTCCCGGCTTATTGCATTTAAAGCACAAAGGTGGAGAGGCGTTAGTAGAAGTAAACTTAGATTTTTGTTTGAAGTTACCCTTTCGGAAGAAGCGATTGAACTTCTTTGCCATGAGTGCAATGGATTCCATGTCCATTTCTTCTTCCGAGTCCTCATCATCGGTAGAGGTGGATGAAGCCGCCTTGAATGCAATCGCCTTTTTCTTAGGCGCATCTAGGTTCAAATAGGACTTCATCTTTTCTTGTAACTTCACCTTGCTATCTTTGCGTACCTCGTATGACATCAAAGTATCCATTAGTTGAACTACGGTAAATTTGTTCATGTCATTACCTTCCTCGATGGCGAAGGTACGTTTTTCCCAAGAAGAGGGAAGTCCTTCAATAAGCTTTGAGCACTTCTCCTTTTGAGTGTAGGACTTGCCGAGGGCCTCTAACTCATTTATTATGTCAACAAAACGAGCGTAATATTCTTTCATCTTCTCGCCCTGTTGCATATGAAACATTTCGTAATCTTTGTTTACGACTACGAGTTTAGAGTCTCTTACCCTACTCGTCCCTTCATGAAGAATGAGGAGGGAGTTCCAAATTTGATATGCACTCTTACATGTGCATATCTTATTGAAATCCTCGGGCTCCAATGCGCATTGCAAGGCGTTCATTGCCTTGGCATTGCTTACCTCCGCGGCGACCTCCGCGGTAGTCCATTTCTCAAAGTCTTCTTCTTTGGGTTCGATGTATTCCTTCATTGTAGTCCTCCATAAGGATGCACTCCGGAGGAAGGTTTCCATCCGGCATTTCCAATACCCATAGTTGGTACCGTTGAAGAATGGAGGCCTCGTAGAGGAATGTCCTTCCATCACCGATGACGCTCCTTCACGATTCCTGAAGGTGTCATAGTTGGAAGGTGGAGGCTCAGTCTTGTTGTCGTTGCTAGACATAGCTGAGTATCTGGCTCTGATACCAAATGTAATGCCCTACCAGCTACTGCACAAATACTAGAGGGGGGGGTGAATAGTACTTTAAAATAATAAGGAGTATAATTCCAAATTAAATTGCAAACAACTACCAAATCAATTTGCGGAAGCTTAAATTGAATGACAACACAAAATTAACAATGCTAACAAATGAAGTTAATGGGTTCGGATCCACCCAAGTCTCCCCGACTTGTTCCTGGTGATCCTACGTCCCAACCACCCGGATCCCCTCCGGATACTTAGGTTAGAAACCCTAACCTAAGATTTCCACTATGAATATCTTGTGAAAAACCTTCACAAGATCAAATCATACATGCAATGGCAAAGTGAATCCCACAACCCGGGATCACAATCTTCTCTCACAACCGAGAGAACCAATTAGCAATATTAAAGAGTTTAAATGAAATAAACAATCTTACCACAAAATCCTATACCTTGAGTTTTTCTTACCCAAATGGTGAAATGAAGGATTTGAGGAAGATGAAGTCACCAAGACCTAGCACCAAGGAAATGACCAGCAATCGGTGCCTAGGAATGATTTGGAGACTAGGATCAAGCAATAGCTTGAAGAGCTCACCAAGAACAACCTTCTCTCTAGATGGATTCTAGATCTAGAAATGAGAGAGAATGGGTTTCTTGTGAGGAAGAGAGCTTTTGATTTGAGTGAGAATGGCTATCTCTTTAGAACTCAATGAATCTCTTAATGGCAGCTCTAACCTAGATAGAAATGACCTAGGTTCGTATTTATAGGGTCCCATAAAAACAAGTTAGGTCATTCACCAACAGATAGAAATCTGTGAGAGTTAGTCGGTCAAAGAACAATCACTGACCGACTAGTTCATCAACTAGTCGGTCAGTCAAACAGCATGGACCGACTAAGTGAAGATCTGAGAAGAGATAGAATTTCAGACCTAGAAATCTAGTCGGTCCAAGAAGACTTTCTGACCGACTAGTTTCACAACTAGTCGGTCAGTCAGTGAACGTAGACCGACTAAGAGCAAAAAGAATTAGTCTGAAAACAAGTTGACTTAGTCGGTCCAAGGACAAAAGTTGACCGACTAAATTGTCAACTAGTCGGTCACCAAACGTTCTTAGACCGACTAACGATAAACAGTAGCTTAGGAGAATTTTAGCATGAATAGTAAGTCATAACTAGTCGGTCAAAGAAGCATCACTGACCGACTAGTTCACAAACTAGTCGGTCGGTGAGTCAACGTAGACCGACTAACTGTAAACAGTAAAGTCCAATAAATTAAGGAATCAAACTAGTTGGTCCAAGAACAGTTGCCGACCGACTAGATCACCATCTAGTCGGTCAGTACTTGTTCTTGTACCAACTAACATGCACATACAAGTCCGAATCGAAGCGCGACGCTTCGAGGAAGTTAGAATGAACTTGTGCAAGGATCCTAGAGCTACGAAATGAGCTTAATGAAGATAGAAACGTAAGATATACTCAAGGCTTAACATTCTATATATCGAAGCTAAAAGACTATAAATAAAACCGTAATAAACGGTCTTCGAGAGCTTCGGTTGATTCTTCATAACTTCCAAAACGGCGCAAGAGCTTCAACGAAGCTTTAGGCATGAATACGAGCTTTGGGAAGTGTTGAGATGTCGCTTTGAATGTTTTCATGAAATTGGCGACGATCTCCAAAACTGCGCTCACAAATTGTTAGTTCATGGATTATTTATGTTTGCTCATCATCAAAACCAAATCCGGGGAGTCCAATATTCAACACATCCATCTTGATGAACTAAGTTGAGTCGTGCCTTACCAGCGGTTTTTTCCCCATCTCCTCCAGATGAAGCAAGACGATTCGTAGGATCATCCAAGCCCGTAGTTGCCTTTCCACGTCCAGCGAGATCCTTAACGCTGATATCGAGAATCCCAGATGCCTTCCCGGAGCCCTTGCCAGCAGCGATGGCCGCCGCCGCAAGGGGACGCAAATCGCCAGGGTCGCCCTCACTCACCGCTCCGTGATTTACGCTCATAGGGTTTTTTTATTATATATATATATATATTATATATATATATCTATCTATCTATTATACATTTGACAGCGATTTTTGAATTCTAGGGCTGACTAGGACAAGATAAAGAGGGGTTGAGATTTGATCTTGGTAAATCAATGGTTGAGAATGGATTTTGAGAAAATTTTTGGGGAAAAGTGCATTGGGAACATAAACTTTGAAATTAGAAGTGCCTTGGGAAAGAGTGTGGAAATTAAATTTGGGGGAAAAAGTGCATTGGGAAAGATTGTGAAGATTAAATTTCAGGGGAAAGTGCCTTGGAAACTTTAACTTTGAAATTAAAAGTGCTTTGGGAAAGATTATGGAGAATCACGACCATTAAATTAAACAAAATAAAAAATTTAGCGTAAAACAATTTAGTGGAACAACAAATTAGCGTAAAAACACTGCTATTTGCTATTCTAACGCCCGCGCCAAAGACGCCACGCTAAATCTATTTACGCTAATTCGGCGACCCGCTAAATTTTTTACGCTAATTTGTTGTCCCGCGCCGAAGGCTCGGGCGCCAAATTTGTTGTTCGATGTCGAACTACGTCGAATTTGTTGTTCCGCGCCGAAGGTGCCCGTGCCGCTAAATATTTTTATGCTAATTTATTGTTTTGTTAAATTTTGGCTGTGAAAATAATTTTCGGGGAACAAAGATTTCGCAGGGGAAATAAGTTCGACGCCCGGGCGCCTTCGGTGGTGCCCACGTCGAAGGCGCCCCGCTAAATTTTTTTACAAAGATTTGTTGTTCTGCGCCAAAGGCGCCGGCGCCGAATTTGTTGTTCCACGCCGAATTTGTTATTCCATGCCAAAGGTGCCCGTGCCGCTACATATTTTTACGCTAATTTATTCTGTTAAATTTTAGATATGTAAATAATTTCACGGGGAACAAAAATTTCGCGGGGGAAATGTTAAATGAACCGTGCCCGCGGGCATGGGTTATGACTAGTGTGTGTGTGTGTATATATATACACACACACACACACACACACACACACACTAGTCATAACCCGTGCCCGCGGGCACGGTTCATTTAAGATTTCCCCCGCGAAATCTTTGTTTCCCGGAAAATTATTTCCACAGCCAAAATTTAACAAAATAATAAATTAGCGTAAAAATATTTCGCGGCACGGGCACTTATGGCGTGGGCATTTTCGGCACAGAACAACAAATTCGGCAGGGGCGCCTTCGGTGTAGAACAACAAATTCAGCACGGAACAAATTCAGTGCAGGCGCCATCGGCGCGGAACAACAAATTTGGCGTCGGCCCCTTCGGCGCGGAACAACCAAGTAGCGTAAAAAAATTTAGCGGGGGGTGCCTTCGGTGCCCGCGCTGGAACAACAAACCTCATGGTATTTTTACGCTAATTTGTTGTTTCGCTAAGGGTGATTGCGCGGAACAACAAACCTAAGGGTATTTTTGTAGGAGGATATATGCCCATAAGGCAATTTATCCTAAGTATACGTCTTGTTCATACTGCATATGGTATGTATTATTCTAAGTATGAAATCGTTCATATTAATATACTTAGATAATATCCATAGACATAATGTTAGGTCCTTACGTATCTAGATAAGATCTCGATTATGAGTAAGTAAGCGACCGAATATTAATGTAAGTCTTAAACGGTTCGTGGTCATAGATGTGTCAAGAACTGGATATCGACACATCAGATAGAGCACTGTGTCTTAGTCTTACCTAAGGGTAATGATGATCTCATATTCATTCGACTTGGTGAAGTCGGAGACGAGACACAGGTGCTCATTGGAGAATGAGTTCACTGAATGACAAAATTAGAGTTATTAAATGGTTAACTTTAACTAAACTGTCTTTAATAACTCTAGGGTGATGATATGTTAACTGGTCCTTATGATCTGAAGTCATTTGTACGAACCTGTGAGCGAACCGTGTACCTAAGACCTATGATCCTGCTTCGATGCTAGGCCTGCTTAAAAGATCTTAGGTTGAGCTGCACCCGAAGCTCTCGAGGCAAGTAGATGACCAAGATGGGATTCGTCACTTCCGTTAAAGGGAAGTTAGTGTTACAGGTTCAGTACGGTCTTTATGTTAAACCTCGGCCGGGGTACGTTGTAAGAAGTACAATGTGTATACAACAAAGACCGTCGTATACTGACCAATGTTGTCTAATAGGGTTGACAGTAAACCATACCCTAGGCCAACAGGAACACAGTCTTGATGAAGGGACTATAGCTAACGGAGTTCATCACTGACACAGCCAATGTAAACTCAATGATGCTTTTGTCAAAGGGTCGATCACGTTATGATGATTTTGAAACAGGGACGACAGCTACTGCTCGTAGTGATCGTCGTCTAGGGGTTCCGAGCCCCAACATGTAGTAAGGTCAGGCTGTAGGGTCTCACACCGAGTAGTGTTCGTGTATTAGTAATAGGAAGATTAATTGAGAGAAAATCATTTTGATGATATTGAATAGTTAATATTCATAAGTCAAGTTTTGAAAGTTAGTCGTAATAGCAATAGGGACAATGTTGCATTTGATGCAAACAATGATTAAACGTGTCGTAAATTGTTACGACAAATTTAATAGGAATAAATATATTGGAAAGAGTTACCTGGCTGACGGGATCGTCGCGGTCTAAAAACAGGTTCAAACCGCGTCCAAATCAGAGCTCAAACGAGCCCAGAAACACGAAAACAGTTCAAGGCAAGGTGGGTTAGACCCACTGGGCTAACAAGCCCATACCCAGAGGCAAATCAGGCACGGCCCGCTGGCTGTAGCGGGCTAACGCCCGCTGTGACAGCGGGCGGGCGGCCCACCTCTGTTGCCTTGGGCGGGCATGCTCGCTAAGCTTAGCGGGTGCGCCCGCAACTTAAGTTAATTTTAGGGTTTTTAGAAACCGCAAATGACGGCTACGAAAAGTTGATATTTACCCGACTTTTGGCAATTGTTTGAAGGGTCAAACGAAGTCGAAATTCGTCGCTGTCGGTTCCTACGCGTTCACCATTCGAAGCCCTTCGGATTGATAGCTTGTTTGGTGTCTAAAGTTTAATGAGCAAAGAGAATTAATTAGTTAAAGTTTTCTTTTATGAAAAGCTCACTTAAACTACAAATTAAGCTAAATTGGCTTAATTGATTTTTTCTCTCATTTGCAAAAGTCCCACATTGCTCGCAACGAAATAGTGAATGTCGACTCCCTATATAAATATGGGTGCACTCTCTTCGTTGAAAACACACCAAGTCCTCGATCGAGTAGCTCCAGACTTTTAAAGCAAGCTCAATCGGCGACTAAACTATTCTCTCTCCCTCTTCCTATTCTCCGAAGTAGTCCTAGCAAGACTACGAAGGTGGTTTGGATTCGGATCCAGACGTCTAAGACTCAGGTTCTACTCAAGTGAAACTTTCTACCATGTGTGATCGGCTCGGAGGCGAAAGTCGGTTCGGGTAGATCGGTTCGAGGGGGCAAGGTGGCTCAGGCGGATCGAGTCAAGGTGGCTCGGCTACGAGGAGCATCAGAAGACGGTGCGGTACATCTTGCTTGCTCCAGGGCCAAGATTCTGGGTATGTGGTTAAGTAACTTTTAGTATAGATTTAATTTTGTCGCTTTAGTATAGATCATTCTTGGGGTGGTCAGATCCACCCCAAGGTAGCAAGATCGGGCTAGGTTCTGGCTCCCTTAGAGCCTAGCTAAACAGTTTAGCTAGCTTATAAGTTTTGTTTTTGATTTTCTGCTGCACTATAAGCCCCTGTGGTCCGTCCGACTTAGGACGGACACAGATCCGAGCTCTGAGGGTCCGCCAAAACCCCAACAGTGGTATCAGCCCATGGTTATGCTATAGATCTATTATAGCGACATTTTTTAAATCTTTAAAATTGCTTAATTTTAAACATACGGACTATTTTAGCTTTATGTTAAAATCAGTTTAAAATTGGTTTGTGTTTTAAAAATTGTTTTTTCAACATGGAAAATTTTTTGGGGACAATTTACTTTTATACGATAAATTTTATATGTCTCCAATGTTTAAATGCTTTATGTAATATTTTTTTGAGCATTTAAAATCTTAAAGGTTTATGTAACTTCAAAGAAATATTTTATTTTTTGAAATTTAATTTTCTTAAGTTACATAAAGGTTAGAAAATTTTAAAACTTTGTTTGAAAGCTTTTAAATCAATTTCTAATGATTTTAAAAGTGTTTTAAAATTGATTTAGTGGATATGTAAATTATAGAAATATTTTATTTTCATAATATGAAAAGATAAATTAGTTTCTTTTAAATTACATATATGTTTCTAAATTATTTATGTGATATTTTAATCTTAGAAATGATTGATTAAAATTCTAAAGCCTGGGTTTTAAAATTATTTGATAATTTTATGATACCTAGTTTTTTGTGATAAAATGTTTTGAAGCTTTAAATTTTGATCTTTTAATTTAATTGTTAAATTTTAGGTTTGCGTGTTATTTATTATGTAGATAATTTTTAACTTGCAAATTTTCATTATATGTCACTAGTTGAAACTTTTATTTATGCGGATAAATTAGTTGTTTCATTTTCTTTTAATGGACATATTGAATAATGTATTCATGAACCTTATTATGTTGGCCATTAAATGTTTAAAATTTTATGAGATGAAATTTTAATAAACTAGTGACATGTTATGTTTTATAAACAAAAACAACATCAAAACCTAATACCAGATTAGGGTAGTCTCTTTGATTGTCAATCATTTCATTAAATCGCTTAATTGATGATTTTCATAAAAGACAAATGTTGAAACATGTTGTAATTGTTTTATAAAATCCTAATTAGATTAGGGTAGCACGTTGAACGAATAGACCTTATAGTTGATAAGGACTTAATAAAAATTGTTCAACCAATCCATAAATTTCGAATTTTAGGATCCACTAGTTGATAAGGATTAACTAGTTTTCTTAATTAAAAGCCATTTAGTTGTTTGGACGAACATAAAATTGATGAAAACTCCTTCAATGGATCATGATATCGGTCAATGAGCTTGGCTAAGTTTGCTGGACCAACCTAGCTAGACTGGTTAACAAGTGGTCCTAGCTTAGTCAATTCCCTGGCCGCGTCCGCTGGACCGCAAGGATTCGATTCATGACTGTGTAAGTCCATCTACTATACCTAAGTCAAATACGATAATAATCTTGTTCAAGATAAATCGTAGCCCTTCTTGTTTTAGGAGTTGGCAACTATAAGAAACCTATTACGGTTGTTGAGCTACACTCAAGCCGTGACATGTCAATCTTATAGAAACCGATTTCTTGATTGACATCTTGACCTGACTAAAACCGTTGTCTCATCCTCCGATCATCGAGTAAGTCTAACCAAGAATGTAGTCTAAGTCCTGACCCAAACCGACGTGTCGTGCATACACCGAGCGGCGGGGCAAGTCAGGCTATACACGAAAATAAGGGTCCGACTAGGCTAGCCATTGTGATCCGGATGAGCACAGTCATGATCACAAATGACTAGGGATAAAATCGATAGGGAATCATATTAGATATGATTGACGACGAGTTCGTCTACCGACTGCAGAGTCGGACAACTTGTTGAGACACACTCAAGGTTGTCTGACTCAGGGTAATCGGATCCTTCTCTCACAAATGTTATTTTATAATAAATTGTTTATTATTATGGCTTTAATAAATTTAGTGGGAGAATATAGTTTTATTAAAACCATTAAAACTATACTACGAACATATACTGACTAAAGCATCTATAAAAATGCAGAATGGATTCGGGTCTTAGATATATGGTTGAGAAGAACGTGCTTGATGGAACGAACTACAAAGACTGGCTTAGGAACATTAAGTTGGTCCTTTCCCTAGCCGGGATAGGATACGTACTGTTCGAGGACGATCCGGATAAGCCAGATGACGATTCGACCTTCGAAGAAAAGGAAGCCTATAAGCTATACCAGAGGGATGCAGAGAAGGCCAGGTGCCTTACTCTGGCTTCGATGAGTAACGAGCTATAGAGGAAGCATGAACATATGGATATTCAAAGTATAATTCTAAATGCACAAGAGTTATACGGCAAGCGATCTCGAGCTGCCAAGTTCGAAGCCACCAGCAATCTCTGGGGCACAAAGATGGAGGCAGGGCCCGTACAAGATTATGTTATTAAGATGATCGGGTACGTAGAGGATGCCGCCCAGTTAGGATTTGTCCTGGACAATGAGATGTCTGTGGACATTATCCTGAAGTCTTTAACTCCTGAGTTTAAGCCTTTCATCACTGGTTTTATAATGAATAGTCTTGAAATAGATCTTCTTGGTCTCCTCAATATGCTTAGGCAATTTGAGGAGATTGAGAAGAAGCCGACTGCATTGGTTGTTGGCTCTACTTCTTCCGACCAGCCGAAAGGCAAGGGTAAGAAGAGGCAGGTCCCGTAACCTGCAAAGGCAAAGAAAGGGAAGACAAAGACTAAAGGGTCCCCATCAAAATCTGAGTGCTTCCATTGCCATAAGATTGGCCACTGGAAGAGGAACTGTAAGATCTATCTTGCAGAGAAGAAGAAGGGGCATACTGATGCCTCTACCTCAGGTGCAAATTAAATTCAATAAAACATAATTATTTCCAATCATATAGTATGAGATACTAAAGACATCTGTATAATGTATACAGGTGGCTGAAATGAAGCGAAGATTGGGAGAAGTGCGGAGGACGGTCGGCAATCTGAGCAATCGTTGCTGCTAGGGCCGTTCAAAGACTTCGAGAGACATGATCGAGAAGGATATGATACTAAATTTTAGTTGAATAAAATGTATCATTTCTTAAAGGTTGAAAACAATGATTGAGTGTTCTACACTCAAAGTTTATTTGATAAACAGATCACGGTTCATCTCTATGAATCCGTTGTTTTAATGAATGTCTCGGAAATTGCGTTTTATGTTGAGTTGAAATTTGATTGGCTTAAATGTTCTGTGATTGTGGCTTTCTGAGATGGTTGCGAACATTCTCGAATTATGATGCAAAGCTTTGGAAAATGTTGTTTTTTGAGCTGACTTAATGTTATAGTCAATTGGTAGTTAAGTATAGGTTCCAGGGGCGTATAAATTGTGTGCGATCACAATTATACGCATATTAAGATTAATTCTTAATAAACTGCATTTAGTTATTAAAGAGTTAATATTAAATGTGGTTAAGGGAAAAGTACAGTGTAGGACGTTTTGATTGAGCGAGTCAATGTCGAGATTCCTTAAAACGATCTTGACTTGACTCATTCGTCAAACCGAACCTAACACTATTACATTCCATCTAAAGCACTTACCTAATGGTTATATCTTCGTATATATAGTCTAAATATGATTTAGATATAATATTGAAGTATTTAACCAGGTAATTCTTAAAGTCAGTGGGACCCAGCTCGTATACTTAGTTCCGGTTTCTCGGACTAAGTAAAAGGGATTTCCAACTTATATAAATCATCTATATAAAAAATTGAATCAAAATCGTTTTGATTTAATCGTATATATAGAGACTAGGGGTGTCGTATATGTGCTTGACATATTGACACAAGAAAAGGGTGGAATGAGCTGAGATTGACTTATAGAAATGTTAGACCCTACATCTAGATTGTATAAGCTAACAGTTAACTATACAAAGATAGGAAAAATTGATCCAGATCATTTTTCCAAAGGATCAACCCTGTGTGATCAAGAAATGTATTATTTAATCCATTATAATTAGTTGTAGATACTCGTTGGTAAAACCACTCTTAGGTTCGTCATATAAATGTCATAGTGACTGATATGCTATAACAGTATGAGATACCGAGATAAATAGCCTAAGTGCAAGTGGGAGATGTAGGAGGATATATGCCCATAAGGCAATTTATCCTAAGTATACGTCTTGTTCATACTGTATATGGTATGTATTATTCTAAGTATGAAATCGTTCGTATTAAAATACTTAGATAATATCCATAGACTTATAGTTAGGTCCTTACATATATAGATAAGATCTCGATTATGAGTAAGTAAGAGATCGAATAGAAACATAAGTCTTAAACAGTTCGTGGTCATAGATGTGTCGAGAACTGGATATCGACACATCAGATAGACCATTGTGTCTTAGTCTTACCTTATGTAATGATGATCTCATAATCATTCGACTTGGTGAAGTCGGAGACGAGACGTGCTCATTGGTGAATGAGTTTACTGAACGACCAAATTAGAGTTATTAAATGGTTAACTTTAACTAAACTGTCTTTAATAACTCTAGGGTGATGATAGGTTAACTGGTCCTTATGACCTGAAGTCATTTGTACGAACATGTGAGCGAACTGTGTAGCTAAGACCTATGATCTAGCTTCGAGGCTAGGCCTGCTGAAAGATCTTAGGTTGAGCTGCACCCGAAGCTCTCGAGGCAAGTAGATGACCAAGATGGGATTCATCACTTCCGTTAAAGGGAAGTTAGTGTTACAGGCTCAGTACAGTCTTTATGTTAATCCTCGGCCGGGGTACGTTGTAAGAAGTACAACGTGTATACAACAAATACCGCCGTATAGTGACCAATGTTGTTTAATAGGGTTGACAGTAAACCATACCCTAGGCCAACAGGAACACAGTCTTGACGAAGGGACTATAGCTAACGGAGTTCATCACTGACACAGCCAATGTAAACCCAATGATGCTTTTGTCAAAGGGTTGATCATGTTATGATGATTTTGAAACATGGACGACAGCTACTGCTCGTGGTGATCGTCGTCTAGGGGTTCCGAGCCCCAACATGTAGTAAGGTCAGGCTGTAGGGTCTCACACCGAGTAGTGTTCGTGTATTAGTAATAGGAAGATTAATTGAGAGAAAATCATTTTGATGATATTGAAAAGTTAATATTCACAAGTCAAGTTGTGAATGTTAGTCGTAATAGCAATAGGGACAATGTTGCATTTGATGCAAACAATGATTAAACGTGTCGTAAATTGTTACGACAAATTTAATAGGAACAAATAAATTGGAAAGGGTTACCTGGCTGACGGGATCGTCCCGGTCTAAACACAGGTTCAAACCGCATCCAAATCGGAGCTCAAACGATCCCAGAACGCGAAAACAGTTCAAGGCATGGTGGGTTAGACCCACTGGGCTAACAAGCCCATTCCCAGAGGCAAAACAGGCGCGGCCCACTGTCTGCAGCGGATGCGCCCGCAACTTAAGTTAATTTTAAGGTTTTAAGAAACCCCAAATGACGGCTACGAAAAGTTGATATTTGCCAGACTTTGGGAAATTGTTTGAAGGGTCAAACGAAGTCGAAATTTGTCGACGTCGGTTCATACGCGTTCACCATTCGAAGCCCTTCGGATTGATAGCTTGTTTGGTATCTAAAGTTTAATGAGCAAAGTGAATTAATTAGTTAAAGTTTGCTTTTATGAAAATCTCACTTAAACTACAAATTAAGCTAAATTGGCTTAATTGATTTTTCCTCTCATTTGCAAAAGTCCCACATTGCTCACAACGAAAGAGTGAGTGCCGACTCCCTATATAAATAGGGGTGCACTTTCTTCATTGAAAAACACACCAAATCCTCGATCGAGTGGCTCCAGACTTTTAGAACAAGCTCAATCGGCGACTAAACTACTCTCTCTCTCTCTCTCTCTCTCTCTCTCTCTCTCTCTTCCTATTCTCCGGAGTAGTCCTAGTAAGACTACGAAGGGGGTTTGGATTCGGATCCTGACGTCTAAGATGCGGGTTCTACTCAAGTGAAACTTTCTACCGCGTGAGATCGGCTTGGAGGCGAAAGTCGGTTCGGGTGGATCGGCTCGAGGGTGCGAGGCGGCTCAGGCGAATCGAGTCAAGGCGGCTTGGCTACGAGGAGCATCAAAAGACGGTGCGTTACATCTTGCCTGCTCCAGGGCCAAGATTCCGGGTATGTGGTTAAGTAATTTTTAGTATAGATTTAATTTTGTCGCTTTAGTATAGATCATTCTTGGGGTGGTCAGATCCATCCCAATGTAGCAAGATCGGGCTAGGTTCTGGCTTACTTAGAGCCTAGCTAAATGACGTGTGTTTATATTTCATATATTTACACGCGTTTTCTTCCGTGTTTCTCCGTATTTTCCGCCGTCTTTTATTTGTTTTCTTGTATTTTCTTGATTTCTTTCACTTTTCCGTGTTTTTGGTATTTTGCAAGAATTTCTAGCATTTTGGACATTAAAACGACGATATCACAAGTCCCCGGCGCAACGGGAGGAGTCACACGTGACCTAGGGGGTCAAACGACGATGATTGCATCATTCAGCCCCTCACCCGATCGGTTGAACAAAGTCAACCGATCGGGTGATGTATGCGTGCACCACCTGGTCTCAGCTAGAGCTCAAGCGGATGTCACCCGACCGGTTCTCAGGCCGGTTCATTGCGGCTGTTTCTCTGTCTTTTCGAGCCAAATGCCAACCGATCGGGTGACTCTCACCCGATCGGTTCATCTGTAGCTGATTCTGAGGAGCCAAGACACGGGCATCCAACTGACCTCTTCACCCGATGGCACCATGATCCAACCGGTCACCCCAAGAACTCAACCGACCGGTTCATCTGAATGGGTGAAGCTCCGCCGTTTTCTGTTTATTATTTGTAACAGATCACCCGATCGGTTGACTTGTCAACCGATCGGGTGGTGTTTTTCCTGTGGTTTTGGACCCGATCCGTTAGGGCTCGTAATGGGGGCTATAAATACCCAATGCTGGCCGACTTTTAGGGAATCTGCTTCTTGTTCTTTCTCAGTTTTTTAGGGCTTTTTGCCACTTTCTCTTGTGAGTTTAGATTAGGTTAGATTAGGTTTTCTCTTGTAATAAGTCTTGTATTGGATTGGATGTTCAAAATCAAGATAAGTATTTCTTTCTCTTGTTCTCCATTTTTTGTGTTGTATTTCTTTTGCTTCATGATGAATGTTTGTATGTCTTTTGTGTTGTTTGTTTATATGTTTTTCATCATGGAGTAGTATTGATGAACCCTAATACGGGTTAGGGTAGGATTGATGCTTGGTTGTTTCATTTGACTTGGTTGCATGGCATGTGTTCGATGAAATGCGTCAATAGGGATTTCTAGCAATCTGGGTCCAATTCGTATGGCAACACACTAGATGTGTTGGGGATTGGGGTCCGGTGCTTGTCCTGTCAAGATCCGCTTCGATGTATTGCTAGAAATCACATTCGACCTATTTGGCCATTAGGGTTACGCGTGGGCGTTTCATTGTCATTGGCGGGAGAAAGACCGCCTCTGACCGTCGGGCCAAGGGGGAATAAACTTGGCGGTTGACTCCATAGCCACAGCTCATGCCCCTAGCGTTGACATCGAGTCCTAGCGCGCGGGAGCGGCTTGGACGAAGTGTTGGGAGTTATCATTGTGGCCTTAATGCTCCGGTTGCAGAAGGTGTTAATGGACATGGGAATGCCCACCGTCCGGAACCGGGCAGGCCTAGCGTGCTTGGCACCGACCGGAATATCAGGCCATGGACGCTAGGTACCACCTTTTGGGGCAATGTCTCACCCTGGTTCAAGTCAAATGACAAGTGTCATGAGTGCTCTAGCCCGTGTTGGCGGGGATTCATTTCGTGTCTTTTTTCATTTCTTTCCCTTATTCCTACACTTCCACCCACATTATCTGCGTAGCTAGCACGCGACCTAGGTGAGGCTAGTAGCCATTCAAGCCATCCACCTCCCTGAGTTCGATAAACCCGCACCCTACACTAACCGTGCACTTGCGGTAAAACGACACCGTGCCCAAACCGTAAACGGGGCGCCGATCAAGTTTTTGGCGACGTTGCCGGGGAGGCGTTCGGTTTGATATTAGCTTAGCTTGGGTTTGTTAGACTACGCGAAAACAAAAAAATAATAATAAATAAATACAATAAACAGATCCTTTCCTTACCACCATTATAAATTTGTGCTATTCTTTGTACAACTGACGCGCTTGTCGTAGCCGAATTTTTGCTTTCAGGTGAATTATGTGGATGCCCGACGGATCGTACATCGGAAATTTTGATGCTTATATGCCATACGGTGCTCAGATGGGGGGATATGATAATTATCCGCAGGTCATGGCGGTTTGCGAAGCTTGTGGGATGCAGGGACACACGGCCATCCGTTGTCAATTCATTGCCCAACCCTACACCCCACACTCATATACCCACGACCTACATCAAGAATCCTCCCATCCTTACCCACAAAATTTCACACCTCATCCTCCACCAAAATCGAGCCTTGAATTATTCTTGGAAGACTCCATTGCAACTCAAATGCGCTGGATATCACCTCCACTTCCATCACCACTTCCCCCACCGATGTCTGACCTTGAATTGTTATTAGAAGACAATATTTTAAACCAAGGCCAGATGACTCCACCACTTCCACTTCCACTTCCACCACATGCGCCTGATCTTTTGTTGTTAGTGGTGAATTCCTTTGTAAATCAAGGCCCGACAACACCATCACCCTCATCTCCACCTTGAAAATCTATCCTTGAGTTATTGATGGAGGATTCCATGATAACGCAGAGCCATGTGGATTCACCAATTCCATTTTCACCGATCACTTCTACTTTTGGGGGTGAAGCAGTCGTGTCTCATACATCATCGACGACTTGCACTGCGGAAGGTAACTCTTATGGTTTACAATTTGAAAATTTTAATATGAGTCCCCTTCCCCATGCAGGTACAATTTTTGAGACATACGGCATCGAGGAGCCCATGGAGGATGTCCATATCGACGAGGAGGGAGAGCATGGAGCCGTGAACATCATGACTCATTCTGTTGAGCCTCATGCTCCCTTGCCTCTACCATTACATCCATCACTCACCCTCACTCCACCAGAGGCATCGCATCCACCAGAGCTTACTGCTACCACTCAGGGAGATCTTTTAGACCCTATTTCTGAATCTCGTATTACATTCCCCATATTTTTAGATTCAGATACTACTGACATGGCATACCCTCCAAAGGATCCAAATTCACATTATACGGAAACATGTCAGGACATGTCAGCACCTGAGGGGCTCGTCGCTAAATGCGGGCAGGAGATCATGGCATCACCATCAGGGCATAGCACGACAT
Source organism: Scilla litardierei (assembly GCA_030789695.1). Taxonomy (NCBI): domain Eukaryota; kingdom Viridiplantae; phylum Streptophyta; class Magnoliopsida; order Asparagales; family Asparagaceae; genus Scilla; species Scilla litardierei. The sequence continues at coordinate 53,471,643 of CM061136.1, read as the reverse complement.
TCTCAGGGAGTCATCGTCAATCTTTTCCACGCTTTACATTGCACTTTGACGATACTCTTTGGGATACATTTATTGCGGGGAAGGATTTTTCACCACGGACTGATGCTCCTTTTCTTTCGAATGATATAGGTGGACATCATCAAGAGAAGATTTTCGGAGCATTGCTAGAGTTTGTTGGTGTTCGTGGCACCAAAATATTGGCGGAGCCACAGAAGGAGCAGTTAGAGCAGCTACCTGCCCCACTCCAGATCTTGGATCCGCCTATGCTCAGGTGTACCCTAATCCAGTAGTGTAAAAATTTACCGCTTTCTAGTTTAGATTTGAATAATCTCGTCTCCTCTCTTTAGCGAGGGGAGCGTATCTAGGATTTGCTTTTGCATCATAATAACCCATCATGTCGTGCCCTTCTATTATTTCACCCCACATCCTCTTCCGAGGAGAACGAGCAGACTGTCTCTCCTGCATTCTGATTTCTTTCTTTTCCGATTTTCCCCCTAGCATATCTCTACATCCCCATTGATCATATCATTTTGCTAGCATTGTCATGTTCAGCTTGGGGGAAATCGACTTTTGTGTGCATGTTTTCGTGTGTCGTTGTCGTGTGTTTGTGTCTTTGAGTCCTTCGTTGCGTTTTATATCTTTTATTTTGTATGTTTATTTCTCTTTATTTTCCAGTTTTGTTCGTGTGTTTTTCGTGTTTTTCATTTTTTGTGTCCGTGCACCCCCCCCCCCATTTTCATTGCCCTCCCGTATTTACTACTATTGCATTGAGGACAATGCAAGTTTCAGCTTGGGGGAGTCACACTTCGTGCGTCATTTGTCTCTTTTTCTTCGTTATTTGAGTCGTTTTTCTCCGTGTTTTTCTTTTTTTTTCTTCTTTTTCTTTTCTTCTTTTTTATCTCTTTCTCCTAGAGATGAAACCTATGATGAATCACCACAAAATCACACACACCTAGCATGGCATCGATAATCACATTCACTAACCCTAGGATATCGAGTCCTCTTGCATTTCATGCATCGCGGGTCCACTTAGCTTTTTGTGAGTCGTGCGTCGTGCCTAGCTGTTTGGTGTGCTTCTAATTTGTGATTTTACTTTATATACCTGTCCAGGAATGACCCCTAGATTATCATGCTTCGATTTGAATATGCGGTATTTATTTTCCCTGTCTACTTCTGCATGCTATATATATATCGTGTACTTCATTTCGCATGTGTCGGGATTCCACAATTAAGGACTGGGATAACCCATTTAGCCTATGCTCTATTTAGCGAGAATATCTCCTTTGTCCAAGTGTTTAGAATCCGATTTCAGTTTTTATTTTACTTGGTGCAAATCCCCTCGTCGTGTACCGTTCTCCTACTTGGGAGAGTACACATGTAAATATCCCAATTCCCAAAAATCCAAAAAAAGGAGAAAAGAAAAGAAAAACCCAAAAAGGTGAGAAATGAAAAGAAAAGAAAAAAAATACAAATACCCAAAACCCAAAAAAAATTCCAGTGTGAATATTTTCCTACTTGCCGTGAATAAGGGGAAGGCGAGAATTTGCACCGAGTGTTCTACTCCACATCTTCTCAACCTCCATCGTTTTCGAAAACACTTGGCATAGGGACCTTCTAGCGATTACCTAGGCTATAGTGTGGTGATTTTCTAGTCCCTAGCTGTGGAGTCCCCGATGCATGATACGTTTCTATTCTTATACTCTTCTCATGCATGCTTGAGCTAATATTCATCGCAATTTCAAATTGAATCGATATTTGGGTCTTTCTTTGGGTATGTGTATATGGAGCTTTATTGCACAATGTAGATAGTGATACCGTTTGCTAGCACACCACCACGCTCACTCGTGCTTCACAGCGTGGGCCTACGGCACTTGTTTGGACTCACATTCCTTGGTTTAGTGTTTTGTTTTGTCGTATGCTTGCTTCGTGTGGCGTGTTTGATTTTGTTGGCCCTTATGGGCGATCTAGGATATAGAGTTCTCTTTTTCTCTCCTTCTCTCTATTTTCTCCCTCCGAGCTCCTACTCTCACTCGTCTTCCTCGAGGACGAGGAAGAGTTCAGCTTGGGGGATTTTGACGTGCGTTTATATTTCATATATTTGCGCGCGTTTTCTTCCGTGTTTCTCCGTATTTTCCGCCGTCTTTTATTTGTTTTCTTGTATTTTCTTGTTTTCTTTCAGTTTTCCGTGTTTTTGGTATTTTGCAGGAATTTCTAGCATTTTGGACATAAAAACGACGATATCACAAGTCCCCGGCGCAACGGGAGGAGTCACGCGTGACCCAGGGGGTCAAACGACGATGATTGCATCATTCAGCCCCTCACCCGATCGGTTGAACAAAGTCAACCGATCAGGGTGATGCACGCGTGCACCACCCGGTCTCAGCTAGAGCTCAAGCGGATGTCACCCGATCGGTTCTCAGGCCGGTTCATTGCGGCTGTTTCTCTATCATTTTGAACCAAATGCCAACCGATCGGGTGACTCTCACCCGATCGGTTCATCTGTAGCTGATTCTGAGGAGCCAAGACACGGGCATCCAACCGACCTCTTCACCTGATGGCGTCATGATCCAACCGGTCATCCCAAGAACTCAACCGACCGGTTCATCTGACCGGGTGAAGCTCCGCCGTTTTCTGTTTATTATTTGTAACAGATCACCCGATCAGTTGACTTGTCAACCGATCGGGTGGCGTTTTTCCTGTGGTTTTGGACCCGATCCGTTAGGGCTCGGAATGGGGGCTATAAATACCCAATGCTGGCCCACTTTTAGGGAATCTTCTTCTTGTTCTTTCTCAGTTTTAGGGCTTTTTGCCCCTTTTTTTTGTGAGTTTAGATTAGGTTAGATTAGGTTTTCTCTTGTAATAAGTCTTGTATTGGATTGGAGGTTCAAAATCAAGATAAGTATTTCTTTCTCTTGTTCTCCATTTTTTGTGTTGTATTTCTTTTGCTTCATGATGAATGTTTGTATGTCTTTTGTGTTGTTTGTTTATATGTTTTTCATCATGGAGTAGTATTGATGAACCCTAATACGGGTTAGGGTAGGATTGATGCTTGGTTGTTTCATTTGACTTGGTTGCATGGCATGTGTTCGATGAAATGCGTCAATGGGGATTTCTAGCAATCTGGGTCCAATTCGTATGGCAACACACTAGATGTGTTGGGGATTGGGGTCCGGTGCTTGTCCTGTCAAGATCCGCTTCGATGTATTGCTAGAAATCACATTCGACCTATTTGGCCATTAGGGTTACGCGGGGGCGTTTCATTGTCATTGGCGGGAGAAAGACCGCCTCTGACCGGCGGGCCAAGGGGGAATAAACTTGGCGGTTGACTCCCTAGCCACATCTCACGCCCCTAGCATTGACATCGAGTCCTAGCGCGCAGGAGCGGCTTGGAGGAAGTGTTGGGAGTTATCATTGTGGCCTTAATGCTCCCGGTTGCGGAAGGTGTTAATGGACATGGGAATGCCCACCGTCCGGAACCGGGTAGGCCTAGCGTGCTTGGCACCGACCGGAATATCGGGCCATGGACGCTAGGTACCACCTTTTGGGACAATGTCTCACCCTGGGTCAAGTCAAATGCCAAGTGTCATGAGTGCTCTAGCCCGTGTTGGCGGGGATTCATTTCGTGTCTTTTTTCATTTCTTTCCCTTATTCCTACACTTCCACCCACATTATCTGCGTAGCTAGCACGCGACCTAGGCGAGGCTAGTGGCCATTCAAGCCATCCACCTCCCTGAGTTCGATAAACCCGCACCCTACACTAACCGTGCACTTGCGGTAAAACGACACCGGGTCCAAACCGTAAACGGGGCGCCGGTCACTAAACAGTTTAAGCCCATGTGGTCCGTCCGACTTAGGACGGACACAGATCCGAGCTCTGAGGGTCCGCCAAAACCCCAACAATTTTTACGTTAATTTGTTGTTTCGCTAAATTATTTTACGCTTAATTTTTGGCGCGGAACAACAAATTCGGCTTCGAACAACAAATTTGGCGCGAGCGCCTTCGGCACGGAACAACAAATTAGCGTAAAAAAATTCCACACGGACGCGGAACAACAAACCTCAGGGTATTTTTACGCTAATTTGTTATTCCGCTAAATTGTTTTACGCTAATTTTTTTAGTTTGTTTAATTTAATGGATCTGTTATAAACGGGCTTTTAGAGGCCCAACCCGTTAGTGGGTGTCCACCCATTATGTAACACTATTGCTATAAATACAGGGATATGGATTCCATAGCCACCACGTTTACAACACGTTATCAGCACGCTCAAGGCTGAGCCGAACTCCTGCCGACGGACGAACGCAACGCGAACCGGTGTCCTTCACCGAACGTCGCTAGATCCGGCGGGTAGGATCCAGAGGTAATTCTTTTCCCTAGATCAAAATTCATAAGCGCATGTCTAGATCCAAATTCTTGGATTATTTTTTAAATGAAAATATACGTTTTTATTGTTAAAAATCAATTTTTTTACAATGAAAAAAAACGCTTTTTGGACGATTAAAACTGGTTTTTTCAATAAAAATCGGATTTTTATCATCTTTTTCCCCAAAAACGCCTAAACCCTAGGGGGATTCATCCTCGCCGCGCGACCCCCCCAACCTCGCGGAACAGCCGCCGCCTGCAGTGGCGGCGACGCCCATCGCTCCCAGCGGCGGGCCCCCCGCCGCCTGCAGCGACGGCCCGAGCGCCGCCAGCAGCGACGGTCCCCGTCACCGGCAGCGGCCCCCCCGGTGCGCGCGCATGTCCGGAAACCCTAGCCGCCCGAAGCGGTAATCCGCGCGACCAAAAACCCTAGCTAGGGTTTGACCCCAAAATTTTTTCTATTTTTTGAATTATTTTCAGCTTTTTATTACGATTTCTTTTACGTCAAAATCTGGACAAATTACATGTTTCTTATTCATCACATTTTATTCGGATTATGTGATTTTTAAACGTTTAAAAATTAGGAAGATCCTGCGACCGCTCTGTTGGATATGGATGACGGTTGTACACCCTTGTAGGGGATGTACGAGGGAATACGGACCTCGAACGTCGCGTACACGAAGTCGTGTGCAAAGGGAATCTGTTCCCTTGCAGAGAGGATCTCTAGATAAGTGGGAAAGTCGCATTATATATGCATAAGTGCATGCGACATATGGCTAATAAAGGGGGAATATCTTAAGCTTATGTTGTACCATACATATGGTACAACTTAAGCTTATAATGTGCCATGTGTGATGGTACACCTTAGTTAAATTTTTCCAAAGGAACAATTACTCCTAAAATAACTACCTTGGGGGCTATAAATAAGACCCAAGGCTTAGCCATTTCCTTACACTTTTGCATGGTATTCATGCCTTGCATTTCATTCTAGCGAAGCTCTGCTGAAATCCTTCCTCTCTCTTTATCCAAGTTCTTAATCTAAAAGTAGATATTTAGATTGTGGATTTAGTAGCCTTACTCCGTTCGTGAGAAGACTCGATCCGTCGTGGCGAATCCGAAGGCGAAGTTCCGAGACTACCGTGCCGCATACGCAAGCGTAAGTCTCAACTTCATTTATCGATCCTAACGCTGTTTTGACAGGATCCTACGTTGGTATCAGAGCCATACGGGTTCGCCCCGGTCAAAACCACCGCCACGTCGAACCGATGAACGAGGCGTTGTCTTTTTCACGAATGGGTATCCTACCATTACGGATATGGTAGGAACGCTTCGTGACGGAGAGAACGCAGCGGTTGTTCTTTTCACGTTAGGGTCTCCTATCATTACGGATATGGTAGGAACTCTCCGTGACGGGAAGAACCGACCGTTCAGGTAGTATGTTATTTTTCATTTTTGGCACACGGCCATTAGAAAATAACTACTTTCCCGACGAACTGGTGCTTCATTGACGAACGGGTGCTTCATCAAGGAAGATGATGGAAGTTATCTCCATCAGAGAAGATAAATTTTGGTGCATGTGCACCATGGACAAATGGGCTATGGAGGACATGCACAGCCCCTCTCCATGCGGAGGGGGTTGGCTACGGCCAATAACCACCGCGACCACCCCATCAAGGGGGAGGAGTACATGCAGCCACCCCATGAAAGGGGGGAGACCGGCCATGGCCAAAGGGCCATGGCCGGGCCATGGCCGGCCACGGTCAGGGCCAGGGAGCCCTGGCCGCGGCCTGGCCACGGCCTGGGCCAGAAGGCCCTGGCCGCGGCCAGGCCACGGCCTGGCCTCCCTAGCCGAGGCCAGGGCAGGGGCCCTGGCCCCCGACCAGGGCCAGGCCGCCCTGGCCCCCGGCCAGGGCCAGGCCGCCCTGGCCGAGGCCAGGGCAGGGACCCTGGCCGCCCTGGCCGAGGCCAGGGCAGCGCCCTGGCCTCAGGCCAGGGCCTGGCCGCCCTGGCAGAGGCCAGGGCAGCACCCTGGCCTCAGGCCAGGGCCTGGCCGGCCCCAGCCCTGGCAGAGGCCAGGGCGTGGCCAGCCCTGGCCTCGGCCAGGGCCTGGCCAATGGCCGGCCCTGGCCGCTGCGAGGGCCACGGTCAGCCCTGGCCGCTGCCAGGGCCACGGTCGGCCCTGGCAGCGGTCAGGGCCTGGCCGGGGGCCGGACTGATCGGCACTGGCCGGGAGTGATTCAGACCAATTTTTTTGGTCGACCAATTTGGGTGTTTTGGTCGACCAATTCGGCAAAAGGCCTTGGTCGAACATAAACGTGCCGACTAGCCCATACGGGGCCAAACGACAGTCGTCTGTGCCAAAATTCTCTTATACGGGGGGAAACGCCTGGATCCATACGGGAGCCAGCGACGATAGTTTGCAGAAAAATCCCCAAAAGGGGGATCCGACCTTGGCACGGCTATGGCTCATTCCCGACAAATGGTCAGGAAGTGCCGAATATTTCACTAGTATCATAAGGGTACTAAGTTGAAATATACATTTTTTTTGAAAAATACGTTTTCATACGTTTTGAAAAATACGTTTTCAAAAACGATTTTCCGCTGCAAAGTACTATAAGAGTACTAACATTTGATAAAGTGAGGGAGAAATATTGAAAGTTACTCTAGATGGTGATTGAAAACATAGTGACCTTTCCGATTCCAGAGTAACATCTTCAATATTTTTCGAAAGTAACTTATCAAATTATGAATATCATTCCAAGTGGGAGTTGAAATTAGAACTATCCAAACAGGATATTCTATTATCACTTCAAATGGGAATTGTATTTTTAAGAATTTTCAATGCAATATTTTTTTTGATCAAACCTTTGGTTTTGTGTCTTTTGCAGCATTTTAAAAGTAAAATGTCTACCGCTTCAAAGAATATCGTCGCTGAGTTAAACAGAGGTGAAAAACTCAACGGCGATAATTACAAACTTTGGTCCATCAAGATACAATACGTTCTAGAGGAGCAAGAAGTGCTTGAAACTCTAAAGAACGTTATGATTGAACCCGAGTTGGGCACTACGGCCCAACACTGACGAGACAAGGAAGCTTTTGATGCTTCGTCTTGGAAGAACAAGATAGCGCGCATTACGTTATTAAGCAGTATGGCTGATGACATAATGCGCATCTTCCGAGAACATGACCTAGCCATGGACATATGGTCCAAGCTAGAGGAGAAGTTCGGTGGCACATCGGTGTCCAAACTTCGCGCCTTAACTATAAGGTTCGATTAATATAAGAAACGTCCAGATCATTCCATGGGGAAACATCTGCAACATATGGCGAACCTTATCTCGGAGTTAAAGGACGCAGGTCATGTGCTCACGGATGAGCAACAAATACAAGCAGTCATACGTTCCCTACCAAATGGGTGGGACCAAATGAAGATGCATCTCACTCACAATGAGAGCATCAAGACCTTCAGCGATGTTTCTAAGCACCTCGAATTAGAGGAAGAGCGGCTTGCGGCTGCTAAGCCAAGTGCAGAAGTGCACATGGTTGCTAGTTCCTCACACGGGGGAAAGAAACGGAAAGATCGTTCGAAGTTCACTAATGAACGTAATAAGCAACCTGAGTCTACCAAGAAACCCAAACCTAAGGGTGGGCACAAGAAATGGCACAAGAAGAAAGACTTGAAGAGGATCAAGTGCTTCAAGTGCAACAAGCTCGGTCATTATGCTCGTTCGTGTACGAGTGGAGGCGACGAGGTAACTTGTAAATATACTAGTTACATATGTGTTTCTAGTTCAATATTTCTTGTGGAATCTAATCCATTTTGGATAATTGATTCAGGTGCCACTGACCACATAGCAATGGACAGACGGTCCTTCGTGGAGTATCACCGGATACCCCAAGGAACGAAGTGGATCTATGTAGGAAACAACACACGTGTTGAAGTGAAAGGCGTTGGGACTTGCAAGCTAGTCTTGGACAACGGCCGCACTCTCCTACTTCATGATGTCCTCTTCGCTCCAGATATTCGAAGGAATATAATTTCTGTGGTCGTATTAATGGGTCTTGGCTATAACTGGTTTTTTCATGATTGTAATGTGGACTTAAGTTGTAATAATACTCTTATTGGTACTGGGTTTGTATTTAAAGGATTTATTGTAATGAGTACAATGTATGATTCCTCATGTAATGAAAATTTCCTTATTGCAAATTCCAAGACTTATGAGTCTGATGTGATTTGTTGGCACGCAAGACTTGGTCATATTGGACCAACGCGTATGGATAGACTTGCCAAACGTGGCCTTCTATCCAATGTTTCAAAGGTTGAAATGTCGACATGCGAACATTGCCTTGTGGGGAAATCTTGTCGCAAGCCGTTTGGAACCGGCACAAGGGCTGAGGTTCCATTACAGCTTATCCATTCGGACATATGTGGTCCGATGAATGTCAAGACAAGACGTGAAAATTCCTATTTCATCACTTTTATTGATGATTTCACCCGATTCGGACATATCTATTTGATATCCCACAAAATTGAAGCTTTGGCTTGCTTTAAAAACTATATGAGTTTAGTGGAGAATCAATTAGATCGCAAGATTAAGGTCTTGCGAACCGATAGGGGCGGTGAATATCAATCAACAAGTTTTAAGGAACTTTGTGATGAAAAAGGCATAGTACATCAGGTAACTATGCCTTATACTCCTCAACAAAACGGTGTTGCAGAAAGGAGAAATAGGACTTTAATGGAAATGGTCCGTTCAATGATGGCGCAAGCTAACTTGCCAATCACCTTTTGGGGTGATGCATTATTGACGGCCGCTTTCATTTTAAACCGCGTACCCTCGAAATCAGTTAGCTCCACTCCTTATGAGTTATGGAACCAAAGGTCTCCTGACTTAAACATTTTGAAACCTTGGGGTTGTGCATCCTACGCACATATTTCCTCCCATAAGTATGGCAAACTTGGGCCAAGGGGAAGGAAATGTATCTTTATACGATACGCAGAAAACTCCAAAGGTTATGTTTTTGTTAATCAGGAAGACAATGGTGGGCTAATTGAGTTTGAGTCGAGGGATGTCACTTTCTTGGAAAACGAGTTTCCAAGACAGGGCGAGATAAGTCAGGACTTATCTCTATTTGAGATTTATGATCAAGAAGGATTACCTCATTCGAGTGGGAGAATTCTTGGTGAAAATGAAAATATGTTTCAACCTTCACCAATGGATTATACGAATGACGATTATCCTATTCCAAACGGGAATAATGATCCAAGTGGGAGCAATTCTAACGACATTCCAAGTGGGAGTGATATTAGAATTGATCTAAATTCGAGTCAACGAGGACTTGAAGAATCTCAAATACGACGTAGTAGTCGTACAAGGTTGGCTCCTCTAAGATTTGAGGATGAATTTCCGCAACCTTTATGACTTTACTACAAGAAGATGACGAGCCTGCTACTTTCAAACAGACCGTATCTTGCCCTGCTAAAGACAAATGGATGGAAGCGATGCAAGAGGAGTTAGAATCCATGAAAGTTAACCAAGTCTGGGACTTAGTTGACTTACCCAAAGGACGTAGAGCTATTGGGAACAAATGGGTTCTCAAGATCAAGCATAAGGCTGATGGCTCTATTGACAGATATAAAGCTCGCCTTGTCGCGAAAGGTTTTACGCAACAGGAAGGGATAGACTACGAAGAGACCTTCTCACCTGTTGTTCGTTTTACCTCAATTCGCCTGATTCTGGCAATGGTAACTTGCTTAGACCACGAATTACATCAAATGGATGTAAAGACTGCCTTTCTCAATGGAGAATTGGACGAGGAGATCTATATGGAACAACCAACAGGGTTTGTAAAAGAAGGAAACGAACATAAGGTTTGTAAACTTCTTAAATCCATATATGGTCTTAAACAATCCTCGAGGCAATGGTATATACGATTTCAAGAGGTTGTCTTATCAAATGGATTTTCCATGCTTGATGAAGATAACTGTGTATATATCAAGAGGAATAAGAACAAGTATGTTATTATGTCTCTATATGTAGATGACATTTTAATAGCCGGAAATGACAAGGGCTTTGTGATGGATATCAAGGCTTGGCTTTCATCAGTTTTTGAGATGAAAGATATGGGAGAAGCCGCATATATCCTTGGAGTTAAGATTTCAAGGAATCGTTCGAAGAAACTTCTTTCTCTTTCACAGGAAACTTACATAAAGAAGGTTCTAGAACGTTTTAATATGCAGGACTGCAAGTCCATTGATACTCCAATAAGAAAGTGCGACAATTTATGTCTGAAATCATGTCCGAAGAACTAAAAAGAGAAGGAGATTATGGAAAAAGTTCCATATTCCAGTGCAGTTGGTAGTCTAATGTACGCTATGATGTGTACAAGACCGGACATCTGTTTTGCCGTTGGAATGGTAAGTCGTTACCAATCCAACCCAGGGCAAGTACACTGGAAAGCGGTTAAGAGGATAATGCGGTATCTCAAAGGAACTGCAGACTTTGCTTTATGCTATCAAGGAGATGCCTTGAGGCTCGAAGGCTACACTGATGCTGATTGGGCGGGTGATCTCGATGAGCGACGATCGACCTCAGGATATGTTTTTCTACTCGGATCTGGTGCAATATCCTGGAGTAGCAAGAAACAATCCTGCATCGCACTTTCAACCATGGAAGCCGAGTTTGTAGCATTTAGCATGGCAGTCCAAGAGGCTGTTTTGCTTAGGAAGTTCTTAGACAGGATAATTAATGCAAGTGACTCAGGTGTTGTACCCATACACAGCGACAGTCAAGCATCTATAGCCTATGTCAAAGATCCGAAATTCCATTGTAAGACCAAACACATAGATATCCGCTACAAATTTGCAAAAGACTATGATAAGACCAAGAAGGTAGAGATAATGTACATATCTACGCATGAGATGATAGCGGATCCGCTTATGAAGGCGATCCCCAGAGATGTGTTTTACAAACACTTAACATCTCAAGGATTACGTAAGAGCTGAGTTGTACCAATGTAAATTCCCATGTCTGTAAATGATCAAAATTAATAAAAGAATAAGTTCTTTTTCAAACATTGCATATGAATTTCTTGAGAAATGTTTGTGTACATTTTTTTTGAAAACTCAGCTATACTTTCTAGTATGTCTGACAGATTGAGGTTGGCTCTCTTACAGGAGCAACCGCCTTATTCTATCAGATGGATAGAATATAGATGAGACCTGTTTGAAGTTAAAATCATCAGACGGATGATTTAGAGTCATGACTTAAACAAAATGGTCGTATGAAAGATCTGCATCATATGGATGCTTACAAAAGGATCTGAGATCTGTATCACAAGGATATCTAAAAGAGATCTCATAGGATTTTTTAAATCCTATCTGTCTTATGCAGGATGAGAGTCCGGGAATATTTCATGGGTAGTAAGGGGACTCAAAAGATAGACACTGTGGTGTCTGATCTTTCATCCGTACAACATCATTAAGACATACTCTCCCTGGGAAAGGAGTGATGTTGTAATACGTGTTCATACCACGTATGCATTTCGAACACTGAGTTAGTAGCAATAGAGTTTGCAATTATGTGAGACTCAAAGGCCATATGGGTCTTAACTCTTACCCTCAAGGACTCCAATTGGTTCCTTTAGATTTGACGAGATGATCGCTATCTTAGCGTGTTGCTAATGGGCTATGATAATTCGGCTCGGCGGGACACGTTAGAAAAGTGAATCAAGTCAAGATCAGAAGGTTCACAAGAAGAGGAAGATTGATTTCATATTCGCATTTGGACTTTAATGATTCAAAGCTGGCCAGCCAATTGTGATCCAGATGGGATTCAATTGTTGAATATAAAGTATAAGAAATGTGAAGAAATAATCTAGGGTAAAGCATGCGTTGAACTACTCAACTTTGCACCTTCGAGGTCATTGTGTATCTCTAACAAGTGCACAACAACAGACTCTACGCGCATGACGGTCGCACGGTCTATTTCTCGGTATGATAGATGAAAGAACTAAGAGAAAGACGTTCTATTACAATCCCCTCAAGTGTGAGTGGGAGATGTTGGATATGGATGACGTTTGTACACCCTTGTAGGGGATGTATGAGGGAATACGGACCTCGAACGTCGCGTACACGAAGTCGTGTGCAAAGGGAATCTGTTCCCTTGCAGAGAGGATCTCTAGATAAGTGGGAAAGTCGCATTATATATGCATAAGTGCATGCGACATATGGCTAATAAAGGGGGAATATCTTAAGCTTATGTTGTACCATGCATATGGTACAACTTAAGCTTATAATGTGCCATGTGTGATGGTACACCTTAGTTAAATTGTTCCAAAGGAACAATTACTCCTAAAATAACTACATTGGGGGCTATAAATAAGACCCAAGGCTTAGCCATTTCCTTACACTTTTGCATGGTATTCATGCCTTGCATTTCATTCTAGCGAAGCTCTGCTGAAATCCTTCCTCTCTCTTTATCCAAGTTCTTAATCTAAAAGTAGATATTTAGATTGTGGATTTAGTAGCCTTACGCCGTTCGTGAGAAGACTCGATCCGTCGTGGCGTATCCGAAGGCGAAGTTCCGAGACTACCGTGCCACATACGCAAGCGTAAGTCTCAACTTCATTTATCGATCCTAACGCTGTTTTGACAGGATCCTACACGCTCTGCCGTTAGTCAACTAACCTAACGGTGTATGATGTTGCCTAGTGGTCCAATAATTTTTAAACGAAAAATTTTCATTTTCAATTACAAACTTCCTGTGATGATTAATTTCCTGTAATGAATAAACTGCCTGTGATGATTAAATGCATACTACATTTTTTCTGCCTGCGACGAATGTTTATATTTGCTGTGGTTTTGGATCGGCTACTTATCACCATTATTTCCCTTGCATTATTTTTCCTTTTTTGAGAAAGAAAAATGTTGTGAGGATATTTTTGTAAAATTACGAGACCAGCGGACGCCTCAAGAAGATGAAGGACCATTCCAGAATAGTAGGGGCCCCACGGGGGTTCCAGAGTTGTACATTCATTCTTTTTGGGACTGTATGGACTGTAATTAATATGGTGATTAGCCGATCCACGCAGCAAATATTTATGTCTAAAATGCTTAATTATTTATTTTTCTGTGAAAATATCTAATTATTGCCTATTTTTATACATGCTAGAGATATAAATGGCCAAAATTGCGAGCGTCAATTTCGACGTATTGGATGCTACATGCAAGAACTAATTAAGCTGGCAGTTGGACATAAAATTCCATCTGCGAGCATAGGGACTGAGCCTTGCCATCGCTTTAGGCGATAAGGTTTTTGATATAGATAAACCGCAAGCAATTATCTATATCAGAGGCCATATCGATCAGATCCTGAAGGCCGAGTACCTAACGGTGGAAGACTCTTATGAGTTATGGACCGCCCTCGAGGATAGGTATAAACATCACAGAGATGTTATACTTCCCCGAGCGCAATATGAATGGGAGAACCTCCGCCTCCAAGACTCTAAGTCTATTTCCAAGTACAACTCGGTACTCTTTAGCATCACCTCACGCCTGAAGTTGTGTGGCGAAAAGGTGACGGTGGAGCGTATGTTAGACAAGACGTATACATCCTTCCACGAGAAGGATGTTATACTAATGCAACAGTATCATGAACGAAAGTTCATGAAATACTCAGAGCTTCTCTCATGCCTTCTGATGGCAGAGCAGAATAGATACCTCCTTCTGGCCACCCATAACTCATGCCCTACCGGCACTGCTCCTGCGCCTGAAGCGCATCACAGCTCCTCCCAGAAGTAGAGGAGCAACTTCAAAGGCAAACCCCAGAAGGGTAAGGCAATGAAGAAGCAGGCTAGAGGACCCCCTCCAAGAAACAACCATGAGGGAAAGAAGAAATATGTGTGGAAGAGAAAGGACGACGGCCAGACTTCTGCCCCCAGAAAGGACTGGGAAGATAAGTGCCACAGGTGTGGCATGACTGGACACTGGTCTAGGAATTGTCAGACTCCATGCCACCTATAGGACTAGTACAAAGCGAGCTAGAAACAAGCTGAGACAACCCTGGTGGAACAAGAAGACATGGCACCAATCAGGTTCATCGCTGAGGACTTCTCAAATGATTACCTGCTCAACTGAGGCATTATCTACTTTTTCCATGCATTGTAATTTTTGTTTGAAAAACAATTTACTATCTGCTTGTCTTAATTTCTAGCATGTTGCATGAAATTTTCAGACATTAAATAATTATTCGTAGTATATCTTCTCTTGTGCCTTATACTGTGATATTTTTCTCTTATAACTAGATGGATTATAAATGTCTAGTGGACAGTGCCTCTACGCACACGATCCTCCAAGACATCTTCTTTTTCCAAAGCATTGATAAATACGATAGAACCGTGAATACAATATCCGGTCCATCATGAATTATTGAAGGATCAGGGGAAGCACATTTTTTGCTCCCCAACAAAACACAACTACTAATAAAAGATGCGCTTTTCTCTCCTAGCTCACATAGAAATCTGTTAAGCTTTAAAGATATCCGTTTAAACGGATACCACCTTGAGACGGTGAGTAAACAAAACATAGAATTCTTGTATGTAACGTCTCATAAAGACGATGCTAAAACCACCATCGAGCGTTTTGAGGGACTCCCGTCGGGTCTCTACCATACAAGAATAAGAGCAATGGAAGAAAACACACTCGAGCACCAGAAGTGCAATAATCAACCAGAATTCCAACTCTGACACAGTAGACTAGGACACCCTGGAAGGAATATGATGCGTCGCATCATATCCTAATTCAGTGGAATTAACTCGAAAAGCCTGAAGCTACTTCGAAAGGGTGCATCTCCATGTCCCCCTTATCACAAAGGGAAATTGATTACGAGACCATCCCCCCTGAAGGTGGACTCTGAGTCTTCGAGCTTCCTAGAGAGAATACATTATGACATTTGCGGGCCTATTCACCCCGCAAGTGGACCATTTCGGTACTACATAGTACTGATTGATGCATCTTCCAAATGGTCGTATGTGTGCCTCCTATCCACCCGCAACGTAGCCTTTGCAAAGCTACTGGCACAAATAATAAAGTTGCGGGCACATTTTCCAGATAACCAGATCAAGAAATTGCGTCTGGACAACGCTGGGGAATTCACATCACAAGTCTTCCTAGACTACTGCCAAGTAGCCGGCATAGAAGTTGAACATCATGTAGCTCATGTTCACACCCAGAACGGGTTAGCCGAATCTCTTATAAAGAGACTACAATGTATTGCTCGTCCATTGTTGATGCAATGCCAGTTTCCGGTAAATGCATGGGGACAAGCCATCCTGCACGCTGCATCGCTAATAAGATTACGACCGTCAGGGAGTCAATCTTATTCTCCGATGCAACTTGCATATGGGAACCCGCCGGATATCTCTCACCTGAGGATATTTGGATGTGCTGTCTATGTCCCCATAGCACCACCGCAGAGGACCAAGATGGGTCCTCAACGGCGTCTAGGTATCTACAATGGTTTCGACTCACCATCGATCATTAGATACCTAGAACCCCTTACGGGGGACGCCTTCAAGGCACGTCTAGCAGATTGTGAGTTTGATGAAAGCACTTTTTCCAAACTAGGCATTAACACACAGAAGCCAGAAGCTTCAAAGACCATTTCATGGGATACAAAAACTTTATCCCATTTTGATCCGCGTACAAATCAATGTGACGATGAGATCTTGAGGATCCTTCAAATTCAAAACACAGTTCATATTTTACCGGACAAATTCACTGACAACCAGAAGATTGTCAGATCACATGTCCCTGCTGCAAATACGCCAGCTAGGATTGACTTACCCAAAGATGGATGCAATCCACCTGCAGCAGAAGCGGCCGTACCTCAACAAAAGAGAGGACGACCCCCAGGCTCCAAAGATAAGAACCCTCGTAAGAGGAAAAATCCTGGAGTAATAATAACAATACCACCACATGATGCTGAGCTCAGCCCAGCTACCTCTCCCCTCCTACCAACCCCTGAAGAGGAAACTCCACCACAGGATGCTGAGCTCAGCCCAGCTACCTCTCCCCTCCTACCAATCCCTGAAGAGGAAAATGTAGGAGAAATATCATTAATTATATATGTACGTACTGGCTACCAACCCCTGAAGAGGAAAATGTAGGAGAAATATCATTAATTATATATGTACGTACTGGGGAGGTACTGGACAGAAAAAGCACAATCATCGATGATAACTTCGCGCTCATTATTGCCACTCACGTCACTGAATACGACGATGAGACCGATCCACGCTCTCTAGCAGAATGTAAACGCAGAGAGGATTGGCCAAAGTGGAACGAGGCAATAGGAGTAGAACTGGACTCACTCTCGAAGCGCAAAGTTTTTGGACATGTAGTCCTCACAACAAAGGGTGTTAAACCTGTGGGATATAAATGGGTATTCGTGAGAAAAAGAAACGAGAATAATGAGATCGTGCGTTACAAATCGCGCCTTGTTGCACAAGGCTTTTCCCAACGGCCAGGAATAGACTATGACGATACCTATTCCCCGGTTATGGATGCGATCACCTTACATTTCATCATTGGCCTATCTACAAAGGAAGACCTGGATATGCATCTCATGGACATTGTGACTGCATACCTATATGGAAATATAGATAAGGACATCTACATGAAAATCCCAGACAGATATAAACTACCAACAAAAATGACAGAAAGACCTCGGGACGTCTATTCTGTCAAACTCCAAAGATCACTGTATGATCTAAAACAGTCAGGTAGAATGTGGTATAACAGACTCGGTGAATTCCTAGTGCAACAAGGATTCACAATAAATGAAGTATGCCCTTGCATCTTCATAAGAGCAAAGGGAACATAATTCGTAATTATTGTCATCTATGTAGACGACCTGAACATCATCGGATCTCCTGAAGAGATAGGTGAGATATCCAGAAGTCTTACCCAGACTTTTTAGATGAAAGACCTTGGCAAAATGAAGTTCTGCCTAGGCTTACAAATTGAACATTTAAGCGGAGGAATCTTGTTACACCAATCGACATACACAAAGGAAGTGCTGAAAAACTTTCTTATGGACAATGTCATCTGCTTAGCACACCAATGGTCATCAGATAATTGGACATTGATACAGACCCCTTCCGACCGCTGGAAGAGGGGGAGGAAATACTGGGTCCTAAATTACCCTACCTAAGTGCAATTGGAGCACTCATATACCTGGCAAACTGCACGCGTCTCGATATAGCGTTCGCGGTAAACCTACTAGCCAGATACAGTTCAACGCCCTCAAAGCGCCACTGGAACGGAGTGAAGCAACTTCTGCGCTACCTCCAAGGGTCTGTGGACATGGGACTATACTTCAAGAAAGGTGTATCCTTCGACTTAGTCGGTTATGCAGATCCAGGATACAGATCCGACCCACACACTGCAAAGTCCCAGACCGGTTTCATGTTCACGTACAATGGGACGGCCATCTCATGGAGATCCGTGAAGCAGACATCGACAGCAACCTCATCCAACCACTCTGAGCTCATAGCAATCCACGAAGCTAGCAGAGAATGCTTTTGACTTCAATCAGTCATCCACAATATCTTCAAGACCACCGGCCTGAAGACAGGAGATTGGATTCCATCGCACGAAGATGCAGGATCGAAAGAGAACTTATGTTAGCGTACGCTGCGATGTAGTCTCTGAAATTTGCCCTCGGATTCGCCACAACGGTCGTTACTTCGTCACAGAGGATCGAAGCAGAGTTTCCACCGTATAAATCTCTATTTGGAAGAAGAACTAAATGGAAGGGAGAAGAGGAAAAGGTTTGCCTTATGCAAACTTATGGCATTCAAGATTATCCTTAAAAGCCTTACCCTTTGGTCCTATTTATAGGCCTAGGGGGTAGTTATTGTAGGAAATAACCATATATAAGCTTATTAGCCTATATTAGCACATTTCCTTATCCTCTTTATTATGCACTTATCATGTGCCTTTTTGCACTTATAAAGTGACTTTTTCCACTTATCGAGTGGTCTTTTTCACACATGAAAAGGTTCCCTTCGCACATGCTTTCATGCACGTGACATCCAAGGCCAGTATACCCTCATACATCCCCTCATGGGTGTATACATGTCGTCCATATCCAACATCTCCCACTCACACTTGAGGGGATTGTAAGGAAACATCTTTTTCTTTAGTTCTTCTATTTATCATACCGAGAAATAGACCGTGTGACCATCATGCGCATAGAGTCTGTTGTTGTGTACTTGTTAGAGATACACAACACTCTTTGAGGTGCAAAGTTGAGTAGATCGACGCATGCTTTACCTTAGATTATTTCTTCAAATTTCTTATACTTTATATTCAACAATTGAATCCCATCTGGATTACAATTGGCTGGCCAGCTTTGAATTTTTAAAGTCCAAATGTGAATATGAAATTAATCTTCCTCTTCTTGCGATCCTTTCGATCTTGAATTGACTCGTTTTTTCTAACATGCCCCGCCGGACCGAATTACCATAGTCCATAAGCAACATGCTAAGATAGCGATCACCCAGTCAAATCTAAAGGAACCAATAAGAGTCCATAAGGGTAAGAAGTTAAGACCCATGTGGTCTTTGGGTCTCACATAATAGTAAACACAATTATTATTCTAACCCAATGGTCAAATGCATACGTAGTATGAATACGTATTACAACATCACTCCTTTCCCAAGGAGCGTATGTCTTAATGATGTTGTAAGGATGATGATCAGACGCCACAATGTCTGACTTTGAGTCCCTTTTACTACTCAATAATTTCCTGGACCCACATCCCGCATAAGACAGATAAGATTTAAAAAATCTTTTTAGATCTTTTGTGAGCATCCATATGATGCCGATCTTTCATACGACCATTTTGTTTAAGTCATGACTCTAAATCATCCGTCTGACGATTTTGACTTTAAACAGGTCTCATCTTTATCTTATCCGTCTGATAGAATAAAGGCGGTTGCTCATGTGAGAGAGACAACCTCATTCTGTCCGACATACTAGAAAATACAGCTGAGATAATAGAAATGTACACAAACATTTTCAAGAAACTCATATGCAATGTTGAAAAGAACTTATTCTTTTATTAAATTTGATCTTTCATAGACATGAGAATTTACATTGGTACAACTCGGCTCTTACGCAATCCTTGAGATGATAAGTGTTTGTAAAACACATCTCTGGGGATCGCCTTCGTAAGCGGATCCGCTATCATCTCATGCGTAGATATGTACCTAATCTCTACCTTCTTGGTCTTATCATAGTCTTTTGCAAATTTGTAGCAGATATCAATGTGTTTGGTCTTACAATGGAATTTTGGATCTTTGACATAGGCTACAGATGCTTGATTGTCACTGTGTATTGGTACAGCACCTGAGTCACTTGCATCAATTAGCCTGTCTAAGAACTTCCTAAGCCAAACAGCTTCTTGGACTGCCATGCTAAATGCTACAAACTCGGCTTCCATAGTTGAAAGTGCGATGCAGGATTGTTTCTTGCTACTCCAGGATATTGCACCAGATCCGAGTAGCAAAACATATCCTGAGGTCGATCGTCGCTCATCGAGATCACCCGCCCAATCAGCATCAGTGTAGCCTTCGAGCCTCAAGGCATCTCCTTGATAGCATAAATCATAGTCTGCAGTTCCTTTAAGATACCGCATTATCCTCTTAACCGCTTTCCAGTGTACTTGCCCTGGATTGGATTGGTAATGACTTACCATTCCTGTCACGACCCGCTTCCCTGAAATGGAGGCGAGACGTGAAAAGGTCCGCACGGGAGTGGAGCTGTGAAGCCCCAAACCCGATAAGCGTCCACAATACATAAACAGGTCCCTGTAACCACAACAGAATAACAATAATAACGCAAGGAGAGACTGATATAAAATTCCACATCTCACAAATTGTCCAACATCAAAATAAGTTCAACATCCAGAAAAGCCACCAGGCTAAAAGAAAAGAGTCTAAAGGCCCAGAACAAAGCCAACAAAAGAAACGACAACAACAAACCAAGGTATAGGTGCCACGCACCGATAACAAAACAACTGTCTAACGAAAGTAAAACACAATGAAGACACTAGGACTGGTCCCCAGTGTCCACGTACTCCCCGTCAAACACAAGCTCGGGCTCGGCGTCAGCAAACACCTCGTCCTCAACGAGGTACTCGGGCTCAGGATCTAACATGTGTCACCCAAAAGAGTAAAGGGGCACATGTCAGCAAGTCTAAAAGACTTGGGCAAGGAAACTGAAAGTAAGGCAACTAGCAACCTAGCAGTTTAGTATGATGCATGGCATGGCAGTTATAACATGGGTGCACAATCTAAAACATGGCAAGACGGTTGTACAAGAGAACAACCATCGGGACAAGACAGGACAAGACAAGACAAGACAAGACAAGAGTAGCCACGCTACTATCAATCTCGATCAATTCACATTGTTGGTGTTTACGCCCTTCGCTGAATGGTAAACATTCAGACCGATCGGCACTAAACACGATTCACATTTCACGGTTGTTTTGTAGATGTTTGCGCCCTTCGCTGAATGGCTAGCATGTCAGTCCGATCGGCCCCAAACACTACCCCACCCCAAAGAGTTTACGCCTTACAACTGCAGTTGTTGATCAAACAGACTCCCAGTTGAATGGCCGCTTAACCCTCACCCCCTATACCCACACGTAATGGAGCCAGGGTCCCCGCACAATGAACTCAGCTAGTGAGCCTGGGGTTGCCCCGCACATTGAGCTCGCATTCTTAAACATTTGGCGTAGGGGTGCACCTAGCCGGAAACACGCAATTCGGGCATTGGCTATCAACCAACACATGGCCCGCTTCTGGAACACGAGCCAGGAACACAAGCATTTGTAGCAAAGCTACGCAATCACATAAACACTTAAAGAATGCAATGACATGACATTTAATTTGCGTACCGTTAATGGAAAGTAAACATGACATGGTTATCGTGCAACATGCTAAATGTCGGAACTAGCTTCGTTGTCAAGCTAGTTCCCCAATTTGCGCCTAGGCGAGTATCATTTCGTCGCCTAGCCTCTTTTACGCCTACAACATGCAAATGGCCTAAAACATGGCCTAAACCCTAAGTGGCAAGTTTCACTTGCCTAGCACCGGGGATGACGACCACTTCGTCACACGGATGCTAATCTACGGGGAAATCGCTGTTTTTGGGGGAGACAAACATCAAACACATGAAATTAATTAGGGTTTCACAAAAATTATAAATAAGTTATGAAAACAACGGTAGAACGATTTCTTACCGAGAGGAGGCGGAAGAAACACTCCG
This sequence comes from Scilla litardierei, assembly GCA_030789695.1. Taxonomy (NCBI): domain Eukaryota; kingdom Viridiplantae; phylum Streptophyta; class Magnoliopsida; order Asparagales; family Asparagaceae; genus Scilla; species Scilla litardierei. The sequence continues at coordinate 53,449,944 of CM061136.1, read as the reverse complement.
GGGAACCCTAGGACCAGATCTGGAAATGATTGGGGAAGTTTGGAGAAACTAGGGTTTAGGGGGATTTTGGGGATTTGATGGATTTTGGTGAGATTTTGGGGAAGATGAGAAGTAGTTGGAGGGAATGGATGGATTGGATGATGGATTTAGGGCTTGGAGTGAAGGATTGAAGCTTGGAGGAAGATGGGGGCTCAATGGGGGAGAAACTAGGGCTTTAGGTCGTGTTGGAGGAAGAAGAAACGTTTGGGTTGGGTATTTATAGGTTGAGCTGGCGGCTGCCCAGAAATTAGGGTTTTAACACAGACTAGTCGGTCAAAGAACAACCACTGACCGACTAGTTTGGCAACTAGTCGGTCGGTCGACCAACGCAGACCGACTAAGTGTAAACAGTAACTCCTGAACGAAAATATGATTTAGAGTTAGTCGGTCCATGAACAAATACTGACCGACTAGTTTAGAAACTAGTCGGTCGATGAACGTTCTTAGACCGACTAAGAGTAAACAGTAACTCAACTAAAATTAAGATGATGTGTTAGTCGGTCAAGAAGCATCGCCGACCGACTAGTTTGCAACCTAGTCGGTCAACCAATCTTCTTAGACCGACTAACGATAGACAGTAGCTTCCTCAGAAAATTAGAAAGCTCACTAGTCGGTCCAAGAAGGATTGCCGACCGACTGGATCGTCATCTAGTCGGTCGGTGGCCCTTCTTACACCGGCTAATGAGCACAGAAAAGTTCCGATACGGAGCGCGAGGCCCCGTGATCGAATCCTAAGACTCCTAGGCTTGATCTAATAGTTAGATATGACCGTTATGAAGCCCGTCACAAACGACGTACTTCGAAATCGACGATCCTAAGGAAGAATCGAGAAAATACGACGAATCGATCGAAAATGAAAGTTACGGAGACGAAAACCACACAAGAGGAGAAAACCCACCAAAACATATATTATAGTATAATAAATTCAGATACAAGGAAACCAGTCGTTACATCCTCCCCAACTTAAGAAAAATTCCGTCCTCGGAATTTCCGTATACTCACGAGTCCGGAAACAAAAGTGGGTAGCGCTCTCGCATCTCATCTTCTCTCTCCCAAGTAGACTCTCCCGGCGAACCGTGCCGCCACATCACTCTAACAAGATCGACGACCTTGTTTCGAAGTGACTTCTGACGCCTGTCCAGAATCTGCACCGGATACTGGTCATACGTCAAATCTGAGCGAACGGCGATCTCCGAGAAATCCACGGCATGAGATGGATCGCTAATGTATCGACGAAGCTGCGACACATGGAAAACATTGTGAACTCCTTCCAAAGATGGCGGCAAAGCCAAGCGATATGCTACCTCGCCAACCCTCTCCAAAATGTCAAATGGTCCAATGTATCGCGGGCTCAACTTCCCACGCTTCCCAAAACGAATCACACCACGATTCAGGGAAATCTTCAAGAACACATGGTCGCCCGGCTGAAACTCCAAAGGACGACGTTTAGCATCCGCCCAATGCTTAAAACGGTCCTGAGCAATCCTCAACCTCTCCCGAATATTCCTGACGATCTCCACGGCCTCCACGATCATCTCAGGTCCCAACAACTCCCGATCACCAACGTCATCCCAACTCAATGGCGATCGACATTTCCTCCCATAAAGAGCGGCGAAAGGCGCCATGCCAATACTCGCCTGGAAGCTGTTGTTGTAGGAAAACTCCACCAAATGTAGATGGTCCTCCCACGAACCCTTGAAATCCAACATGCACGCCCTCAGCATGTCTTCCAAAATCTGAATTGTCCTCTCGGACTGGCCATCCGTCTGCGGATGGTACGCCGTGCTGAAACTCAAACGCGTACCCAAACTCTTCTGCAAACTCTGCCAGAACTGAGATGTGAACCTCGTGTCTCTGTCAGACACGATACTCACGGGGACTCCGTGAAGTCGCACAACCTCCTGCACGATTCACGTTACATCACTATCTAAACTAGGAAGAGGAAATAAAACGGAGAGTAAAAGAATTTACCTCCATATATCTCCTCGCTAGCGCCTCAGTGGACTGTCCTACTCGGAACGGAATAAAGTGCGCAGATTTGGTCAATCGATCTACGATCACCCAAATCGCGTCATTCTGCTTCGGACTCCGAGGTAGTCCAGTCACGAAATCCATAGTGATGTGCTGCCACTTCCACTCCGGAATCGGAAGCGGTTGTAGCAACCCGGCCGAACGCTGATGCTCCGCCTTCACTTGCTGACAAACCAAGCACTTGGCTACACTCCGAGCCACGCTCCTCTTCATACCATGCCACCAATAATTCAGACGAAGATCCTGGTACATCTTGGTGCCACCAGGATGCACAGAATACGGCGAACTGTGTGCCTCCACCATCAGCTCCTCTCTGATATCCCCAGCAGGCACACACAACCTGGCTCCAAACCTCAGCGAGCCATCCTCATGAATCAAAAAGTCAGTCCGCAGACCGGCTTCCACCATCTCCCGAATCCTCACCAGCTTCAGATCCTCAGCCTGGCCAGCCTTAATCCGATCCACGATCGTCGACTGCACCTGCATGTACATCAATGACGAAGCCTCTCCAGGAAGAACAATCTCCACGCCAGACTCGCAAAAATCCTGCTGCAATCTCCACTGCGAGGTCAAAATCATCACCGCTGGAAGCCTACTCAAAGCATCCGGAACCACATTCACCTTGCCAGGGTGAAACTGCAAATCAATATCATAATCCGCCATAAGCTCCAACCATCGACGCTGTCGCATGTTGAGCTCCTTCTGAGTGAAAATATACTTCAAGCTTTTGTGATCGGTGAAAATCTTCACTTTCTCACTCAGCAGGAAGTGCCTCCAAATCTTAAGAGCAAACACCACGGCAGCCAACTCCAAATCATGCGTCGGGTAATTCTTCTCATGAACCTTAAGCTGACGAGACGCATACGCCACAACGTGCCTGTGCTGATGCAACACGCAACCGAGACCCTTGCCAGAAGCATCGCAAAAGATCTCAAATCCACCGCTGCGATCAGGCACAACAAGAATAGGGGCACTCGTCAACCTCTCCTTCAGAATACCAAAAGCACCCTCACAATCATCCGACCAAACAAAAGCAACATCCTTCCGCGTCAACCTGGTCATCGGCTCAGCAATACGAGAAAAGTCCTTAATGAATCGTCGATAGTAACCAGCAAGTCCAAGGAAACTCCGAATCTCAGACGCAGACGACGGAACAGGCCACTCCCTGATGGCCCTAATCTTCTCGGGATCCACTGAGATACCATCTCCAGTCACCACATGCCCGAGAAAAGCAACTCGATCCAGCTAAAACTCGCACTTCGAAAACTTAGCATACAAACGATGCTTCCTCAAAATCTCCAACACCGTCCTTAAGTGCGAGGCATGCTCTTCCTCCGACTTCGAATAGATCAGAATGTCGTCAATGAAGATAACGACAAACTTATCCAAAAAGTCGTAGAAAATCAGGTTCATCAGATTCATGAAAACTGCGGGCGCGTTAGTTACGCCAAATGGCATAACCACGAACTCATAGTGTCCATACTTCGTCCTGAACGCTGTCTTCGGAACATCTCCCTTCTGAACCTTCAACTGATGGTAACCACTCCTCAAATCCAATTTAGAAAACACCCTCGAACCTCCAAGCTGATCGAAAATATCATCGATGCGAGGCAACGGGTATTTATTCTTAATGGTCACCGCATTCAACTCCCGATAGTCCACGCACATGCGACGCGAACCATCCTTCTTCTTAACCAACAACACCGGTGCTCCCCACGGAGACACGCTAGGATTAATATAACCCTTCTGCAAAAGCTCATCCAACTGCTTCCGCAACTCTTCCAACTCTGCAGGTGCCATACGATACGGCGCCTTCGAAATCGGCTGCGCACCTGGAACAAGGTCGATAGAAAATTCCAGAGCCCGATCAGGCGGCAAACCAGACATCTCCTCGGGGAAGATGTCACCAAAATCTCGCACCACAGCTGGCCACTCCAGCTCCATCTGCATAGCCACAGCCTCCAACGGCCTGGCCCGAAATCTGACAGGACCAAGCGAACCGCTACCACGACTGAACTCAAATACTGGATGTCCGGGAATCTCGAACACCACCTTCTTCCTCCTGCAGTCAATCGTAGCATAGAAGCTCGCCAGCCAATCCATCCCAAGAACTGCATCATAGTTGATGATGTCGTGGACAATGAAGTCAGCGAAAAGCTCATGTCCACAGACCACCAGCGAGCAAGAATTGCAACCACGATGCACCGAGACCACACCATTCCCTGTAACAATATTCCAACTCTTGGGGAGAGGGGACGTCGACAAGGAATGTCTCTCCACGAAGCTCCGAGAAATAATGCACATCGATGCACCAGAGTCAAAGAGGACTCGTGCAGGAAATGTGCACACCAAAATCACCCCTAATCAATCAATTAACAATCAAACCCTAGTCTAGCAAACAAGCAAGTTCAAGCAAACAACATAATCTAGCAATCAAGACCAAATAGGAAAGTAATAGCTAGAATGAGGATTACCTGCGATAACCTCATCCACAGCCTCGCTCTCCGCAGCGGTCATCAGAAAAGCCTGCCTCCTCGGCGGAACACCCTGCCGAAAAGCCTGCCCCTGCGGAACAAGAGCCGCTCCACGCCCAGCAGGAACAGACGCTCGCTGCTGCAACGGCTGAGCTGCAACAGGAGCCCTCCGCAGCGGACCCGCATGCCGACAATCCTTCGCGATATGAGAAGCATCACCGCAAACCAGGCACTGGCCCAAAAACTTCCGACACTGATCCTTGATGTGGCCAGGCTTGCCGCAGAAATGGCAAGTCTTCAGAATAGGCCCTCCTGGCCTCTTAAACTGAGCGGACTGATTAGGCCTGAATCCAGGTCTAACCACAGCTCTCGCCTGTTCCACAGGCCTCTTCCCAGCACCAATAACAGACCCCCTCCTTTGGTTCACGAGCAGCTCCTGCCTCTTGGCAGCGACCAGAACCTTCTGATAAGATTCCCGGTCAGAAGAGGTCACAAAACTCTGGAGCTCTGAAGCAAGCCCCAGCAGGAACCTCTGAGCTCTCTCCTCAGCGTCCTGCACCATCTTTGGTGCAAACCGACTCAGCCTTATGAACTCCTGGTGGTACATGTCCACCGACGAGTTCCCCTGCTTCAGATCGATAAAACGCTGCATCATCTCCTCCTTGGCAGCCTTCGGGAAGAACTCACCCTCAAATCTGGCTTTGAAGGTAGCCCAAGCTATCGGCTCCACCAACAACTTCTCTTCCGCATCCCACCAATTCCTGGCGTTATCCTTGAGCTGCCTCTTCGCCAAATCAACCCATCCAGCCGGGGTGATCTTGGCCATCTTCAGATTGTCCTCGACGTTCCGAATCCACTCATCGGCAGCCAGAGGACCCTCAGAACCATCAAAATATGCGGGACCCAGCTCCCGAAATTGCTTCGCTCCTGGCTCAGAGCGAGGGGCATCCGGAAGAGCCCGGGCAGCTCGAGCAGGTGGAGCATTCTGGACTTGCAAAAGCACGCCCTGCTGCACTTGCATCATCTGGATCATCATCCGCATCATCTCACCGCTGGTGGGTTCCCGCTCAGGCTCCTCATCATGAGGGAGCACACCACTACCACCACCGCGGGTGAAACGTCTTCCTGCCATCTAGTGACACGGAAAACAAATCAGATTAGACTCATAGCTTAAGACTCGAACGTCGAACTTAGTTTATTGGACATTCTAATATCATTATCGCTATTCCAAAAGTCGCGGTTACAGAAGGACCTGCATGGGCCACCACTAAAACCTGTCACGACCCGCTTCCCTGAAATGGAGGCGAGACGTGAAAAGGTCCGCACGGGAGTGGAGCTGTGAAGCCCCAAACCCGATAAGCGTCCACAATACATAAACAGGTCCCTGTAACCACAACAGAATAACAATAATAACGCAAGGAGAGACTGATATAAAATTCCACATCTCACAAATTGTCCAACATCAAAATAAGTTCAACATCCAGACAAGCCACCAGGCTAAAAGAAAAGAGTCTAAAGGCCCAGAACAAAGCCAACAAAAGAAACGACAACAACAAAACAAGGTATAGGTGCCACGCACCGATAACAAAACAACTGTCTAACGAAAGTAAAACACAACGAAGACACTAGGACTGGTCCCCAGTGTCCACGTACTCCCCGTCAAACACAAGCTCGGGCTCGGCGTCAGCAAACACCTCGTCCTCAACGAGGTACTCGGGCTCAGGATCTAACATGTGTCACCCAAAAGAGTAAAGGGGCACATGTCAGCAAGTCTAAAAGACTTGGGCAAGGAAACTGAAAGTAAGGCAACTAGCAACCTAGCAGTTTAGTATGATGCATGGCATGTCAGTTATAACATGGGTGCACAATCTAAAACATGGCAAGACGGTTGTACAATAGAACAACCATCGGGACAAGACAGGACAAGACAGGACAAGACAAGACAAGACAAGACAAGAGTAGCCACGATACTATCAATCTCGATCAATTCACATTGTTGGTGTTTACGCCCTTCGCTGAATGGTAAACATTCAGACCGATCGGCACTAAACACGATTCACATTTCACGGTTGTTTTGTAGATGTTTGCGCCCTTCGCTGAATGGCTAGCATGTCAGTCCGATCGGCCCCAAACACTTCCCCACCCTAAAGCGTTTACGCCTTACAACTGCAGTTGTTGATCAAACAGACTCCCAGTTGAATGGCCGCTTAACCCTCACCCCCTATACCCACACGTAATGGAGCCAGGGTCCCCGCACAATGAACTCAGCTAGTGAGCCTGGGGTTGACCCGCACATTGAGCTCGCATTCTTAAACATTTGGCGTAGGGGTGCACCTAGCCGGAAACACGCAATTCGGGCATTGGCTATCAACCAACACATGGCCCGCTTCTGGAACACGAGCCAGGAACACAAGCATTTGTAGCAAAGCTACGCAATCACATAAACACTTAAAGAATGCAATGACATGACATTTAATTTGCGTACCGTTAATGGAAAGTAAACATGACATGGTTATCGTGCAACATGCTAAATGTCGGAACTAGCTTCGTTGTCAAGCTAGTTCCCCAATTTGCGCCTAGGCGAGTATCATTTCGTCGCCTAGCCTCTTTTACGCCTACAACATGCAAATGGCCTAAAACATGGCCTAAACCCTAAGTGGCAAGTTTCACTTGCCTAGCACCGGGGATGACGACCACTTCGTCACACGGATGCTAATCTACGGGGAAATCGCTGTTTTTGGGGGAGACAAACATCAAACACATGAAATTAATTAGGGTTTCACAAAAATTATAAATAAGTTATGAAAACAACGGTAGAACGATTTCTTACCGAGAGGAGGCGGAAGAAACACTCCGGGGAACCCTAGGACCAGATCTGGAAATGATTGGGGAAGTTTGGAGAAACTAGGGTTTAGGGGGATTTTGGGGATTTGATGGATTTTGGTGAGATTTTGGGGAAGATGAGAAGTAGTTGGAGGGAATGGATGGATTGGATGATGGATTTAGGGCTTGGAGTGAAGGATTGAAGCTTGGAGGAAGATGGGGGCTCAATGGGGGAGAAACTAGGGCTTTAGGTCGTGTTGGAGGAAGAAGAAACGTTTGGGTTGGGTATTTATAGGTTGAGCTGGCGGCTGCCCAGAAATTAGGGTTTTAACACAGACTAGTCGGTCAAAGAACAACCACTGACCGACTAGTTTGGCAACTAGTCGGTCGGTCGACCAACGCAGACCGACTAAGTGTAAACAGTAACTCCTGAACGAAAATATAATTTAGAGTTAGTCGGTCCATGAACAAATACTGACCGACTAGTTTAGAAACTAGTCGGTCGATGAACGTTCTTAGACCGACTAAGAGTAAACAGTAACTCAACTAAAATTAAGATGATGTGTTAGTCGGTCAAGAAGCATCGCCGACCGACTAGTTTGCAACCTAGTCGGTCAACCAATCTTCTTAGACCGACTAACGATAGACAGTAGCTTCCTCAGAAAATTAGAAAGCTCACTAGTCGGTCCAAGAAGGATTGCCGACCGACTGGATCGTCATCTAGTCGGTCGGTGGCCCTTCTTACACCGGCTAATGAGCACAAAAAAGTTCCGATACGGAGCGCGAGGCCCCGTGATCGAATCCTAAGACTCCTAGGCTTGATCTAATAGTTAGATATGACCGTTATGAAGCCCGTCACAAACGACGTACTTCGAAATCGACGATCCTAAGGAAGAATCGAGAAAATACGACGAATCGATCGAAAATGAAAGTTACGGAGACGAAAACCACACAAGAGGAGAAAACCCACCAAAACATATATTATATTATAATAAATTCAGATACAAGGAAACCAGTCGTTACAATTCCAACGGCAAAACAGATGTCCGGTCTTGTACACATCATAGCGTACATAAGACTACTAACTGCACTGGAATATGGAACTTTTTCCATAATTTCCTTTTCCTTTTTGTTCTTTGGACACGATTTCAGACATAAATTATCGCATTTGCTTATAGGAGTATCAATGGACTTGCAGTCCTTCATATTAAAACGTTCTAGAACCTTCTTTATATAAGTCTCTTATGAAAGAGAGAGAAGTTTCTTCGAACGATTCCTTAAAATCTTAACTCCAAGGATATATGCGGCCTCTCCCATGTCTTTCATCTCAAAAACTGATGAAAGCCAAGCCTTGATATCCATCACAAAGCCCTTGTCATTTCCAGCTATTAAAATGTCATCTACATATAGAGACATAATAACATACTTGCTCTTAATCCTCTTGATATATACACAGTTATCTTCATCAAGCATGAAAAACCCATTTGATAAGACAACTTCTTGAAATCGTATCTACCATTGCCTCGAGGATTGTTTAAGACCATATATGGACTTACGAAGTTTACAAACCTTATGTTCGTTTCCTTCTTTTACAAACCTTGTTGGTTATTCCATATAGATCTCCTCGTCCAATTCTCCATTGAGAAAGGCAGTCTTTACATCCATTTGATGTAATTCGAGGTCTAAGCAAGCTACCATAGCCAGAATCAAGCGAATTGAGGTAAAACGCACAACAGGTGAGAAGGTCTCTTCGTAGTCTATTCCTTCCTGTTGCGTAAAACCTTTTGCGACAAGGCGAGATTTATATCTGTCTATAGAGCCATCAGCCTTATGCTTGATCTTGAGAACCCATTTGTTCCCAATAGCTCTACGTCCTCTGGGTAAGTCAACCAACTCCCAGACTTGGTTAACTTTCATGGATTCTAATTCCTCCTTCATCGCTTCTATCCATTTGTCTTTTGCAGGGCATGATACGGCCTGTTTGAAAGTAGCAGGCTCGTCATCTTCTTGTAGTAAAGTCATAAAGGTTTGTGGGAATTCATCCTCAAATCTTGGAGGAGCTAACCTTGTACGACTACTACATCGTATTTGAGATTCTTCAAGTCCTTGTTGACTCGAATTTAGATCAATTCTAATATCACTCCCACTTGGAATTTCGTTAGAAACGCTCCCACTTTGATCATTATTCCCATATGGAATAGGATTCACATCATTTGTATCATCCATTGGTGAAGTTTGAAACGTATTTTCGTCTTCACCAAGAATTCTCCCACTCGAATGAGGTAATCCTTCTTGATCATAAATCTCAAATAGAGATAAGTCCTGACTTATCTCGCCCTGTCTTGGAAACTCGTTTTCCAAGAAAGTGACATCCCTCAACTCAAATTCAATTAGTCCTCCATTGTCTTCCTGACCAATGAAAACATAACCTTTGGAGTTTTCTGCGTATCGTATAAAGATACATTTCCTCCCCCTTGGCCCAAGTTTGCCATACTTATGGGAGGAAATATGTACATAGGATGCACATCCCCAAGGTTTTAAAATGCTTAAGTCAGGAGACCTATGGTTCCACAACTCATAAGGAGTGGAGCTAACTGATTTCGAGGGTACGCAGTTTAAAATGAAAGTGGCCGTCAATAATACATCACCCCAAAAAGTGATTGGCAAGTTGGCTTGCGCCATCATTGAACGGACCATTTACATTAAAGTCCTATTCCTCCTTTCTGCAACACCATTTTGTTGCGGAGTATAAGGCATATTTACCTGATGAACTATGCCTTTTTCATCACAAAGTTCCTTAAAACTTGTTGATTGGTATTCACCGATGTAAAGCCCTGCTAAGCTACTGCACAAGTACTAGAGGGGGGGGTGAATAGTACTTTAAAATAATTAAGAGGCTAATTCCTAATTACCTTGCAAACTCTACCAATTAATGCTGAAATGCGGAATAGTAAATAATCGACAAAAAATAAACCACCGCAAACAAACGATATTACTGGGTTCGGATCCACCCAAGTCTCCCTGACTTGTTCCCGGTGATCCTACGTCCCAACCACCCAGATCACTTCCGGATACTTGAGTTAGAAACCCTAACTCAAGATTTCCACTATAAAATACTTGTGAAAAACCTTCACAAGTCAAATCATACACAAAAGAAATTGTTACTCCCACAACCCGGGATCACAAACACAACTCTCACAACCGAGAGTGAATCACTTACAATAACAAAGTAAATTGAAATGAAAGTTCTTACCACAAAATACCTATGCCTTGAGTAAACTTACGATTTAGGGCAAAACGGATTTTGAGGAAGATGAAGAGGCACCAAACCCTAGCTCCAAGATGTAGAACAGCTATGGAGAGCTATGAGGTTGATGGTGACCTAGGATCAAGCACTTGGCTTGGAAGGCTCACAATCAATGAATCTCTCTTTTGAAATAAGAGTGAGAAGAGATTCAAGATTGGAATGAAAGAGCTTTGAATGGGATTGAATGATTTCTATTTGATCTCTAAACTTCTCTTAATATCAGCCTTGAGTGCAATGAATGCAGCTCATCAAGTATATATAGGTTAGAGGAAAGAGAGAGAGAAAAACGTTTCAATTAAATCTCCAACGGCTCTATTCTGAACCAAACTAGTCGGTCAAAGAACAACCACCGACCGACTAGTTCATCAACTAGTCGGTCGGTCAATCAACATGAACCGACTAAGTGGTGAACATGGAATAGGTCGAAGTTCAGACAAGCAGAACTAGTCGGTCAAAGCACACTTGCCAACCGACTAGTTATACAACTAGTCGGTCGGTGAGTTAACTTAGACCGACTAAAAGATAAAACAAATAGTCTGAGTACAAATTGAATTAGTCGGTCCAAGAACAAAAGTTGACCGACTAGTTCATCAACTAGTCGGTTGCCAAATGTACATGGACCGACTAACGACAAACAGTAACTGGGCATGTACAGTAGAAGCTCAACTAGTCGGTCAAAGAAGCATCACTGACCGACTAGTTCACAAACTAGTCGGTCGGTGAGTCAACGTAGACCGACTAACTGTAAACAGTAAAGAGCTATGATTTGAGAAGGCAAACTAGTCGGTCCAAGAAGGATTGCCGACCGACTAGATCACCATCTAGTCGGTTGGTTCTTCTTCTTGAACCAACTAACATGCACAAGAAGTCGCGAATCGAAGCGCGATGCTTCAGGAAAGTTAGTATGGACTTCTTACAAGTTCCTATGTCTAAGATAGGAGCGTAATGAAGATTAAAACGTAAGACCTACTCAAGGCTTAACATTCTACGGAACGAAGCTAAAAGACTATAAATAAAACTTAACGAACCGTCTTCAAAAGCTTCGATCCGAATCTTCATGACTTCTGAAATGGTCCAAAAGCTTCAACGAAGCTTTAGGCATACGATCACGTGCTTTGAGAAGTCTTGAGACGTTGCTTTGGATGTTCAAATGAATTTGGCGACGATCTCCATAACTGCGCTCACAAATTGTTAGTTCACAATATATTTATGTTTGTTCATCATCCAAAACCAAATTCGGGGAGTCCAATATCCAACATTCTCCCCCTTTTTGGTGATGACAAACCAACATAAATAATAATCAAAAATAATGATTCAAATGTAATTTACTTACTCCCCCTGCATTGATGACACGTTAATTCCAAAATGAATAATAATAATACGCTTTAAGCAGACGAGTAAAGTATAAAATGAGAATCAAATATTGAAATTTAGGAATTGAAATTCCATTTATATATCTTAACTCCCCTGAATCTAACATATCAAATTAGATTCTTGGAATAATGCCCTAAATTATCATTTAGCCATGTCATTATTATATCTATCCCCCTTTGGCATTAGCAAAAAGAGTGGGAGGAGATCAAAGACAACAACAATGGCTTCAAATAAAAGCATGGGAGTCATAGAATACGACCACGGTCCAAATGACACCAAAGGAAAATTCGAATTAAATCAAAGCATGTCAATGAGACCAAAGTCGATAATCGGCAAATAAAATCATCAAAAATGAAATTAATATTACGAATTGAGTTATGGAATATACTCTCCAAAATTAACATTCTTGGTTAATTTAGTGCATGGAAAACAATTCTATGTTTTCATAAAATTAATTCTATTTAACCAAGTATTATCGTCGGGCGACGAAATCAAAACATCAGAGACATATAAGATGTAAAATGTGCACAACAGAATGAAATGTCAACATCGATGTATATATATATATATAAAGCATGAGTACATCAAAATGATACATCGCCGACATGCATAACATCGATCCAACGATCGGGGCACAAAATACAACATCATATCACACATATACCAGAGTATCACAAAACACACCGACATCCATCAAAAATACATCAAACCACATGAAGATACATCAAAAGACATCAAAATGATCCCAAAAACATAACCACACTCTATCCTACCCAAACTCTCTCACAACTAGATAAATCATCCAATGTGCATCGGGAGAGGCCTCAGGGAAGCTCAGGAGGCAGTGGCAGGCTCTGCAGCAGCAGCAGGCTCTGCAGCAGGAGTGGTGGTCACCGGATCAGCAGAAGTGTCCACAGGAGCGACGGTAGTGGAAATCTCTGGAGCAGCAACAGTAGTGGCCTCGGGAGCACCAGTCGTAGCATCCACCGCAAGAACGGTGGCAACAGGAGTACTCTCGGGGTCACCAGCAGAAGAGGCAACAGCAGCACTAGAAGTGCCCTCGGGGGCACGAGTAGAAGCACGAACCAGCTCCTCAATCTCCTCCTCGTCCAACTCCTCCTCGTCAGAGACTGACGGAGGGATCTCAATACCAAGGTGACGAGCGATACGAGAAAGAATCTCATCGGTACGAGCATAACGAGACTCCACACGTCTCACTGAACGTGCGAGCTCGTCAAGAGTGGTAGAGGGAGCAGCTGAGGCAGAAGCAGACGCTGAAGCAGAGGGGGTCGTCCTCTGAATGTGACGGAGCGCCGCAAGAGACTTCTTGACGGCCGTCGCATTCAGAGAGGGACCGAGAGGACGCTCATCATCAGGAGGAAGTGTGACACAGAAGTGGCGAAAAACAAGGGTCAACAAGCAAGGATATGGGATATGCGCAGACTTCGTGGACTTCCGGATACACTCGAAAGAATTCATCTTATCGAGTATGATCCGGGCCCAGTTAATCTCGCTACCCATGAAGATGGCATAGATCAACTTCAGAAATGGCTGGGATGGCAAAGAAGAGGAGCCGTACTTAGGAAGTAAGCACGACTTCAGAATCAAGTTTAGGACCCAGGCATTTGGCTTGAATGACTTGGAGGGGACGCCAATCATGGCGGGAGGAATCTCATGGAAGATCTAAGAAAGAATGACCTGATCAAGTGAAGAGATGTCATCGACGGAAATATCAGAAGGGAGGAGGCCAGACGACAAACAACCAATCAACTCTCCAAAGACTTCTGCCGTGAGGACTATCGGTGTCCCCAAAACAGTAGTCTCAATTGAGTGGGTCGCGTTGTACTGACCCCGGATCCTATTGGCGTAGAAAAGCTTCACTAGGCGAGGGTAGGGGTGAGGATTTGCCTTAGGGTCATATCGAAGGTAATCGATAAGACCCGAAGACGACAGAAGATCAACTAGCCCTATGAAGTCAGAAAACTGTACGAAATGCTCCAGAAGCAGCGGACAGTGTTTGATACGGTTGTAAGCTGCGAGACATAAAGGGTCGTCGCGACACAACGAAATATCAACAACGCCCACCGGCATCGGAGCCTTTCCCTTAGGCTGACGGGTACAGGGTCGAAAGCTAGACTCAGGTTGCCTAGGAGGAGGTGAGGGTTCCCTATGGGTCTCAGTCTCGGGGATGTACTCCGTGTCGGAATTGGAAGGAGGAGTAGGGGCACGGAATGAAGCTTGCTTGGGCTTGGGCAATGATTGGGATCGGGGCTTCGCTGTCGCCGACCTCTTATGCTTAAGAGGGGGCGAAGACGAAGAGGGTTGGGTGGTTTTCGAACGGCGTTTCGGAGGGATTCGCGTGGGTTGAACGGGATCCGTAGGGGATGGCTCTACGGTCATAGGCGAAGGGCTCGTATGACGGATCGGGATTCATGTTCTTGCCATAATCGAAGCAAGACACGACGCACAAGAGATCGAATCTAAGAAACCCTAAACAACCCCTAGAAACCCTAGCCGAAATCAAAAGAAACTAGAAGAACCCTAACCCTAGAGAGGTAGAAAATGAACCCTAGAACTAGGAGAGAGAGTGAGAACACACCCTAAGGGAGATCAACGGAAAGATGGCCGGAGATAGGTCGGAATCGACGATCAGAGAGGGAGGAAGGCCAAGGGGTCGGGGGTTTTTGAGCTGGAGGAGAAAGAGAAACCGACTTGAATGAGATCAAGTCGATTAGATGAGCTATTAATCGGTCGGAATGCGAAAAGACAAGGCAGTCCCCGTCACAACTAGTCAGTCACAGTTCAAGCACTGACCGACTAGATCACGATCTAGTCGGTCGGTCATTGAGCTTGAACCGACTAGTTGTAAACAATAACTGAAGCCAAATTTCCTGACAAGATTTAGTCGGTCTAAGCTCATTCACTGCCCGACTAGAACTGATTCTAGTCGGTCGGCCAATGAACTTGGACCGACTAAGAGAGTCCAAAAATTGAAAATTTTGAGATTTTGATTTCTCTCCTAATCGCACTTGGATGAAACATCGAAATACTCTCATTAATCATTATACTACCCCATTAAACATCGAAAATCTGAAATTTGACCTTTACGCACAAATCGAGCGAAAATTCCGAAAATTCAACAAAAATCCAGAAAATTCCAATAAATCTAGCATGAGCAAATATAATGAAATTTCATAGCATGCAAGATTATTGAATAAAAATGAATCCTAAATCTCGGATTCACCCATAATCCCCAATTCTCGACGTAACCGCACAAAGGAGTCTTCCTTTAGGGGTTTCGTGAAAATATCGGTGATTTGCTTCTGGGTTTCAACGTACACTAATATGATATCCTTTTTAGCAACATGATCATCTAAGAAATGGTGTCGGACATCTATGTGTTTCGAACGGGAATGGTGTACCGGGTTCTTGGAGAGACAAATTGCACTTTGGTTGTCCACCATGATAGGTCAAGTATCACAGTTTATACCAAAGTCTTTAAGTGTGTGTCTCATCCAAAGAACTTGAGCACACGCGGCACCGGTGGCAATATATTCCACCTCGGTGGTTGAAAGTGATACGGAATTCTGCTTCTTGGAAAACCAAGAGACAAGAGAATTTCCTATAAAATGGCAAGTGCCACTAGTACTTTTCCTGTCGGATTTGCATCTCGCATAATCTGCGTCACTATATGAGATTAACTCATATGTGCTAGATTTTGGATAAAGTAATCCAAAATCAAGTGTGTAACTTAAATAACGGAAAATACGTTTTACCGCTACTAAGATAGACTCCTTAGGTTGAGACTGATAACGAGCACATACATATACGGCAAACATAATATCGGGCCTACTTGCGGTAAGATATAGTAAACTACCTGTCATACCTCGATATAGACGAATGTCTACATCTTTTTCGCCCGCATCTTTATCTAGATGTGTAGTCGTGCTCATTGGAGTCTTTTTCCCGGAGGCATTCTCCATTCCAAATCGCTTTAGCAACTCCACCGTGTACTTCGTTTGGTGGATGAAGATTGCATCGTTCATTTGGCGAATTTGGAGACCTAAGAAATATTTGAGCTCACCCATGTGGCTCATCTCAAATTGATCCTTCATCACATTATAAAACTCTTCGCAAAGAGCAAAGTTAGTAGCACCGAAAATGATATTATCAACATAAAGTTGAACTAAAATTATATCATTATTCGAATACTTAACAAATAATGTGGAATCAACTTCTCCCATTTTAAAACCCAAATCCAAAAGAAAATTCTTTAAACGGTCATACCAAGCTCGAGGAGCTTGTCTCAAACCATAAAGTGCTTTCTTAAGTTTAAAAACATGATTTGGAAAATTTTGATTTATAAAACCCGGAGGTTGAGAAACATAAACTTCCTCAACAACATCTCCGTTTAAAAACGCACTTTTAACATCCATTTGAAATAATTTAAAATCCTTATGGCATGCAAAAGATAACAATAATCTAATTGATTTTAATCTAGCTACCAGAGCAAAGGATTCTTCGAAATCGATACCTTCCTCTTGCCGATAGCCTTGAGATACTAACCGAGCTTTGTTCCGGATGACGACTTGATTTTCATCGGTCTTGTTCTTGAAGATCCACTTTGTCCCTATGACAGTGTGGTTCATCGATGGCAATGGAACAAGCTCCCAAACCTCATTCCTCTCAAATTGAATGAGTTCCTCTTCCATGGCAAGGATCCAAGCGCTATCTTCGCATGCTTCATTAACATTCTTTGGCTCAATCGAGGAGGCAAAGGCACAATGAGCGAAGTGGTTGACTTGAGATCTCGTCTTGACACTATCATGGATATTGCCAAAGACTTGCTCATGAGGATGGTCACGAACAATATGAAGCCGTTTGGGAATTCCTTGATCACTAGGAACATTCTCAACAACTTCATTAGTCGGGTTAGTATCAATAGAATCAATAGAATCAATAGAGTTAGAATTACCAATTGAATCACATAAGACATCCATGGAGTCATCATCATTAGTAATTCTAGTTGGAACAAATCCTTCATTGAATGAAACATGAAGCGATTCCTCGATCGTTGAGGTTCGTTTGTTGTATATCCGGTAGGCTTTGCTACGTGAGGAATACCCAACAAAAATCCCCTCATAGGATCTTGGATCGAATTTGTCCAAACTACCATACGTGTTTTTAATAAAACATTTCGAACCGAAAACACGAAAATGTTTAACTTGAGGCAACCTACCAAACAACAATTCATAACAAGTTTGTTTAGTGCCGGGCCTCAAAAGTATTCTATTAAACACATAGCAAGCGGTATGTACCGCTTCTACCCAAAATTGATGGCCAAGTTGGCTATCATCAAGCATAGTGCGAGCACACTCCACTAGCGTCCTATTCTTTCTCTCAACTACACCATTTTGAGGAGGTGCACGAGGGAAAGAGAAGGTGTGTGTAATACCAACTTCATCACAAAATGTCTTAAAAGACTCATTCTCAAATTCTCCTCCATGATCACTACGAATAGTGACAATGGTGGTTCCTAAGAGATTTTGTACTTTCTTAACAAAAATTGTGAAGTTTTCAAAAGCATCATTTTTATTACATAATGAAAATACCCAAGTAAACCCAGAAAATTCATCAACGATGACAAGTCCATAACGTGCATTTCCTAATGAAGCAACTCTAGTTGGTCCAAATAAATCTAGATGTAATAGCTCTAGTGGTCGCTTAGAAGAAATGTTTTTCTTAGGTTTAAACGACGATTTTGGAAGCTTGCCTCGTTGACACGAGTCACAAAAGCTTTTCTTTTGAAAGACTAGCTTAGGGAAGCCTCTAATAGAATTTAACTTGGAAAGCTTAAATAGTGTTCCAAAGTTCACATGACCAAAACGTCGATGCCATAAGTGTTGTTCACTTGTGTTGGCAATGAGACATTGTTCTTGTGATCTCGAAAGATCTAGGATGTATATATCCTTATGGCGTGTGCCGGAAAATAATAATTCATTATTATCTTTTCTTAAAATATGGCACATTCCTTTCGCAAAGCTAACTTTGTAACCTTTTTCACAAAGTTGGTTTATTGAAATGAGATTGTGGTTTAATCCTTTAACAAGGTAAACATCATTTATAAGAGGTTTAGAAGGATTACCCACTTTACCAACACCTATGATGGTTCCGCTCTCGTTGCCTCCAAAGACTACCCGGTTTCCATTTGCAATGGGAACCACTCCGGAGAGCAATTGAGCGTCACCCGTCATGTGTTTTGAACACCCGCTATCGAGTATCCAATTCCCCTTGGAGCTAAATTTAAATTTGTTGCTCCGTTTCTTTTTCTTAAGTACCTAAAGATAGAAAATTTCATATCATGGTACCCAAGGTCATTGGGTCCAAAAGATTAGACCTTTGGAAGCCAAGTCCAATTGGACTTAGACTTCCCCACATAATTACTACTATGCACAACATTCATGAAGTAAGAATTCATGTAAATTTGTTTTTCATCCATAGTTGTGTCCTTTGGGCTCCAAATTGTGAATATTTTGGGAGCCCTCATCCTATTGGGTGCATGCATGTGTTGTTGATTTCTACGTGATGCATGACATGGATAGGCATAAGGAACATGATGAAATGGTGCATGTGGATAATTATTCATACGATGATGTGGGTGTACATATGCATGTGGAGGAACACGTGCGTGAGGGTGTCTCATATGGTGTGCACGTGCCCATGAACGTGTAGCATAAAATCATCATATGTGTGAGCCGGTGGAGTAGGACGTGTGTTCCTACGTGGCATGGTATTCGTGTACATGTAAGCATGGCCCTTCTTTGGAGATCCACCCAAAGTGGGTTTCTTTCCAAAAGAAGGTGTGTACGAGGTGGAAGCACCATTGGTAGATGAACTACCAATAGAGTGTTTGCTACCACTCGTTGAGGCATCGGAAGTTGGCCTAACAAAAGTAGTGGCCGTTTTGGATGAATTTCTCATCGTATACCCCAAGCCAATGTGGTGATTGGCCGGGAGTAAGTTGATCGCGCCCGGGCGTACACCCTAAAGAGCGACCTTGTAGTTTTACCGCAAGCGCATGGTGTAGCGATGAATAGGTACCGAACACATGGAGGACGTATGATAGTGCCTTCTCCGAACAACCTGGCTATAGGGACAGAAAAGTAGGAAATTGCCTTTCGGCGATGTTGTCACAATCGTCAAACAATGTAAAGAGATATAAAATCAAATAAAGACGCCTAGGGAATAGGGAATCCCCGCTACTCACCGTATCTCGTCATTGTGATTCATCGGTTTCACAATTGCTAGGGTAGAATGTCGGGTGAACTAGTTGCAACTGAATGTAAAACCTAGCTCACGCTCTCTCGCTTTTTCCGGTCTATAGCAAACCTAGGCTCGGGTCCAATCTCTTGCAAACCCTAGCCTAGGCAAGCTAGCATTAGGATCAACGTCATCGTTCAATCGCATCCCGAGCCCACTCTCGTGCAAACTCGGGCTACGACCTAGGTTGGGATAGTTCATACCCGTCCAATCTCTTGCAAACGGGTATCGGTATAGAATTGCAACCGAGAATCCTAGTATCGGTCCAATATCTTTCAAACCGGTACTACGGAAACTCAATTTCAACCCAATTCGGATTTCTAGGGTTTCCTATCGAATTGGGATCCAATCTCTTGCAAATCCCAATCGATATGAACACCTAGCTATCTGTGTTATATCAATCCCAAATTAACCCTAATCAATTCTAGCAATAGTTCTACCAAATCGTCACAAAACGGAAATTGGGCTCGTAGGGTTCATCCCCACGCCCTAAGACGTTAAAACTACTCACAAATCATATTGCTAATGGAAGAATAATCAATAGAAACAGCAATGGAATTTATAGCAATATTCAAAATAGCAATAAAAATAGGATTTTTAATAGAGAGGGAGACAAACCAATGTAGCTTTCCAAGAATCCAACAAAATAACACTTTTCTCTCCTCTCCAATCACAAGAATTAAACTCTAAAAAATCTAATCTAAAAAGTCTGCCAAAAGAAATAGAAAAGCTCTCTAAACTAGGTTAGAATCTGGGGTTAAATACCGCCCAAAACTGCCCAAAAATCCGTGACCAAAATGCCCCTGCGCCTCTTCAAAATCGTGTTTTCCGCTACAGGCGCGCGGCTCACTCGGCCGAGTGACAAAGGTCACTCGGCCGAGTGAGAGACCCTGAGAATTTACAGTAAGTCCGGGGTCTTGGGGGTCTTCACTTCGGGGGTCACTCGGCCGAGTGAGTTGTCATCACTCGGCCGATGGGCTTTGTTCACTCGGGCGGACGGTAATTGCCACTCGGCCGAGTGGGGCTTCTGATCTCAGACTTACGAAAGACAGTAACTTGGGAGTTTTTGATGGCCGTCGTCTGAGTGCCACTCGGGCGGACAGGATACGTCACTCGGCCGAGTGGGCTTCTGATGCTCGGCCGAGTGCACGCTGATATGCTGCTTGGAGCGTGTCCGATCTGGCTGGCCGAGCGGGGTCTCGTTGCTCGGCCGAGTGACTCCTTCACTCGGCCGAGTGAGATGCTAAAAATGCTCAATCTGAATGTTCTTGCCTCCTCGTCGCTCCTACGACATTCTTTCTTCTTCCGCTCCTCTCCAATCTCAAAATACCACTCATGGAAGTCGTCGGCGACACTCCGGAGTGGGTGTATCTCGGAATCACTACAAATCGCTCCAAATCTCCTGAAATACGACAAAAAAAACAAATCGTGAAAAGTATCGCAATATTGTCGATAAATAGTGAAAAACAAGATTTGAGCGATCTAAATGGCATGCAAACATGCGGGAAAAAGGTGTAAAATATGGAGTGATCAAAATCCCCCAAGCTTACCTCTTACTCGTCCTCGAGGAAGATAAGTAAAAGGCGAACCCGGTGAATTCAGAAAATGAAAACGATGGAAAAACGGAAAACAAAAAACGAAGAAAAAAGAAGAAAGCGAAGATGGAAGCTGCTAGATCATTTTTCTCAGTACGCGGGTTTCGCTTACTCATATAGCATGCATCGAATGTAAAACACATGTCAAAGATTTTTATTTCGATATCATAGTATAATAATGCAAATAGAGATAGAAAACCCAAGAATATTGATATAGCATGAAAAATGGAATAATTCTAAGATTAACATTGTCTGAATCATCTAAAGCGGTATACAATATCGCAGATCACACACTTTTCAATTGAATGCTTTCTATGAGGAGTATAAGAATATCACGCAATAGAATAGAAAGAATAGAAAAGCGTGGATTTCATGAAATGAGTGCTAGGCGTAGATTTCTGGATTTCGTGAAGCTAAAACAATCTCACCGAGTACAGAATATTACTTAGCCTAGGTTGTCATGCACCGTCAGGTAGTCACTCTCTCACACACCATTGGATTCTCCCCCCCAAGCTTATCTATAAGCGTGGTGGCATATATAAAACGATATTTACGTCCCCATTTTTATGAAGCTCCAAAATTCAAAAATAAAACAAAAGAGGGAAGAAAGAGACAAAGTATATGACATGGGATCGTTTTCGAACTACTTTTCTCTCTTCTTTTCTTATTCTCAAATCTTTTCCTTTTTCTTTTTCTCTCCTTTTTTTTCTTTTTTTAAGCAATAAAAATACACAAATGATCCCAAATCAAAAGAGAGAGAAGGATATACAAAATTTTTTCTTTTTTTCTTTTTTGTTTTGGGAAATTTGGAGCTAGGAATTTAGTAACGGGGGAAATGCCAAATACTAGAATCGCTAAGGGGAGATTCACCAATGATTTTAAAATAGAGAATTAATGTTCAAGATATGTGGAGAAAGAAATAAATATGTCTCTCAGTTCACTCTATAAGACGTGTGATCACTCCATATTTTACACCTTTTTTCCGCATGTTTGCATGCCATTTAGATCGCTCAAATCACGCTTTTCACGATTTATCGACAATATTGCGATACTTTTCACGATTTGTTGTTTTTGTCGTATTTCAGGAGATTTGGAGCGATTTGGATTGATTCCGAGATACACCTACTCCAGAGTGTCACCGACGACCTCCCCGAGGGGTATTTTGCCATTGTAGAGGAGCGGAAGAAGAAAGAACGTCGTAGGAGCGACGAGGAGGCAAAAACAAGCTGAATGGGCATTTTTGGTGTCTCACTCGGCCGAGTGAAGGAGTCACTCGGCCGACCAGAAGACCCCTCTCGGCCGGCCAGATCGGACACGCTCCAAGTGTGCACTCGGCTGAGCATTAGAAGCCACATCGGCCGAGTGACGGAACCCCGTCCGCCCGAGTGGCGCTCAGACGACGCTCATCAAAAACTCCCGACTTACTGTTTTTCGTCAGTCTGAGCAGCAGAAGACCCACTCGGCCGAGTGGCAATTGCCGACCGCCCGAGTGAAGATCAGCCCATCGGCCGATTGACGACAACTCACTCGACCGAGCGACCCCCGAAGTGAAGACCCCCGAAGACCCGAACTTACTGTAAAATTTCAGGGTTTCTCACTCGGCCGAGCGACATTTGTCACTCGACCGAGTGCGGCTATCGCCTGTAGCGGAAAACTCGAAATTAGAGAGGCGCATGGGCATTTTGGTCACAGTTTTTTGGGCAGTTTTGAGGGGTATTTAACCCCTGATTCTAACCTAGGTTAGAGATCTTTTTCCTTTACTTTTTGCAGCTTTTTAGATTAAACTTTTTAGCTTTTGATTCTTGTGATTGGAGAGGAGAGAAAAGTTTATTTTTGTTGGATTCTTGGAGAACTCTATTGGTTTGTCTCCCTCTTCATCAAAAATCTCATTTTTATTGCTTATTTGAATATTGTGATGAATTCTATTATTATTTCAATTGATTATTTTTGCATTTGTGATATGAATTGTGAGTAGTCTTAACGTCTTGGGGCGTGGGGATGAACCCTACGAGCCCAATTTCTGATTTGTGATGAATAGGTAGAACTATTGCTAGAATTGCTATTAGGGTTAGTTTGGGATCGATTTATTACGGATAGCTAGGTGTTCATATCGATTGGGATTTGCAAGAGATTGGACCCCAATTCGATAGGAAACCCTAAAAATCTGAATTGGGTTGAAATCGAGTCTCCGAAATATCGGTTTGCAAGAGATTGGACCGATACTAGGGTTCTCGGTTGCAATTCCATGCCGATACCTGTTTGCAAGAGATTGGATGGGTAGGAACTATCCCAACCTAGGTCGCGACCCGAGTTTGCACGAGAGTGGGCTCGGGACGCGATTAAACGATGATGTTGATCCTAATGCTAGCTTGCCTAGGCTAGGGTTTGCAAGAGATTGGACCCAAGCCTCGGTTAGCTATAGACCGGCAACAGTGCGAGAGCGTGAGCTAGGTTTCACATTCAGTTGCAACTAGTTCATCTGAAATTCTACCCTAGCAATTGTGATACCAATGAATCACATTGACGAGATACGGTGAGTAGCGGGGATTCCCTATTCCTTAGGCGTCTTTTATTTGATTTTATATCTCTATACTTTGTCTGACGATTGTGACAGGATCGTCGAAAGGCAAAATTCCCACTCTTCTGTTCTTATAGCCAGGTTGTTACGAGAAGACACCGTCATACGTCCTCCCTGAGTTCGATACCCGCTCGCCGCTACACCGTGCGCTTGCGGTAAAACTACACGGTCGCTCTTTTGGGTTACATTGTGAAGCGACCAAGTTTTTGGCGCTGTTGCCGGGGAGGCGATAGTGTTTGATCTTATCACCCTAGCTATTTCATCTTTCTGTTTTATTTCTTTATTTTTATCTAACCCTTCCACTGTGCTAATCATTTCTTTGAAACTCTGTTTTCCCATTGCATGTACACGAGATCAACGTCGGACCCTGAAGCTATATTATTTGATCCCGAGATCGAACGTACTGTGCGGAGAATTAGAGCGGAGAGGAGACAAGATCTGGAAGGGAGGTTTATGACCAACCCGGAAACTGCGAAACAATTGGCGACAAGAATGGCGAGGATCATTTCCATTCGCGATAGGCTTCGGCCTAAGACCTCTTCTACGACCTCGTCCATTGCCGTGCCGGAGTTGGCGACCGACAAGAATTTTGAGCTGAAGACCGGACTAGTGGTTCTGATGCAGCAAGATCCATTCCATGGGAACGCCTATGAAAATCCTCACTACCACATCCAGCTATTTCTGTCGAAGTGCGCCACATTTCAAATGACGGGGGTCTCCATCGATGCCATCAGACTGCGCCTCTTCCCCTTCACATTAAAGGACAAAGCTCTTTATTGGTTGAGGACGCAAGCTGACGGAGTCTTTACCACATGGGACGAGTTGGCGAGCGCGTTCATTGACAAGTTCTATCCGCCCTCCAAGACGGTAAAGATTAGGAGTGCTCTCATGTCCTTCAAACAAGGACCCCAAGAGACACTCTACGAGGCTTGGGAGCGCTTCAAAGATCTGCAGCATCAATGCCCCCACCATAGCATCAAAGATTGGGAGCTAGTCCATAGCTTCTACAATGGTCTCCAACCGGGGACCAAGCAGATTATTGATGCCGCGGCAAATGGGGCGATCCTATCGAAGACTCCCGACGAAGATACGGCCCTAATTGAGGAGATGGCCTCAAACAATCAACAATGGGGCGACGAGCGAGGACACTCTTCGTCCTCCTTGAAGCCATCTAGCATTTATGAGGCAAAGGCCGTAGCGGAGCTGACCAACAAGTTCGATTCTCTCCACAAGGTAGTGGAGAGACTGGGGAAGTATATTACGGAGCCCCAAGGAACCCCTTCCACATCCGCACCAACAAATCAAATGTGTGATTGGCAAGACCAATCTCAAGCTATGTATTTGGGAGGAGAACAAGGAGAGGGATCCTTGGAGCAAGTTCAATACGTCACGGGGAACCAAGGATATTGGGCCAATCCGGCCACTAGAAACCATCCTGGTTTCTCATATGCAAACAACGATGGAGCGTTGTTCCCGCCTCATCAACTACCTCAACAAGCTCGACCACCACCACCACAACAACATTATCCACCGAGGGGGCCTCCGCAACATAATTTCCCACCAAAGCAACAAGTTGGACCGTATAGGCCGCCCGGATACAATCAAGGGTGGAGAAATCCAAACCCCCCACAAGCTCATCAACGATCTGAATTTGAAGCTAAGGTGGAGGAGTTTATGGTCGAGCAAAAGAAGATCAATGCTTCCTTGAAGGCGGGCCAAGACTCTCTTACAACCGTTGTAGCCCAAATCTCGGAGCAACTTGCGTTGCTCAATCTAAATACTCAACAATTGCCAGCTCAACCCGAGCAAAACCCACGGGGCGCCACCGGCTACATCAATGCCGTGGTTACAGTTACAACTAGAGGTGGGAAGGACACCACTCCCGTCATGATTCCAACCGAGGAGCCCATGGAGGAGAATGTAGAGCCAATTGAGCCGGTCATTGAAGTTTAGAAGGAGAAAGTGCCACAAGAAAAAGAGAAGTCCAGAGCGGAGCAACTGCTTGAAGAGAGGCGTTTTATGCCACCGGTCCCATTCCCTCAGAGGCTTGCTAGAGTAAAGATGGAGAAGCGACTAGCGAAGTTTCTCGAATATTTGAGAGGGGTAAGCCTCAATATTCCCTTTCTTGATGCTATCGTTGAGATCCCAACATACGCAAAATTTTTAAAGGATTTGATTTCGGGGAGAAAGAGGAAGGAGAAAATAATGCTAGCTGAGGAGGGGACTTGGTTCACCAAGAGAGAGAAGGAGCCCGCTAAGTTCAAAGACCCGGGGAGTTTTCGAATTCCTTGCACCTTAGGCGACGTCCCCCTTCAAAAGGCATTAGTGGACTTAGGGGCTAGTGTTAGCCTCATGCCTCTCTCTATGTTCCAAAGACTAAACACCGGCGCGGAATTGAAGCCTACTGACATGCGGATACAAATAGCCGATGGTCGGATCACAAGGCCGGTAGGGATCGCAGAGGACATCCCGTTACAAGTCCCGGGGGGGCATATGTTTGCCATACGACTTCGTGATCATGGATGTCAAGGAGGAGGGAGATACATCGTTAATACTTGGACGACCGTTCCTCGCCACCGCCGGTGTCATTGTCGACGTACGAGAAGGAACCCTAACATTGAACATCGGCAACATCGAGGTGGAGCTTCATATACCCAAGGCAATGAAACACATGCCTTACCACGAGGAGCTGGACTATATGGACCTCCTTGACGAGGTCATTGAGGAGGCGACCCCCCATTCCATCGGCGCTCTATTCAATGAAGATTTTGAGGAAGGCCCGGATTTGGGCCAAGAAGAGAAGATGAATGAATCCCCCGACCTCTCCGCTGAAATTGATGAAGGCGACACTGATGTCGCAAGGATTCGAGAGCTTTGCCAGCTCTCAAAATTGAAGTCTCCGAAGAAAGTTCCGCCGATACGGAAATCGGTGTCACCGGTGAAGCCGAGGACTGGAGCAAGCACTAGCTTGGGGGAGCCACCCCCCAACACTACTCGAGACGAGAGATCACCGAGGGAGAACACGCCGCCGCAACATCCGCATCCAAGCGTTCTCCCCGGAAAATTTGACGGGTGCATCTCATATGCACCCAATATCCCGCGTTGAATTGAAAATCAAAGGGGGTCGAGCTCAAGACCTTAAACGAGCGCTTGTCAGGAGGCAACCCGACGGTTATCGCTTTATTTTCACTTTTCCTTTATTTTTTTATAGAAATTATTAGTGTTTTGAGTCGTTTGCCCAAAAATTTCGTGATAACGGGTCCTATTTTTCTTTGACAGGAGAGGAGAAAGGGATATCTACCATTAGGAGGATGAACAAGGCGACGAGGAGCGCTCCAGGAATGCGCTCGATACTTAGGAGGAAGATGAAATCGACTGGAGGAAGAAAAACAGAGTTTAGAGCCCAAACGAAGCCAAACAGCAGAAAACAAAGTTCACTCGGCCGAGTATACTAGTCACTCGGCCGAGCACACAAGTTCGTCCGCCCGAGCTGCTCACGAACGAGGGAAGTCTGATGTACCCAACTCTCTGTTTCTTTTCTTGATTTCAGTATAATTGCTACTCGGCCTAGTGTATATATTCACTCGGCCGAGTAAAACTGATATGCTCTTAGGGCGAGTCTTGCCGAGTAGCTTGAGCCACTTGGTCGAATGAACTTATTCCACTCGGCCGAGGATGGCAAGGCCACTCGGCCGAGTCATGAGCGGGGAAGAATTTTTCGAAATATTTTCGTTACGATCACTCGGCCGAGCGACTTAGTCACTCGGCCGAGTCGTAACTTTTTCTATAAAAGGGGGAGCGGGACGGCGCGGTTTTTGAAACGAAAAAAATTCCCAAAACCGCGACCGTTCGTATCCCTCGCCCGCAGCTCCCCCCTCACTCGCCCGACCTCACTTGCCGCCGCCGCGCTCGGCCGACCACCGCCGCCGACCGCTCCTCCGCCTCGCCCGAGTCGCCGCCGGTGACCACCTCACCGACCGAGCTCCGGTACCCCGATTTTTCGCCTATTTCTCCTCTTTTGCGTATTTTTTTGACGATCCATGTGTTTAACGAGCCCCAAAACCAAATCAACTTCATTATCTCTCTATCATACCCCTACCCCCCATACATTTTGAATATTACTCGCTGATATCTCCGTTTGATGTGTAGGGTATATTGGGGAGCTTAGGGGAGCCCAGGGGAGCTTCCGGGGATCGTTTTGGGCTACGTAGAGGCGTCGTATTCGCACGCTTCCATCACTTTGCTCTCGCGGCATGTCGCGGTATACTCCTTCCTTTATTTTACGCACGCCGTATTTTTACTTCTTTTGGTGAGCACCCAGGGGCCATATGCCGCCCCGGACACGGCCGCGGTCGAGGAGAGCTTCCACCAAGCGGAAGCGGTCGGATGAGCCCAGCCCCTCCCATGAGGTGGAGGACTCTCCTTCGCCTACACCACCACACCCCGATCACCCCGCACAGCCTGCAGACCACGTGCACCCCGCACAGCCTGCAGACCCCGCACAGCCCGCACACCCAGCACAGCCACTCCCTGCCGTCCCACAGCCACCACCACCGCCATCGGCTCCGCTTGTCGGGCCGCTGTGGATTACGTTCCAGGACGACGCACACCGCGTCGTTTTCGAGCGTATTTCCCAGCGCTCGATCGTACCCTCCAGGTTCGCACACCTTGCAGACCTAGGACGCCTGGGGGTACTCCAGGGATGCTCACGTTGTATGACAACGTGGGTTGGCGTGATTTCTTCCAAGTGTCGGCGGACACCTTTGTCCGTCCGACACTTGAGGTCCTTAGTTCTATCGCCCGGACCGACGAGGGATGCTCGTTTAGGTTCATGGACCGGGAGTGCCAGGTCACTCTCGGTATGATGAGAGCTTTCTTTTCGTGGCCCGATGTCCCCGGGGCCGACCGTGGTTATGCCCCCACTCACATTCCCCCACCTTCCTTCGATTCCGGTGCTTTTTGGGCCCGGATCACGGGATTACCAGCTGCCTTTGACCCTAGTAGGGCCAAGGCCTCGGCCATCGTCCATCCCTGCCTCCGCATAGCTCAGCACCTTATGGCGAATACCTTTTTGGCGAGGTATGAGCCGGGACGATGTCCATGCCAGAGCTTTATATGCTCTATGCGATGACGCGTCCCAGAGTTCTAGCTAGGGACAGTGACGAGTTGGTCCCCGCCGTCGTGATTGATATCGCGAGCTGGTTTTTGGACCGCATCATCGTATCGGTGGACGCTCGCTAACCGATATGCTGCGGCGGTCTGATCACACTACTCACCTTGATGACCGGCGAGGACCTACCGGCCGATTTGCGTCATTCTCCGGGCCCCACTTCACTGTCCATAGACGTCATGGCCCGGATGAAGATGCTTCATCCGCACAGTCAGCGACACTGGGTCTGGTTGCATGGTCCCTACGGTGCGGATTACATGATTCTTCCGAGCCCAGCTCGGACACAGATAGCACCAGCACAGGTGGACTGGCTTTCGACGATGGATCTCCTGATCCCCGCCGCCTACGTGCTCGAGGCCGAGGAGGCCGAGCAGGCCCACGCTGCACCCGCTGCACCCGCTGACCCCGCTGCACCTGCTGACCCAGTGGCCCCTCAGCCTGTCCCTGCACTTTCTGCCACTCCTGACACTTCTGTCCCCACTTCTGTCAGTGTCAAGAGCACACTTGCTGAGCCCACCACCACCACAGCCGCCACCACCGACACCACCACCCCTGCCACTACCACCACTCCCACCACAGCTGGCCCTCTGTCCGTTGAGCCCGTTTCCTCCGCCCTACCCGAGCGCCCACCTACGTTTGTTGAGAGCGGAGAGCCTTCTTTTGCTGTGGTCGTGGAGACCATGGCCAGTATGATCTCCGCTGGGATTTCACCTTTCGGACCCCACACTGCCTCCCCAGCGGTTTTCACTTCTGTCTCCACCGCAGCCGTACTTTCTGAGAGTGTCGTGACTTCTGTCCCCACTTCTGTGTCACTGGCCTCTCTTGCCGCCTCGTCGCCACTCTTATACTCCACTTCCGCTGCTGTTGCTTCCACCTCGCGCCAGCCTACGCCCCAGCCTCGCCCTGAGGCTAGGCCCACACTTGTGAGCACAGCACCCTTCCTCCACATGCCTGCTGAGCCCATCACCTACGCCACCCGAGTCCGCCAGCCCCGTCCTGCACATCACAGACAGGTGCGTCCCTCTGCACCACCTCCCCCCGACACTGTACTTCAGAGCATTCGTGCTCTCGAGGGGGCGGTGAGTGGCCTCAGAGGTTTTTGATTTTCCACCATTATTTTTAGTTTTTTCACGCCATTCTCCGCATTTGCACTCATTTTCATCACTTTTTCTTTTTTATTACCATGCATCAAGTTTTTCTTATTTTCTTTGTGTGCCGCATTGTAAATAGTTTTATCTTTCCCTCTTTATCTTTATTTCTTTTTCATCTCATGCTAGAGATGACTTTTCTGTGATGATGATGACGTGGAGTTAACTTTCTCTATATGCATGCTATATTTGTCATGTCTTAGATTTTATTTCTGATATCATATGTTGTGATTTGCCTTGCATTTAGAGATAGTAACCCACACTTTTTCCGCATGAAAATGGATGAAATTTTATTATTAGCTGAGTCTAAATATTCATATGTATGCTATCGCAGAAAACACACCAAGATTCACGCATTGGATGCTTATATCTGGAGTACAGTTTTCTTTTCTTATATCACTTCTATTTGCATGATTTGTACACTTCACTTCAGGATGACTGAATGATGTTAGCTATGATAAATCTGGGTTAGTTTTGCTTTTTTGTGATCGAAACCGAGTAGATTAGATTACCCTGCTGAAGTTGTCGAGCATATCTTATAGAGTGAACTGAGATACATATTTATTTCTTTCTCCACATATCTTGAACATCAATTCTCTATTTTAAAATCATTGGTGAATCTCCCCTTAGCGATTCTAATATATGGCATTTCCCCCGCTATTAATTCCTAGCTCCAAATTTCCCAAAACCAAAAAGAAAAAAAAGGGAAAAATTCTTGTATATCCTTACTTCTCTTTGATTTGGGATCATTGTGTATATATGCTATTGAAAAAAAAAAGAGAGAAAAGAAAAGAAAAGAGAAAAGAACCTCAATAAAAGATCACATCTCATGTTCTCTCTTTCTTCCCATTTTTTTGTTTTTATTTTCATTACTTTTGGAGCTTCATAAAAATGGGGAAGTAAATATTGTTTTTTATGCCACCACGCTTATAGATAAGCTTGGGGGAGGGAATCCAATGATGTGTGAGAGAGTGACTACTTGACGATGCATGACAACCTAGGCTAAGTAATATTCTATACTCGGTGAGATTATTTTTAGCTTCACGAAATCCAGAAATCTATGCCTAGCACTCATTTCATGAAATCCATGCTTTTCTATTCTATTCTATTCTATTGCGTAATATTCTTATACTCCTCATAGAAAGCATTCAATTGAAAAGTGTGTGATCTGCGATATTGTATACCGCTTTAAATGATTCAGACGATGTTAATTCTAAAATTATTCTGTTTTTCATGCTACAACAATGTTCTTGGGTTTTCAATTTCTATTTGCACCATTATACTATGATATCGAAATAAAAGTCTTTGACATGTGTTTTACATTCGGTGCATGCTATATGAGTAAGTGATCGCACCCCGGATACACGTCCCGGAGTGGCGATTGTAGTTTTACCGCAAGCGCACGGCGTAGTGGCGAGCGGGTTATCGAACATGAGGAGGTGGTATGTAACGACTGCTTTTCATGCATCTGGATTTTATATATTATAATATGTGTTTTGGTGGATTTTCTCCTCTTGTGTGGTTTTCGTCTCCGTAGATTTCATTTTCGATCGATTCGTCGTATTTTTCTCGCTTCTTCCTTAGGATTGTCGATTTCGAAGTATGTCACTCGTGACGGACTTCATAACGGTCATATCTAACTGTTAGATCAAGCCTATGTGTCTTAGGAATCGATCCCGGGGCCTCGCGCTCCGTATCGGTACTTTTCTGTGCTCATTAGCCGGTGTAAGAAGGGCCACCGACCGACTAGATGACGATCCAGTCGGTCGGCAATCCTTCTTGGACCGACTAGTTAGCTTTCTAAATTTCTCAGGAGTTACTGTTTATCGTTAGTCGGTCTAAGAACGTTGGTTGACCGACTAGGTTGCAAACTAGTCTGTCATCAAAGCTTCATGAACCGACTAACTCATCAAATTATTTTTGTATCAGTTACTGTTTACTCTTAGTCGGTCTAAGAACGTTCATCGACCGACTAGATGCTAAACTAGTCGGTCAGTACTTGTTCATGGACCGACTAACTCTAGAATCCTATTTTCGTTCAGGAGTTACTGTTTGCACTTAGTCGGTCTGCGTTGGACGACCGACCGACTAGTTGCCAAACTAGTGGTCAGTGGTTGTTCTTTGACCGACTAGTCTGTGTTAAAACCCTAATTTCTGGGCAGCCGCCAGCCTAGCCAATAAATACCCCTCCCAAACGACTTCATCTTCTCCAACACGACCCTAAGCCCTAGTTTCTCCCCCATTGAGCCCCCATCTTCCTCCAAGCTCCATTTCTCCATTCCAAGCCCTAAATCCATCATCCAATCCATCCACTCACTCATTCCACCCCTCATCTTCCCCAAATCTCCATCAAAACCCATCAAATCCCCAAATCCCCTAAAACCCTAGTTTCCCCAAACTTCTCCAATCTCTTCCAGATTTGATCCTAGGGTTCCCCGGAGTGTTCCTTCCGTCTTCTCTCGGTAAGAAATCGTTCTACCGTTGTTTTCATAGATTATTTATAATTTTATGAAAACCCTAATTTATTTCATGTATTTGTTGATTGTTCCCCCAAAACAGCGATTTCCTCGTAGATAGCATCCGAGTGACGAAGTGATCGTCGATCCCCGGTGCTAGGCAAGTGAAACTTGCCACTTAGGGTTTAGGCCATGTTTTAGGCCATTTGCATGTTGTAGGCGTAAAAGAGGCTAGGCGACGAAATGATACTCGCCTAGGCGCAAATTCGGGAATTAGCTTGACAACGAAGCTAATTCCGACTTTTAGCATGTTGCACAATTACCATGTCATGTTTACTTTCAATTAACGGTACGCGAATATGTCATGTCATTGCATTTCGCCTGTCACGTTTAATTTAATTAACGGTACGCAAATAAAATGTCATGACCTCGCATTCTTTAGATATTGCTGTGATTGCGTAGCTTCGCTACAATGTTGTGTTCTTGGCTCGTGTTCCAGAAGCGGGCCATGTGTTGGTTGATAGCCAATGCCCGAATTGCGTGTTCCGGCTAGGTGTTCCCTACGCCATACTAGTGTTCCTGGCTCGTGACCAGAAGCGAGCATAATGAGTTGCTAACCCCAACGCTCGATACATTGAATTGTGAACTAAGAATGCGAGCTCAATGGCGGGGCAACCCTAGGCTCACTAGATGAGCTCAATGTGCAGGGACCCCAGGCTCCATATCGTGTGAATATTGGGTAGTGTTTAGTGCCGATCGGTCTGAAATGCTATGCCATTCAGCGAATGGCGTAAACACCTACAAAATGTGAATGTATTGAATTGATAGTAGCTTGGCTACTCTTGTCTTGTCCCGATGATTGTTCTCTTGTACAAATTGTCTTGCCATGTTTTAATTGTGCACTCATGTTATAACTGCCATGTCATGCATACTAAACTGCTAGGTTGCTAGATGCCTCACTTTCAGTTTCCTTGCCCAAGTCTTTCTAGACTTGCTGACATGTGCCCCTTTACTCTTTTGGGTGACACATGTTAGATCCTGAGCCTGAGTACCTCGTTGAGGACGAGGTGTTTGCTGACGCCGAGCCCGAGCTTGTGTTTGACGGGGAGTACGTGGACACTGGGGACCAGTCCTAGTGTCTTCGTGTGTTTTACTTTTATTAGACAGTTGTTTTGTTACCGGGGCGTAGCACCCATACCTTGTTGTTGTCGTTTCTTTTGTTGGCCTTGTTCTGGGCCCTTAGACTCTTTTCTTTTAGCCTGGTGGCTTTTCTGGATGTTGGACTCTTGTTGATGTTGGACAATTTGTGAGATGTGGAATTTTATTTCAGTCTCTCCTTGTGTTATTATTGCTATTCTGTTGTGGTTACAGGGACCTGTTTATGTATTGTGGACGCTTATCGGGTTTGGGGCTTCACAGCTCCACTCTCGTGCGGACCTTTTCACGCCTCGCCTCCACTTTAGGGAAGCGGGTCGTGACAGGTTTTAGTGGTGGCCCATGCAGGTCACCTTCTGTAAC
The DNA here is from genome assembly GCA_030789695.1 of Scilla litardierei. Lineage (NCBI taxonomy): Eukaryota > Viridiplantae > Streptophyta > Magnoliopsida > Asparagales > Asparagaceae > Scilla > Scilla litardierei. The sequence continues at coordinate 53,416,111 of CM061136.1, read as the reverse complement.
TGCGATTTTTGGAATAGCAATAATAATATTTGAATGTCCAATAAACTAAGTTCGACGTCCGATGTCATAAGCTATGAGTCTAATCTGATTTGTTTTCCGTGTCATTAGATGGCAGGAAGGCGTTTCACCCGTGGTGGGGGTAGTGGTGCGCTCCCTCCTGATGAGGAGCCTGAGCGGGAACCCACCAGCGGTGAGATGATGCGGATGATGTTGCAGATGATGCAAGTGCAGCAGGGCGTGCTTTTGCAAGTCCAGAATGCTCCACCTGCTCGAGCTGCCCGGGCTCTTCCGGATGTTCCTCGCTCTGAGCCAGGAGCGAAGCAATTTCGGGAGCTGGGTCCCGCATATTTTGATGGTTCTGAGGGTCCTCTGGCGGCTGATGAGTGGATTCGGAACGTCGAGGACAATCTGAAGATGGCCAAGATCGCCCCGGCTGGATGGGTTGATTTGGCGAAGAGGCAGCTCAAGGATAACGCCAGGAATTGGTGTGATGCTGAAGAGAAGTTGTTGGTGGAGCCGATAGCTTGGGCTACCTTCAAAGCCAGATTTGAGGGTGAGTTCTTTCCGAAGGCTGCCAAGGAGGAGATGCTGCAGCGTTTTATCGATTTGAAGCAAGGGAACTCGTCGGTGGACATGTATCACCAAGAGTTCATGAGGCTTAGTCGGTTTGCGCCGAAGATGGTGCAGGACGCTGAGGAGAGAGCTCAGAGGTTTCTGCAGGGGCTCGCTTCGGAGCTCCAGAGTTTTGTGACCTCCTCTGATCGGGAATCTTATCAGAAGGTTCTGGTAGCAGTTAAGAGGCAGGAGCTGCTCGTGAACCAGAGGAAGGGATCGGTTGTTGGTGCTGGGAAGAGGCCTGTGGAGCAGGCAAGAGCTGTGGTTAGACCTGGATTCAGGCCTAATCAGTCCGCTCAGTTTAAGAGGCCAGGAGGGTCTATTCCGAAGATCTTCCATTTCTGCGGCAGGCCTGGTCACGTCAAGGATCAGTGTCGGAAGTTTCTGGGCCAGTGTCTGGTTTGTGGTGATGCTTCTTATGTCGCGAAGGATTGTCGGCATGCGGATCCGCTGCGGAGGGCTCCTGTTGCAGCTCAGCCATTGCAGCAGCGAGCGCCTGTTCCTGCTGGACGTGGAGCAGCTCTTGTTTCGCAGAGGCAGGCTTTTCGGCAGGCTGTTCCGCCGAGGAGGCAGGCTTTTCTGATGACCGCTGCGGAGAGCGCGGCTGTGGATGAGGTTATCGCAGGTAATACTCATTCTAGCTATTACTTTCCCAGCTGGTTTTGATTGTTAGATTTTGTTGTTTGCTTGAACATGGTTGTTTGCTAGATTAGGGTTTGATTGTTAATTGCTTGATTAGGTGTGATTTTGGTTTGCACATTTCCTGCACGAGTCCTCTTTGACTCTGGTGCATCGATGTGCATTATTTCTCGGAGCTTCGTGGAGAGGCATTCCTTGTCGACGTCCCCTCTCCCCAAGAGTTGGAATATCGTTACAGGGAATGGTGTGGTCTCGGTGCATCGTGGTTGCAATTCTTGCTCGTTGGTGGTCTGTGGACATGAGCTTTTCGCTGATTTCATTGTCCACGACATCATCAACTATGATGCAGTTCTTGGGATGGATTGGCTTGCGAGCTTCTATGCTACGATTGACTGCAGGAGGAAGAAGGTGGTGTTCGAGATTCCCGGACATCCAGTATTTGAGTTCAGTCGTGGTAGCAGTTCACTTGGTCCTGTCAGATTTCGGGCCAGGTCGGTGGAGGCTGTGGCTATGCAGATGGAGCTGGAGTGGCCAGCTGTGGTGCGAGATTTTGGCGACGTCTTCCCCGAGGAGATGTCTGGTTTGCCGCCTGATCGAGCTTTGGAATTTTCTATCGATCTTGTCCCAGGTGCGCAGCCGATTTCAAAGGCGCCGTATCGTATGGCACCTGCAGAGTTGGAAGAGTTGCGGAAGCAGTTGGATGAGCTTTTGCAGAAGGGTTATATTAATCCTAGTGTGTCTCCGTGGGGAGCACCGGTGTTGTTGGTTAAGAAGAAGGATGGTTCGCGTCGAATGTGCGTGGACTATCGGGAGTTGAATGCGGTGACCATTAAGAATAAATACCAGTTGCCTCGCATCGATGATATTTTTGATCAGCTTGGAGGTTCGAGGGTGTTTTCTAAATTGGATTTGAGGAGTGGTTACCATCAGTTGAAGGTTAAGAAGGGAGATGTTCCGAAGACAGCGTTCAGGACGAAGTATGGACACTATGAGTTTGTGGTTATGCCTTTCGGCGTAACTAACGCGCCCGCAGTCTTCATGAATCTGATGAACCTGATTTTCTACGACTTTTTGGATAAGTTTGTCGTTATCTTTATTGACGACATCCTGATCTATTCGAAGTCGGAGGAAGAGCATGCCTCGCACTTAAGGACGGTGTTGGAGATTTTGAGGAAGCATCGTTTGTATGCTAAGTTTTCGAAGTGCGAGTTTTGGCTGGATAGAGTTGCTTTTCTCGGGCATGTGGTGACTGGAGATGGTATCTCAGTGGATCCCGAGAAGATTCGGGCCATCAGGGAGTGGCCTGTTCCGTCGTCAGCGTTTGAGATTCGGAGTTTTCTTGGACTTGCTGGTTATTATCGGTGATTCATTAAGGACTTTTCTCGTATTGCTGAGCCGATGACCAGGTTGACGCGGAAGGATGTCGCTTATGTTTGGTCGGGTGATTGTGAGAGGGCTTTTGGTATTTTGAAGGAGAGGTTGACGACTGCCCCTATTCTTGTTGTGCCTGATCGCAGCGGTGGATTTGAGATCTTTTGCGATGCTTCTGGCAAGGGTCTCGGTTGTGTGTTGCATCAGCATGGGCATGTTGTGGCGTATGCGGCTCGTCAGCTTAAGGTTCATGAGAAGAATTATCCGACGCATGATTTGGAGTTGGCTGCCGTTGTGTTTGCTCTTAAGATTTGGAGGCACTTCTTGCTAAGTGAGAAAGTGAAGATTTTCACCGATCACAAAATCTTGAAGTATATTTTCACTCAGAAGGAGCTCAACATGCGACAGCGTCGGTGGTTAGAGCTTATGGCGGATTATGATATTGATTTGCAGTATCACCCTGGCAAGGTGAATGTGGTTCCAGATGCTTTGAGTAGGCTGCCAGCGGTGATGATTTTGACCTCGCAGTGGAGATTGCAGCAGGATTTTTGCGAGTCTGGAGTGGAAATTGTTCTTCCTGGGGAGGCTTCTTCGTTGATGTACATGCAGGTACAGTCGACGATCGTGGATCGGATTAAGGCTGGCCAGGCTGAGGATCCGAAGCTGGTAAGGATTCGGGAGATGGTGGAAGCCGGTCTGCGGACTGACTTTTTGATTCATGAGGATGGCTCGCTGAGGTTTGGAGCCAGGTTGTGTGTGCATGCTGGGGATATCAGAGAGGAGCTGATGGTGGAGGCACACAGTTCGCCGTATTCTGTGCATCCTGGTGGCACCAAGATGTACCAAGATCTTCGTCTGAATTATTGGTGGCATGGTATGAAGAGGAGCGTGGCTCGGAGTGTAGCCAAGTGCTTGGTTTGCCAGCAAGTGAAGGCGGAGCATCAGCGTACGGCCGGGTTGCTACAACCGCTTCCGATTCTGGAGTGGAAGTGGCAGCACATCAATATGGATTTCGTGACTGGACTACCTCGGAGTCCGAAGCAGAATGACGCGATTTGGGTGATCGTAGATCGATTGACCAAATCTGCGCACTTTATTCCGTTCCGAGTAGGACAGTCCACTGAGGCGCTAGCGAGGAGATATATGGAGGTAAAATTCTTTTACTCTCTGTTTTATTTCCTTTTCCTAGTTTGGATAGTGATGTAACGTGAATCGTGCAGGAAGTTGTGCGACTTCATGGAGTCCCCGTGAGTATCGTGTCTGACAGAGACACGAGGTTCACATCTCAGTTCTGGCAGAGTTTGCAGAAGAGTTTGGGTACGCGTCTGAGTTTCAGCACGGCGTACCATCCGCAGACGGATGGCCAGTCCAAGAGGACGATTCGGATTTTGGAAGACATGCTGAGGGCGTGCATGTTGGATTTCAAGGGTTCGTGGGAGGACCATCTACATCTGGTAGAGTTTTCCTACAACAACAGCTTCCAGGCGAGTATTGGCATGGCACCTTTCGCCGCTCTTTATGGGAGGAAATGTCGATCGCCATTGAGTTGGGATGACGTTGGTGATCGGGAGTTGTTGGGACCTGAGATGATCGTGGAGGCCGTGGATATCGTCAGGAATATTCGGGAGAGGTTGAGAATTGCTCAGGACCGTTTTAAGCATTGGGCGGATGCTAAACGTCGTCCTTTGGAGTTTCAGCCGGGCGACCATGTGTTCTTGAAGATTTCCCCGAATCGTGGTGTGATTCGTTTCGGGAAGCGTGGAAAGTTGAGCCCGCGATACATTGGACCGTTTGACATTTTGGAGAGGGTTGGCGAGGTAGCTTATCGCTTGGCCTTGCCGCCATCTTTGGAAGGAGTTCACAATGTTTTCCATGTGTCGCAGCTTCGTCGATACATTAGCGATCCGTCTCATGCGGTGGATTTTTCGGAGATTACCGTTCGCCCCGATATGACGTATGACCAGTATCCAGTGCAGATTCTGGACAGGCGTCAGAAATCGCTTCGGAACAAGGTTGTCAATCTTGTGAGGGTGATGTGGCGACACGGTTCACCTGGAGAGTCTACTTGGGAGAATGAGGATGAGATGCGGGAGCGTTTCCCACTTTTGTTTCCGGACTCGTGAATTTTTGGAAATTCCGAGGACGGAATTTTTTCTTAAGTTGGGGAGGATGTAACGACTGCTTTTCATGCATCTGGATTTTATATATTATAATATGTGTTTTGGTGGATTTTCTCCTCTTGTGTGGTTTTCGTCTCCGTAGATTTCATTTTCGATCGATTCGTCGTATTTTTCTCGCTTCTTCCTTAGGATTGTCGATTTCGAAGTATGTCACTCGTGACGGACTTCATAACGGTCATATCTAACTGTTAGATCAAGCCTATGAGTCTTAGGAATCGATCCCGGGGCCTCGCGCTCCGTATCGGTACTTTCTGTGCTCATTAGCCGGTGTAAGAAGGGCCACCGACCGACTAGATGACGATCCAGTCGGTCGGCAATCCTTCTTGGACCGACTAGTTAGCTTTCTAAATTTCTCAGGAGTTACTGTTTATCGTTAGTCGGTCTAAGAACGTTGGTTGACCGACTAGGTTGCAAACTAGTCGGTCATCAATGCTTCATGAACCGACTAACTCATCAAATTATTTTTGTATCAGTTACTGTTTACTCTTAGTCGGTCTAAGAACGTTCATCGACCGACTAGATGCTAAACTAGTCGGTCAGTACTTGTTCATGGACCGACTAACTCTAGAATCCTATTTTCGTTCAGGAGTTACTGTTTGCACTTAGTCGGTCTGCGTTGGACGACCGACCGACTAGTTGCCAAACTAGTCGGTCAGTGGTTGTTCTTTGACCGACTAGTCTGTGTTAAAACCCTAATTTCTGGGCAGCCGCCAGCCTAGCCTATAAATACCCCTCCCAAACGACTTCATCTTCTCCAACACGACCCTAAGCCCTAGTTTCTCCCCCATTGAGCCCCCATCTTCCTCCAAGCTCCATTTCTCCATTCCAAGCCCTAAATCCATCATCCAATCCATCCATTCACTCATTCCACCCCTCATCTTCCCCAAATCTCCATCAAAACCCATCAAATCCCCAAATCCCCTAAAACCCTAGTTTCCCCAATCTTCTCCAATCTCTTCCAGATTTGATCCTAGGGTTCCCCGGAGTGTTCCTTCCGTCTCCTCTCGGTAAGAAATCGATCTACCGTTGTTTTCATAGCTTATTTATAATTTTATGAAAACCCTAATTTATTTCATGTATTTGTTGATTGTTCCCCCAAAACAGCGATTTCCTCGTAGATAGCATCCGAGTGACGAAGTGATCGTCGATCCCCGGTGCTAGGCAAGTGAAACTTGCCACTTAGGGTTTAGGCCATGTTTTAGGCCATTTGCATGTTGTAGGCGTAAAAGAGGCTAGGCGACGAAATGATACTCGCCTAGGCGCAAATTCGGGAATTAGCTTGACAACGAAGCTAATTCCGACTTTTAGCATGTTGCACAATTACCATGTCATGTTTACTTTCAATTAACGGTACGCGAATATGTCATGTCATTGCATTTCGCCTGTCACGTTTAATTTAATTAACGGTACGCAAATAAAATGTCATGACCTCGCATTCTTTAGATATTGATGTGATTGCGTAGCTTCGCTACAATGTTGTGTTCCTGGCTCGTGTTCCAGAAGCGGGCCATGTGTTGGTTGATAGCCAATGCCCGAATTGCGTGTTCCGGCTAGGTGTTCCCTACGCCATACTAGTGTTCCTGGCTCGTGACCAGAAGCGAGCATAATGAGTTGCTAACCCCAACGCTCGATACATTGAATTGTGAACTAAGAATGCGAGCTCAATGGCGGGGCAACCCTAGGCTCACTAGATGAGCTCAATGTGCAGGGACCCCAGGCTCCATATCGTGTGAATATTGGGTAGTGTTTAGTGCCGATCGGTCTGAAATGCTATGCCATTCAGCGAATGGCGTAAACACCTACAAAATGTGAATGTATTGAATTGATAGTAGCTTGGCTACTCTTGTCTTGTCCCGATGATTGTTCTCTTGTACAAATTGTCTTGCCATGTTTTAATTGTGCACTCATGTTATAACTGCCATGTCATGCATACTAAACTGCTAGGTTACTAGATGCCTCACTTTCAGTTTCCTTGCCCAAGTCTTTCTAGACTTGCTGACATGTGCCCCTTTACTCTTTTGGGTGACACATGTTAGATCCTGAGCCCGAGTACCTCGTTGAGGACGAGGTGTTTGCTGACGCCGAGCCCGAGCTTGTGTTTGACGGGGAGTACGTGGACACTGGGGACCAGTCCTAGTGTCTTCGTGTGTTTTACTTTTATTAGACAGTTGTTTTGTTACCGGGGCGTAGCACCCATACCTTGTTGTTGTCGTTTCTTTTGTTGGCCTTGTTCTGGGCCCTTAGACTCTTTTCTTTTAGCCTGGTGGCTTTTCTGGATGTTGGACTCTTGTTGATGTTGGACAATTTGTGAGATGTGGAATTTTATTTCAGTCTCTCCTTGTGTTATTATTGCTATTCTGTTGTGGTTACAGGGACCTGTTTATGTATTGTGGACGCTTATCGGGTTTGGGGCTTCACAGCTCCACTCTCGTGTGGACCTTTTCACGCCTCGCCTCCACTTTAGGGAAGCGGGTCGTGACATGGTGTTGGCTCCAATCTATCCTAGGTTGGTTTGACTACGAATGTTTTATTGGTGGAGATGGCTATGGTATGATATAATGGAAATGGTGATGGATGTCGGTGTCGATGATAAAGAAATCGGTCAAAAATCGATTCAAATACAATATAATAAAAGAGGGAATTTGCCTTGCGGCGATCCTGTCACAATCGTCGGGCAAAGTGTGGGGATATAAAATCAAATAAAGATGTCTAGGGCTAGGGAATTCCCACTACGGATCGTCATACATCATCGTAAATAGTGAATCTCAATATTACTAGACTTGTGTTGAGGTGAACTAGTCGTAACTGAATAGAGAACCAAGCTCACGCTCTCGCGCTATTGCTGGTCTATAGAAACCTAGATTATGGCCCAATCTCTTGCAAACCCTAACCTAAGCCGCTAGCATGAAGATTGACATCATCGTCCAATCGCTCCTCGATTCCACTCTCGTGCAAACTCGAGTTACGATCTAGGTTGTGATAGTTCGTATTCGTCCAATCTATTGCAAACGAATATGGGTATAGATTTACAATTAAAAATCCTAGATTTGGTCCAATCTCTTGCAAACCAAATCTAGAGAAACCCAATTGTAAACCTAAATCGAATATCTAGGCCTTCCCATCGATTAGAATCCAATCTCTTGCAAACCCCAATCGATGGAAATCCCTAACTATCCGTAATAAATCAATCACAACCTAACCTCCTAGCAATTCTAGCAATTTAGAAATTCATTCAACATAAATATGAAATTAGATCCATAGGGTTCATCCCCATGAAATTAGAACAACAAATCTACTCTAGCATAGCAATAAGGATATATGAATCAATAAAAATCATTGCTTGCATACAAAAAGATAGAAAAACAAAGATTCAAATAAAAAGAAGAAAATACTTAGCTTGATGAAGATCTTCAATCCAAAATACAAGCTTTTAGATCCAAGAGGGGGCCTAGGGCATGGCCTAACCTCTAAAATAATCCTAAGAAAAACATATGGGGGGGGCTAAGAAAACATAATGGGGATCCTCTCTAATGGTGGCTACAAACCCCTTAAATACTCCCCCAAAACCCTAGCAAGAAACCCTAGAAAACCCCTCAAATTCGTGCCCAAAAACAGCCCAAACCGCAACTTAAAATCTGGGCCCAGGCCGCACTCGGCCGAGTGGAATATGTGACCCGGCCGAGTGGAAATTCCAGCACGGCAGCATCAACTTGCAGAAATTCCCCAGATTTCATCCGACCTCCGATTTGCACGTTCTTGGTGGCGTTGGAACCGTCATGAAGTCTACTATCCATAAAAAATATGAGAAAAATACTTTGATTTCTGGAATAATAGCAGATTTCAAAAGAGTGGGAGGCTATATGAAAATCTGGGCGCTGCGTGTCCTCGGCATCACTCGGTCGAGTTGACTTCTCTACTCGGTCGAGTGGGCTTCTCTACTCGGCCGAGTGATAGACCCTGTAAAATTCCAGTAAGTCAGGGGTCTTGGGGGCCTGTCTTCGGAGGTGACTCGGCCGAGTGGCTTTACTCACTCGGCCGAGGGGCATTCGGTAATCGGCCCAGTCGGAACCCTCAATCGCCTGACGGATTCCAGTAAGTCTGGGATTTTTGCTTGCCGTCATCGTGATTCCACTCGGACGAGTGGTGTCTCCATGCTCGGCCGAGTGGGATGGCGATGCTCGGCCGAGTGCACGCTGATACTCAATCTGATGCGTGTCCGATATGGCCGGCCGAGCGGGCTTCTTTGCTCGGCCGAGTGACTCCTTCACTCGGCCGAGTGGCATGCTGAAAATGCCCAATCTTCTCCGTTTCTCCTCCTCGTCGCTCCTACGGAGTTCCTTCTTCTTCCACCCGTCTCCCATCGCCGAATAGCCCTGAAAAGAGCCTTGAGTGACGCTCCGGAGTGGGTGCAAGTACCTTAAGCTCCTTTTTGCTCCCGATCGCTCCATATTTCCTGAAATCCGACAAAAACAAGAAATAGTGAAAAGTAACGCAATATCGTCGAATACTCGTGAAAAGCGTGATATGGGTGATCGATATGGCATGCAAATATGCAGAAAAAAGGTGTAAAATATGGACCGATCAAAATCCCCCAAGCTTACCTCTTACTCGTCCTCGAGGAAGATAAGTAAAAAGACAAACTCGGGAGATGAAAAATAAGGGAAATGAAATAAAAGAATACGAAGTGGAAGGGGTCGCTAGATTATACTCTCAGATCTCAAGCCATAAGCTACACATCACGATGACTTGGAAAATACAAATCACATGCTATAAGGATTTCATATCTTTCATAAACATGATACTTGCAAGCTTTTAAGAACAATAAGAGGGACTCTCTAAATTCATACAATCAATTCATATCCATATCACGCATCTCATAGAATTTAATATACAAATGTTGGCGATGCACTTTTCAATCAAAAGTTATAAATGAAGCATATAAGATACACACCAAGCATGCAATAGAGAATAGAATAAAAGTCATGGCATTCACATATTTATTTCAAATCATGAAAAATCTCCATATCTAATATATTTTGCAAAGTCTAAGCATTATCGAATATTCCCATTCATGCACGTCTCCACTCTAATGTCATACTCACTCATATGGTCAAATGAATTCACCCCCCCCCCCAAGCTTAGCTTGAGGCGTCGCATCCAAAGGAATATAATAGTGGAAAATGGGATTTTTGCCTTGGTTTTCCCAAGTATTTTGTGGCTCCAATAATGAGATAGAGAAATATTTTTTTTTCTTTTGGACTTTGTTTCTCATTTTTCTTTTTGGATTTTTGTAGGAGCTATATGATTTGTATTTTTTGGATTTTGGCTCCTTTTTGGCTTTTTGGATTTTGGCTCCTTTTTGGCTTTTTGGACTTTTGGAGCTAACTTTTTCTTTTGTGGGGATTTTTGGGAAATAGATGAGATATAAGTAGCTTTAGGAGGTGAACTCAAGCGACATGTAGAGAATAAAGGATATTTGTGGAGAAGGAAATAATGTAGCACTCGGTTCACTCTAAGATGTGCACGAACAGTTCAATAAAATAATACTTCAACTAAAACTCATATGTAAGCATGGATATTCTCAATCATTTCAATAAATAGTGAAGTCAAGCAGTAAAGTTTACAAACACATCAGGCATGCAACAGAAGGTGAATGAGACAATAAAACTGATGCTTCAGATATACTAATGATGCGTGAATCTTGGTGCACTTCCAACAAAAGCATACTAAACACTAATCCATACATTCAGTTTCAATGAATATCATGTGATCACTTAGAGGGGTCATCAAGAGAAATAGATTTGCAAGCACATGTGAATAGCAAGACTATGGAATACTCTAAGTAGCATGGCAAGGAATAATAAGCATCGTGATGGCTACTTAAGCAATAAGAGATATCATCATAAGGAACACATCTAGCAAAAGAAGAGAAAGGAAAATAAAGAAATAAAAATAAAAGAGGGGAAAGAAAAGAAAATCAAGCACACAATATGATGCATGAACACACATAAAAGGAAAATAAGATGGAAAAATCAAAAAGATGATGCAAAAAATTTTGAAAATTTTAAAAAAACCTAAAATAAAGTAAAAATGTAACTAATGTATCTAAATGGCATGGAAATGCACTCCCCCAAGCTTAAACTTCGCATTGTCCTCAATGTGATCATGAAAGGAAAAATATGAGGAACAACGATAAATATGAGGGAGGTGAATGAAAAATGATGAAATGAATGACATGAAATCCTAATGCAACTACATGCACATACAATGATGCATGAGAGCGCTTTCCCCCAAGCTTATACCAAACAATCCTACTCAAATGACTCGATCAAAAATATCATGGCTTTGCAAAGCGAGTTCAAGTCAAATGAATAAGAAAGTGAGTATTCACTTGAAAGAAATGCTCGATGGTGGTGAGCAAAAGGATGTGGCGTATCAAAATATGGAGAGGGGAATTAATATATATAATGGGTTTGGGGTGTAAAAGATTTTTGTTGCCATCATATGAGGTGATATTTATTCAAGCAAATCTATACGGTCCTCTCGTTGTCGAGAGGATTCGTGTTTATTTAAAGCATAAAAATTTCTACACTACTGGATTGATATCACCTATAGCAAAAGGCGGATCCAGTATCTTTGCCGGTGCAGGCAACTGCTCCAACTGCTCTTTCCGTGGCTGTGCCAGACGCATGTGTCCACGGACTCCATCAGACTCCAGCAATGCGGCTCCCAGCACCTCTCCAAGGACTCCACCTGTACCCTGCAAGAGATAAGCCGCATCAACCTGATGTGGATAATTCTTCCCCAGAATAAATGTAATCCAAAGAGGGTCATCAACATAAGTATTTAAAATTAAATACGGGTGACAACACTTCCCTGGAAATAAATCTCCACTCACGTATACCACGTCGATCAACTCCTCATTGTTCGCCTCAGGTTGTTCAGGGAGCTTTGGCATATAAGCGCAGGTCTCATCAGGCAGCTCCTCATCATCGTCTGACGTATCCCATCGCACCTCCTGATCATATTCAATAGCATCCATGGGTGCTAAATCCTCGCTCTCCTCCTCGTATACGTCCCATCGTACCTCTTGATCGTATGTACATGAATCCTGCAAAAGGCACGATGAGTCGCCAAAATCTGAATCATAAAAGACATCATACACGGGAGGAAAATCAAATGTAGGAGATGAGGGAGTAAAGAGATCTCCCTGAAGGGGAGCCATAAGCTCTATGGGATTTTCCTCAACGTCAGCGGAAGTGTGGTCCTCTGAGGGATGCTCAGCCTCTGTAGAAGGTGGGGATGGCTGCGGTAGCTCGAAAGGAGGGGGGCACAATTCGGGCTCCATCTGTGTACAGATGTCATCGTCCAAAGTCACGTCCTCCTCGATGGTCTGTTCCGCTACGGTATGCATGACCTCCACAATAATATCCTCTGATGGTATAGGCTGCTCTGACTCAGTATGGTGGCAGGGGGAGGAGACTACGGCATAAGGTGGCTCTATAGGCTCATGTATCTCGACCATGGTGTAAAAATGGGTCTTGTGCCCCTCAATTAGAGCGTAGACTCCATTATCAATTGTGCCTGTGGAAGAGATACAATGAGTAATAAAGTTTTGAAATTCAAGCTCAAAAGGATCACCTGCCGTTATTGTCAATGGACCGGAATTTCGAACTATGTCGACAATATTTCTCAATAGGTCCGTGTACGTGTTCTCCTTTGACAACTCAGATGTCTGTATTTGTGGAGTGTTGATGGTATAAAGGTGGATATGATCACCTTCAAGTGAAGCATACACTACATCTATGATAGTACCTGCGCTAGAGACATTAGCAATAACAAAATCGATGAATACTTGGTCGTATGGTTTACTTACCGTAACGGTTAGTGAACCGGTAGATCGAGCATCATCTATCATTTGCTCCAAGGCTGCTGCCAACTGTAGATCACTGAACTTCCCCACTTGCATCCTCTTCAAAAACTCACGTGAGGGTCCCTTTAGCCTTCTAGTGAAGATATCAAATAGCGTGGAGTCATTCCACTCGTGGTCTGACTCCGTCTGGAACATTTCTAACATTCCTTCAAACCTAGACAAGGCTTCCCCGAAGGATTCTCCATCAGCCTGATAGAATGCAGCGAGATATATGTAGGATTGTATAGAGCCCGCTCTCATTTTCTTTGGAAGCACCATCGCTGCAACAATTGTACCTGATCAATCAAAGTAAACAACCTGGAAAAGACGTCAGTGGTACAAAGAGAGATAAAGATAATAATAGTAGCAGGTGGTGGGAAAAAAAAATCTCTCTCAATGTTTTTATTTTTTTATTTTTCAATGTAGTCTAATCAACCTAATTGTGACAAATTGGCACCCAACGGGAAACACCTCCCCGGCAACGGCGCCAAAAACTTGATCGCGCCCCGGATACACGTCCCGGAGCGGCGATTGTAGTTTTACCGCAAGCGCACGGCGTAGTGGCGAGCGGGTTATCGAACACGAGGAGGTGGTGTTGGCTCCAATCTATCCTAGGTTGGTTTGACTACGAATGTTTTATTGGTGGAGATGGCTATGGTATGATATAATGGAAATGGTGATGGATGTCGGTGTCGATGATAAAGAAATCGGTCAAAAATCGATTCAAATACAATATAATAAAAGAGGGAATTTGCCTTGCGGCGATCCTGTCACAATCGTCGGGCAAAGTGTGGGGATATAAAATCAAATAAAGATGTCTAGGGCTAGGGAATTCCCACTACGGATCGTCATACATCATCGTAAATAGTGAATCTCAATATTACTAGACTTGTGTTGAGGTGAACTAGTCGTAACTGAATAGAGAACCAAGCTCACGCTCTCGCGCTATTGCCGGTCTATAGCAACCTAGATTAGGGCCCAATCTCTTGCAAACCCTAACCTAAGCCGCTAGCATGAAGATTGACATCATCGTCCAATCGCTCCTCAAGCCCACTCTCGTGCAAACTCGAGTTACGATCTAGGTTGTGATAGTTCGTATTCGTCCAATCTATTGCAAACGAATATGGGTATAGATTTACAATTAAAAATCCTAGCTTTGGTCCAATCTCTTGCAAACCAAATCTAGAGAAACCCAATTGTAAACCTAAATCGAATATCTAGGCCTTCCCATCGATTAGAATCCAATCTCTTGCAAACCCCAATCGATGGAAATCCCTAACTATCTGTAATAAATCAATCACAACCTAACCTCCTAGCAATTCTAGCAATTTAGAAATTCATTCATCACAAATATGAAATTAGATCCATAGGGTTCATCCCCATGCCCTAGAACAACAAATCTACTCTAGCATAGCAATAAGGATATATGAATCAATAAAAATCATTGCTTGTATACAAAAAGATAGAAAAACAAATATTCAAATAAAAAGAAGAAAATACTTAGCCTAATGAAGATCTTCAATCCAAAATACAAGCTTTTAGATCCAAGAGGGGGCCTAGGGCATGGCCTAACCTCTAAAATAATCCTAAGAAAAACATATGGGGGGCTAAGAAAACATTATGGGGATCCTCTCTAATGGTGGCTACAAACCCCTTAAATACTCCCCCAAAACCCTAGCAAGAAACCCTAGAAAACCCCTCAAATTAGTGCCCAAAAACAGCCCAAACCGCAACTTAAAATCTGGGCCCAGGCCGCACTCGGCCGAGTGGAATATGTGACCCGGCCGAGTGGAAATTCCAGCACTGCAGCATCAACTTGCAGAAATTCCCCAGATTTCATCCGACCTCTGATTTGCACGTTCTTGGCGGCGTTGGAACCATCATGAAGTCTTCTATCCATAAAAAATATGAGAAAAATACTTTGATTGCTGGAATGATAGCAGATTTCAAAAGAGTGGGAGGCTGTCTGAAAATCTGGGCGCTGCGTGTCCTCGGCATCACTCGGTCGAGTTGACTTCTCTACTCGGTCGAGTGGGCTTCTCTACTCGGCCGAGTGATAGACACTGTAAAATTCCAGTAAGTCAGGGGTCTTGGGGGCCTGTCTTCGGAGGTGACTCGGCCGAGTGGCTTTATTCACTCGGCTGAGGGGCATTCGGTAATCGGCCGAGTCGGAACCCTCAATCGCCTGACGGATTCCAGTAAGTCTGGGATTTTTGCTTGCCGTCATCGTGATGCCACTCGGACGAGTGGCGTCTCCATGCTCGGCCGAGTGGGATGGCGATGCTCGGCCGAGTGCACGCTGATACTCAATCTGCTGCGTGTCCGATATGGCCGGCCGAGCGGGCTTCTTTGCTCGGCCGAGTGACTCCTTCACTCGGCCGAGTGGCATGCTGAAAATGCCCAATCTTCTCCGTTTCTCCTCCTCGTCGCTCCTACAGAGTTCCTTCTTCTTCCACACGTCTCCCATCGCCGAATAGCCCTGAAAAGAGCCTTGGGTGACGCTCCGGAGTGGGTGCAAGTCCCTTAAGCTCCTTTTTGCTCCCGATCGCTCCATATTTCCTGAAATCCGACAAAAACAAGAAATAGTGAAAAGTAACGCAATATCGTCGAATACTCGTAAAAAGCGTGATATGGGTGATCGAAATGGCATGCAAATATGTAGAAAAAAGGTGTAAAATATGGACCGATCAGTAAGCAAAACCCACGTCCTGAGAAAAATGATCTAGCAGCTTCCCTCTTCGCTTTCTTCTTTCTTCTTAGTTTTTCGTTTTCCATTTTTCCGCCATTTTCATTTTCTGAATCCACCGGGTTCGCCTTTTACTTGTCTTCCTCGAGGACGAGTAAGAGGTAAGCTTGGGGGATTTTGATCACTCCATATTTTACACCTTTTTTCCGCATGTTTACATGCCATTTAGATCGCTCAAATCACGCTTTTCACGATTTATCGACAATATTGCGATACTTTTCACAATTTGTTGTTTTTGTTGTATTTCAGGAGATTTGGAGCGATTTGGAGTGATTCCTAGATACACCTACTCCAGAGTGTCACCGACGACCTCCCCGAGGGGTATTTTGCCATTGGAGAGGAGCGGAAGAAGAAAGAACATCGTAGGAGCGACGAGGAGGCAAAAACAAGCTAAATGGGCATTTTTGGTGTCTCACTTGGCCGAGTGAAGGAGTCACTCGGCCGACCAGAAGACCCCGCTCGGCCGGCCAGATCGGACACGCTCCAAGTGTGCACTCGGCCGAGCATCAGAAGCCACATCGGCCGAGTGACGGAACCCCGTCCGCCCGAGTGGCGCTCAGACGACGCTCATCAAAAACTCCCGACTCTCTGTTTTTCGTCAGTCTGAGCAGCAGAAGACCCACTCGGCCGAGTGGCAATTGCCGACCGCCCGAGTGACCATCAGCCCTTCGGCCGAGTGACGACAACTCACTCGGCCGAGCGACCCCCGAAGTGAAGACCCCCGAAGACCCGAACTTACTGTAAAATTTCAGGGTTTCTCACTCGGCCGAGCGACATTTGTCACTCAGCCGAGTGCGGCTATCGCCTGTAGCGGAAAACTCGAAATTAGAGAGGCACAGGGGCATTTTGGTCACAGTTTTTTGGGCAGTTTTGAGGGGTATTTAACCCCTGATTCTAACCTAGGTTAGAGAGCTTTTTCCTTTACTTTTTGCAGCTTTTTAGATTAAACTTTTTAGCTTTTGATTCTTGTGATTGGAGAGGAGAGAAAAGTTTATTTTTGTTGGATTCTTGGAGAACTCTATTGGTTTGTCTCCCTCTTCATCAAAAATCTCATTTTTATTGCTTATTTGAATATTGTGATGAATTCTATTGTTATTTCAATTGATTATTTTTGCATTTGTGATATGAATTGTGAGTAGTCTTAACGTCTTGGGGCGTGGGGATGAACCCTATGAGCCCAATTTCTGATTTGTGATGAATAGGTAGAACTATTGCTAGAATTGCTATTAGGGTTAGTTTGGGATCGATTTATTACGGATAGCTAGGTGTTCATATCGATTGGGATTTGCAAGAGATTGGATCCCAATTCGATAGGAAACCCTAAAAATTAGAATTGGGTTGAAATCGAGTCTCCGAAGTATCGGTTTGCAAGAGATTGGACCGATACTAGGGTTCTCGGTTGCAATTCCATGTCGATACCCGTTTGCAAGAGATTGGACGGGTAGGAACTATCCCAACCTAGGTCGCGGCCCGAGTTTGCATGAGAGTGGGCTCGGGACGCGATTGAAAGATGATGTTGATCCTAATGCTAGCTTGCCTAGGCTAGGGTTTGCAAGAGATTGGACCCAAGCCTCGGTTAGCTATAGACCGGCAACAGCGCGAGAGCGTGAGCTAGGTTTCACATTCAGTTGCAACTAGTTCATCTGAAATTCTACCCTAGCAATTGTGATACCAATGAATCACATTGACGAGATACTGTGAGTAGCGGGGATTCCCTATTCCCTAGGCGTCTTTTATTTGATTTTATATCTCTATACTTTGTCTGACGATTGTGACAGGATCGCCGAAAGGCAAAATTCCCACTCTTCTGTTCTTATAGCCAGGTTGTTACGAGAAGACACCGTCATACGTCCTCCCTGAGTTCGATAACCGCTCGCCGCTACACCGTGCGCTTGCGGTAAAACTACACGGTCGCTCTTTTGGGTTACATTGTGAAGCGACCAACGTGCATGACAACTTCAGCAGTGTAATCTAATCTACTCGGTTTCGATCTCAAAAAAGCAAACTAATCCAGATTTATCATAGCTAACATCATTCAATCATCCTGAAGTGAAGTGTACAAGTCATGCAAATAGAAGTGATATAAGAGAAGAAAACGGTACTCCAGATATAAGCATTCAATGCGTGAATCTTGGTGTGTTTTCTACGATAGCATACATATGAATATTCAGACTCAGCTAATAGTAGAATTTCATCCATTTTCATACGGAAAAAGTGTGGCTTACTATCTCTAAATACAAGGCAGATCATAGCATATGATATCAGAAATAAAAGCTAAGACATGACAACTATAGCATGCATATAGAGAAAGCTAACTCCACGTCATCATCATCACAGAAAAGTCATCTCTAGCATGAGATGAAAGAAAGAAAGATAAAAAGGGAAAATAAAACTATTTACAATGCGGCACACGAAGAAAATAAGAAAAACGTGATGCATGGTTAAAAAAAGAAAAAGTGATGAAAATGAGTGCAAATGCGAAAATGGCGTGGAAAAAAGAAAAAAAACTAAAAACAAAGGTGGTAAATCGAAAAGCGTGAGAACTCACTCCCCAAAGCTAAAGTGCACAGTGTCCTCAATGTGCAAAGTGTGGTACACCGAGAGACGTGTAATAGGAGGGGGGTGGGGATGCATGCATGATAAAAAGAAATAAAAATAACAAAATGAAAAATATGATGTGAATGTGATGCATGCAAGGACAGGAGTGATCCAGATATGTGTGTGTCACCAAAAATATTCTCCCTCGCTCCTGGAAAAAGGGTATAGAATGATATGATCAAAACGTGGACAAAAGTAGTGATGGGAGGGGGGTGGTCAAAAATATCATCAGGACCAAGTAGAGAATTGGCAGCATAACGACAAAAAAATCGGAGGCATCAAGGGTGTGCCTAAGCTGGTGGTGATGCGCCATCTCCGTCCTGAGGCGGAGGTGGGGGGGTGGTGGTGGACGTGGAACGGTCTGCTGGGCGGGTGGTGGTCGTGGCAGTCGCTCGAGAATCTGGGTCAAGCAATAGTGAATGCTAGGAAGTAGCTCGAGGCGGTGCTGCATGGCGGTGACTGTGGAAGACAAAATCGGTGATGAGGCGGTAAGAGAGGTCAGTGACACAGAAGTGGGGACAGACGTCACGACGCTCTCAGATAGAACGGCTACGGTGGAGACAGAAGTGTCAACCGCTGGGGAGGCAGTGTGGGGTCCAAAAGGTGAAATCCCAGCGGAGATCATACTGGCCATGGTCTCCACGACATCAGCGAAAGAAGGCTCTCCGCTCTCAACAAAAGTAGGTGGGCGCTCGGGTAGCAGAGAAGTGAGTGCCTCAACCGACAAGGGCACAGCAGTGGTGGTGGTAGTGGTAGACGTGGTAGGTGTGGGCTCAGCAAGTGTGCTCCCGACACTGGCATAAGTGGGGACAGAAGTGTCAGGAGCGGCAGAAAGTGCAGGCTCAGGCTGAGGGAACACAGGGTCAGCTGGCGGTGCAGGGTGTGCAGGTGGTGCAGGCTCAGCTCCCTCGGCCTCTAGCACGTAGGCGGCGGGGATCAGGAGATCCATCGTCGGAAGCCAGTCGTCGTGTGCTGGTCCTAAGTGTGTCCGAGCGGGGCTCGGAAGGATCATGTAGTCAGCACCGTACGCACCGTGCAACCATACCCAGTGCCGCTGACCGGGCGGACGAAGCATCTTCATCCGGGCCATGACGTCTATCGATAATGCAGTGGGGCCCGGGGCTCGTCGCAGTTCAGCCGGAAGGTCCTCACCGGTCATCAGGGCTAGCAGAGTGATCAGACCGCCGCAACATATCAGGGAGCGAGCACCCGCCGATACGATGATGCAGTCCAAAAACCAGCTAGCGACGTCGATCTCTCGGCGGGGACCAACGTGACTCCATCCCTATCAAGAACTCTGGGGTGAGTCATCGCATAGAGCATATAGAGCTCAGGCGTCGACATCGTCCCAGGCTCGTACCTCGCCAGAAAGGTGGTCGCCATAAGGCGCTGTGCTATGCGGAGGCAGTGGTGGACTATGGCCGAGGCCTTGGCCCTACTAGGGTCAAAGGCCGGTGGTAAACCTGTGATCCGGGCCCAGAAGGCGTGTGAATCGAAGGATGGGGGATGGATGTGTGTGGGGCGTAGGCTCGGTCGGGTGTGGGGACAGCGGGCCACTGAAAGAACGCTCGAAGCATATCGAGAGTGATCTAACACTCTCGATCCATGAGTCGGAAGGAGCAGCCCTCAATGGTCCGGACGATCGAGCTGAGGACCTCGAGTGTCGGACGGACGTAGGTGTCCGCCGACACAGAAAGAAAGTCTCGCCAACCCACGTTTTCATACAACGTGAGTAATCCCTCGAGTACCCCCAGGCGGTCTAGGTCAGCAAGGTGTGCGAACCTGGAGGGCACTATCGAGCGCTGGGTGATACGCTCAAAAGCGACGCGATGTGCGTCGTCTCGGAACGTAATACCCAGCGGCCCGACAAGTGGAGCCGGTGGTGGCAGTGGGTCGACTGGGAGTGGCTGTGCGGGGTGAGCGGGGTCTGCTGGCTGTGGCTGTGCGGGGTGAGGTGGTGTAGGCGGAGGAGAGTCCTCCATCTCGTGGGATGGGCCGGCTCATCCGACCGCTTCCGCTTGGCGGAAGCTCTCCTAGACCGTGGCCGTGTCCGGGGCGGCATAGGTGCCCCGAGTGCTCACGAAAAACAGGAAAAGTGAGGCGTGCGAAAATAAGTGGAACGAATATATCGGAACACGCCGCGAGAGAAAAATAGTGTATGCGTGTGAAGACGCCGCCTCCACATAGCCAAAAACGCTCCCCGAAAGCTCCCCTAAGCTCCCCAATATAGCCGGAGCTCGGCCGGCGACGAGGGAGTCGCCGGTGACTCGGGCGGAGGGGCGGCGGCGTCTGTCGGCGGTGGTCGGCCGAGCGCAGCGGTGACGACGTCTGATCGGGCGAGTGCTGTCGCAGCGTTCGGGAGAGAAAGGGGCGTGGGCTCGGGCGATGAGAAATTGTGACGCTTCGAATTCCGCGCCGAGCCCGCGTCTCTTATAAAGGAAATGTTACGACTCGGCCGAGTGACTATGTCGCTCGGCCGAGTGAAAGTAACGGAAATATTTTTGAAAATTCCTCCCCGCTTACGACTCGGCCGAGTGGCTTTGCCACCCTCGGCCGAGTGGACAAAGTCCATTCGGCTGAGTGGCACAAGCTACTCGGCAATACTCGCCCTAGGAGCGTATCAGTTTCACTCGGCCGAGTGAAGATATTTACTCGGCCGAGTGGCAATTATACTGAAATCAAGAAAAGAAACAGAGAGTTTGATACAGCAGACTTCCCTCGTTTGTGCGCCGCTCGGGCGGACGAACTTATGTACTCGGCCGAGTGGATATTCTACTCGGCCGAGTGGCTCCTGTTTTCTGCTGTTTGGCTCCGTTTGGGCTCTAATCTCTATCTTTCATTCTCCAGATGATTTCTTCCTTCTCCTAAGCATCGAGCGCATTCCTGGAGTGCTCTTCGTTGCCTTGTTCATCCTCCTAATGATAGATATCCCTTTCTCCTCTCCTGTCAAAGAAAAATAGGACCCATTATCACGAATTTTTCAGGCAAACGACTCAAAACACTAATAATTTCTAAAACAAAAATAAAGAACAAAGTAAAAATAAAGCGATAACCGTCAGGTTGCCTCTCGACAAGCACTCGTTTAAGGTCTTGAGGTCGACCCCCTTGGATTTTCAATTTAATGCGGGATATTGGGTGCATATAAGATCCACACGTCGAATTTATTGGGAAGAACGCTCGGATTTGGATGTTGTGGCGGCGTGTTCTTCCTCAGTGCTCCTTCGTCTCGGGTAGTGTTGGGGGTTGGCTCCCCCAAGCTAGTGCTTGCTTCGGGCCTTGGCTTCACCGGTGACACCGATTTCCGTATCGGTGGAGCTTTCTTCGGAGTCTTCATCTTTGAGAGCTTGCAGAGCTCTTGTATTTTTGCGACATCAATGTCGCCTTCATCAACTTCCATGGGGAGATCGGTGGAGTGCTCCATCTTTTCTTCTTGGCCCAAGTCTGGGCCTTCTTCGAAGTCATCCTTGAATATTGCGTCGATGGAATGGGGGATCGCCTCCTCAATGACCTCGTCAAGGAGGTCCATATAGTCGGGCTCCTCATGATAATGCATGTGTTCATTGCCTTGGGTATATGAATCTCCACTTCGATGTTGCCAACGTTCAATGTTAGAGTCCCTTCACGTACGTCGACAATGACACCGGCGGTGGCGAGGAATGGGCGTCCAAGTATTAGCGACGTATTGCCCTCCTCCTTGACATCCATGACCACAAAGTCATATGGAAACATATGCCTCCCGGGACTTGTAACGGGATGTCCTCTGTGATCCCTACCGGCCTTGTGATCCGACCATCTGCTAGTTGTATCTGCATGTCGGTAGGCTTCAATTCTGTGCCGGTGTTTAGTCTTTGGAACATGGAGAGAGGCATGAGGCTAACACTAGCCCCTAAGTCTACTAACGCCTTTTGTAGAGGGACGCCGCCTAAGGTGCAAGGAATTCAGAAACTCCCCGGGTCTTTGAATTTGGCGGGCTCCTTCTCTCTCTTGGTGAACCAAGTCCCCTCCTCAGCGAGCATTATTTTCTCCTTCCTCTTTCTTCCCGTAATCAAATCCTTTAAGAACTTGGCGTATGTCGGGATCTCTACGATAGCGTCGAGGAAAGGAATATTGAGGCTTACCCCTCTCAAATATTCGAGAAACTTGGCTAGCCGTTTCTCCATCTTTGCTCTAGCAAGCCTCTGAGGGAATGGGATCGGTGGCATAAAACGCCTCTCTTCAATCAGCTGCTCCGCTCTGGACTTTTCTTCCCCTTGCGGCTCTTTCTCTCTCTCAACTTCAATGACCGGCTCACTTGGCTCTACCCTCTCCACCACGGGCTGTTGGATATGGATGACGTTTGTACACCCTTGTAGGGGATGTACGAGGGAATACGGACCTCGAACGTCGCGTACACGAAGTCGTGTGCAAAGGGAATCTGTTCCCTTGCAGAGAGGATCTCTAGATAAGTGGGAAAGTCGCATTATATATGCATAAGTGCATGCGACATATGGCTAATAAAGGGGGAATATCTTAAGCTTATGTTGTACCATGCATATGGTACAACTTAAGCTTATAATGTGCCATGTGTGATGGTACACCTTAGTTAAATTGTTCCAAAGGAACAATTACTCCTAAAATAACTACCTTGGGGGCTATAAATAAGACCCAAGGCTTAGCCATTTCCTTACACTTTTGCATGGTATTCTTACCTTGCATTTCATTCTAGCGAAGCTCTGCCGAGATCCTTCCTCTCTTTTTATCCAAGTTCTTAATCTAAAAGTAGAGATTTAGATTGTGGATTTAGTAGCCTTACTCCGTTCGTGAGAAGACTCGATCCATCGTGGCGAATCCGAAGGCAAAGTTCCGAGACTACCGTGCCGCATACGCAAACGTAAGTCTCAACTTCATTTATCGATCCTAACGCTGTTTTGACAGGATCCTACATTGGTATCGGAGCCATACGGGTTCGCCCCGGTCAAAACCACCGCCACGTCGAA
Source organism: Scilla litardierei (assembly GCA_030789695.1). Taxonomy (NCBI): domain Eukaryota; kingdom Viridiplantae; phylum Streptophyta; class Magnoliopsida; order Asparagales; family Asparagaceae; genus Scilla; species Scilla litardierei. The sequence continues at coordinate 53,393,074 of CM061136.1, read as the reverse complement.
CCAATGAACGAGGCGTTGTCTTATTCACGAATGGGTATCCTACCATTACGGATATGGTAGGAACGCTTCGTGACAGAGAGAACGCAGCGGTTGTTCTTTTCACGTTAGGGTCTCCTATCATTACAGATATGGTCGGAACTCTCCGTGACGGGAAGAACCGACCGTTCATATCGTCAAGCTCGCTCTCTTCATGGATGCTGAGTCTCCATTCATAGGGAATGTGAACTCTCTTCATGTGGAGCGCGTAGTTTACGAACTTTAAAGTGTGTTATTTTTCATTTTTGGCACACGGCCATTAGAGAATAACTACTTTCTCGACGAACGGGTGCTTCATCGACGAACGGGTGCTTCATCGAGGAAGATGATGGTAGTTATCTACATCGGAGAAGATGACTTTTGGTGCATGATCACCATGGCCAAATGGGCTATGAAGGCAACGCACCCCCCTTCCCATGCGGAGGGGCTTGGCTACGGCCTATAACCACCACGGCCACCGCTCCGGCGTGGATGTGCGGCAACCCCAAATAAGGGGGTGGCCGGCCATGGCCATATGGGCCATGGCCGGCCAAGGCCAAATGGCCATGGACCGGCAATGGCCGGCCATGGCCATGGCCGGACCTGGCCGGCCTCGGCCATGGCCAGGGGGCCCTGGCCGAGGCCAGGCCAGGGCCAAGGGGCCCAGGCCGGCCCTGGCAGAGGTCAGGGGCCGGCCCTGGCCGGCCCTGGCAGTGGCCAGGGCCAGAACCCTGGCCACTGCCGGGGCCTGGCCGGCCCTGGCAGAGGCCAGGGCCAATGCCCTGGCAGAGGCCAGGGCCAATGCCATGGCCTTGGCCAGGGCCTGGCCGGCCTTGGCCGGCCTCGGCCAGGGCAAAGGCCCTGGCCGAGGGGCCAGGGCCCCTGGCCGGTCCGGGCAGAGGCCCTGGCCGGCCCTTGGCCAGTCTCGGCCAGGGCAGAGGCCCTGGCCAGGAGAAGTTTTCAGACCATTATCATTGGACGACCAATTCGGGTGTTTTGGTCGACCAATTAGGCAAAAGGCCTTGGTCGAACATGAACGTGTCGACTAGCCCATACGGGGCCAAACGATAGTCGTCTGCACCAAAATTCACTCATACGGGGGGAAACGCCTGGATCCATACGGGAGCCGGCGACGATAGTTTGCAGAAAAATCCCCAAAAGGGGGATCCGACCTTGGCACGGCTACGGCTCATTCCCGACAAATGGTCAGGAAGTGCCGAATATTTCACTAGTATCATAAGGGTACTAAGTTGAAATATTCATTTTTTTTGAAAGAAACGTTTTCATACGTTTTGAAAAATACGTTTTCCAAAACGCTTTTCCGCTGCGAAGTACTATAAGAGTACTAACATTTGATAAAGTTAGGGAGAAATATTGAAAGTTACCCTAGATGGTGATTGGAAACATAGTGACCTTTCCGATTCTAGAGTAACATCTTCAATATTTTTCGACAGTAACTTATCAAATTATAAATATCATTCCAAGTGGGAGTTGAAATTAGAACTATCCAAATGGGATATTCTATTATCACTTCAAATGGGAATTGTATTTTAAGAATTTTCAATGCAATTTTTTTGATCAAACCTTTGGTTTTATGTCTTTTGCAGCATTTTAAAAGTAAAATGTCTTCCGCTTCAAAGAATATCGTCGCTGAGTTAAACAGAGGTGAAAAACTCAACGGCGATAATTACAAACTTTGGTCCATCAAGATACAATACGTTCTAGAGGAGCAAGAAGTGCTCGAAACTCTAAAGAACATTATGATTGAACCCGAGTTGGGCACTACGGCCCAACACCGACGAGACAAGGAAGCTTTTGATGCTTGGTCTCGGAAGAACAAGATAGCACGCATTATGTTATTAAGCAGTATGGCTGATGACATAATGCGCATCTTCCGAGAACATGACCTAGCCATGGACATATGGTCCAAGCTAGAGGAGAAGTTCGGTGGCACATCGGTGTCCAAACTTCGCGCCTTAACTATAAGGTTCAATTCATATAAGAAACGTCCAGATCATTCCATGGGGAAACATCTGTGACATATGGCGAACCTTATCTCGGAGTTAAAGGACGCAGGTCATGTGCTCACGGATGAGCAACAAATACAAGCAGTCATACGTTCCCTACCAAATGGGTGGGACCAAATGAAGATGCATCTCACTCACAATGAGAGCATCAAGACCTTCAGCGATGTTTCCAAGCACCTCGAATTAGAGGAAGAGCGGCTTGCGGCTGCCAAGCCAAGTGCAGAAGTGCACATGGTTGCTAGTTCCTCACACGGGGGAAAGAAACGGAAAGATCGTTCGAAGTTCACTAATGAACGTAATAAGCAACCTGAGTCTACCAAGAAACCCAAACATAAGGGTGGGCACAAGAAATGGCACAAGAAGAAAGGCTTGAAGAGGATCAAGTGCTTCAAGTGCAACAAGCTCGGTCACTATGCTCGTTCGTGTACGAGTGGAGGCGACGAGGTAACTTGTAAATATACTAGTTACATATGTGTTTCTAGTTCAATATTTCTTGTGGAATCTAATCCATTTTGGATAATTGATTTAGGTGCCATCGACCACATAGCAAGGGACAGCCGGTCCTTCGTGGAGTATCACCGGATACCCCAAGGAACGAAGTGGATCTATGTAGGAAACAACACACGCGTTGAAGTGAAAGGCGTTGGGACTTGCAAGCTAGTCTTGGACAACGGCCGCACTCTCCTACTTCATGATGTCCTCTTCGCTCCAGATATTCGAAGGAATATAATTTCTGTGGTCGTATTAATGGGTCTTGGCTATAACTGGTTTTTTCATGATTGTAATGTGGACTTAAGTTGTAATAATATTCTTATTGGTACTGGGTTTGTATTTAAAGGATTTATTGTAATGAGTACAATGTATGATTCCTCATGTAATGAAAACTTCCTTATTGCAAATTCTAAGACTTATGAGTCCGATGTGATTTGTTGGCACGCAAGGCTTGGTCATATTGGACCAACGCGTATTAGACTTGCCAAACGTGGCCTTCTATCCAATGTTTCAAAGGTTGAAATGTCGACCTGCGAACATTGCCTTGTGGGGAAATCTTGTCGCAAGCCGTTTGGAACCGGCACAAGGGCCGAGGTTCCATTACAGCTTATCCATTCGGACATATGTGGTCCGATGAATGTCAAGACAAGACGCGGAAAGTCCTATTTCATCACTTTTATTGATGATTTCACCCGATTCGGACATATCTATTTGATATCCCACAAAAGTGAAGCTTTGGCTTGCTTTAAAAACTATATGAGTTTAGTGGAGAATCAATTAGATCACAAGATTAAGGTCTTGCGAACCAATAGGGGCGGTGAATATCAATCAACAAGTTTTAAGGAACTTTGTGATAAAAAAGGCATCGTACATCAGGTAACTATGCCTTATACTCCTCAACAAAACGGTGTTACAGAAAGGAGAAATAGGACTTTAATGGAAATGGTCCGTTCAATGATGGCCAAGCTAACTTGCCAATCACCTTTTGGGGTGATGCATTATTGACGGCAGCTTTCATTTTAAACCGCGTACCCTCGAAATCAGTTAGTTCCACTCCTTAAGAGTTGTGGAACCAAAGGTCTCCTGACTTAAACATTTTGAAACCTTGGGGTTGTGCATCCTACGCACATATTTCCTCCCATAAGTATGGCAAACTTGGGCCAATGGGAAGGAAATGTATCTTTATACGATACGCAGAAAACTCCAAAGGTTATGTTTTTGTTAGTCAGGAAGACAATGGTGGGCTAATTGAATTTGAGTCGAGGGATGTCACTTTCTTGGAAAACGAGTTTCCAAGACAGGGCGAGATAAGTCAGGACTTATCTCTATTTGAGATTTATGATCAAGAAGGATTACCTCATTCGAGTGGGAGAATTCTTGGTGAAAACGAAAATACGTTTCAACCTTCACCAATGGATTATACGAATGACGATTATCCTATTCCATACGGGAATAATGATCCAAGTGGGAGCAATTCTAACGACATTCCAAGTGGGAGTGATATGAGAATTGATCTAAATTCGAGTCAACAAGGACTTGAAGAATCTCAAATACGGCGTAGGAGTCGTACAAGGTTGGCTCCTCCAAGATTTGAGGATGAATTTCCGCAAACCTTTATGACTTTACTACAAGAAGATGACGAGCCCGCTACTTTCAAACAGGCCATATCTTACCCTGCTAAAGACAAATGGATGGAAGCGATGCAAGAGGAGTTAGAATCCATGAAAGTTAACCAAGTCTGGGACTTAGTTGACTTACCCAGAGGACGTAGAGCTATTGGGAACAAATGGGTTCTCAAGATCAAGCATATGGCTGATGGCTCTATTGACAGATATAAAGCTCGCCTTGTCACGAAAGGTTTTACGCAACAGGAAGGGATAGATTACGAAGAGACCTTCTCACCTGTTGTTCGTTTTACCTCAATTCGCCTGATTCTGGCAATGGTAGCTTGCTTAGACCTCGAATTACATCAAATGGATGTAAAGACTGCCTTTCTCAATGGAGAATTGGACGATGAGATCTATATGGAACAACCAACAGGGTGTGTAAAAGAAGGAAACGAACATAAGGTTTGTAAACTTCTTAAATCCATATATGGTCTTAAACAATCCTCGAGGCAACGGTATATACGATTTCAAGAGGTTGTCTTATCAAATGGATTTTCCATGCTTGATGAAGATAACTATGTATATATCAAGAGGAATAAGAACAAGTATGTTATTATGTCTCTATATGTAGATGACATTTTAATAGCCGGAAATGACAAGGGCTTTGTGATGGATATCAAGGCTTGGCTTTCATCAGTTTTTAAGATGAAAGACATGGGAGAAGCCGCATATATCCTTGGAGTTAAGATTTCAAGGAATCGTTCGAAGAAACTTCTTTCTCTTTCACAGGAGACTTATATAAAGAAGGTTCTAGAACGTTTTAATATGCAGGACTGCAAGTCCATTGATACTCCAATAAGCAAGTGCGACAATTTATGTCTGAAATCATGTCCGAAGAACCAAAAAGAGAAGGAGATTATGGAAAAAGTTCCATATTCCAGTGCAGTTGGTAGTCTAATGTATGCTATGATGTGTACAAGACCGGACATCTGTTTTGCCGTTGGAATGGTAAGTCGTTACCAATCCAACCCAGGGCAAGTACACTGGAAAGCGGTTAAGAGGATAATGCGGTATCTCAAAGGAACTGCAGACTTTGCTTTATGCTATCAAGGAGATGCCTTGAGGCTCGAAGGCTACACTGATGCTGATTGGGCGGGTGATCTTGATGAGCGACGATCGACCTCAGGATATGTTTTTCTACTCGGATCTGGTGCAATATCCTGGAGTAGCAAGAAACAATCATGCATCGCACTTTCAACCATGGAAGCCGAGTTTGTAGCAGTTAGCATGGCAGTCCAAGAGGCTGTTTGGCTTAGGAAGTTCTTAGACAAGCTAATTAATGCAAGTGACTCAGGTGTTGTACCCATACACAGCGACAGTCAAGCATCTATATCATATGTCAAAGATCCGAAATTCCATTGTAAGACCAAACACATAGATATCCGCTACAAATTTGCAAAAGACTATGATAAGACCAAGAAGGTAGACATAAGGTACATATCTACGCATGAGATGATAGCGGATCCGCTTACAAAGGCGATCCCCAGAGATGTGTTTTACAAACACTTATCATCTCAAGGATTGCGTAAGAGCTGAGTTGTACCAATGTAAATTCCCATGTCTGTAAATGATCAAAATTAATAAAAGAATAAGTTCTTTTTCAAACATTGCATATGAATTTCTTGAGAAATGTTTGTGTACATTTTTGAAATCTCAGCTATACTTTCTAGTATGTCGGACAGATTGAGGTTGGCTCTCTCACATGAGCAACCGCCTTATTCTATCAGAGGATAGAATAGAGATGAGACCTGTTTGAAGTCAAAATCATCAGACGGATGATTTAGAGTCATGACTTAAACAAAATGGTCGTATGAAAGATATGCATCATATGGATGCTTACAAAAGGATCTGAGATCTGTATCACAAGGATATTTAAATCTCATAGGATTTTTTAAATCCTATCTGTCTTATGCAGGATGAGTGTCACGACCCGCTTCCCTAAAATGGAGGCGAGACGTGAAAAGGTCCGCACGAGAGTGGAGCTGTGAAGCCCCAAACCCGATAAGCGTCAATAATACATAAGCAGGTCCCTGTAACCACAACGGAATAACAATAATAACACAAGGAGCGACTGGAATAAAATCTCACATCTCATAAATTGTCCAACATGAAAATAAGTCCAACATCCAGAAAAGCCACCAGGCTAAAAGAAAGAGTCTAAAGGCCCAGAACAAGGCCAACCAAAAGCAACAACGACAGAGTATAGGTGCTACGCACCGATAACAAAACAACTGTCTAAACAAAAGTAAAACACAACGAAGACACTAGGACTGGTCCCCAGTGTCCACGTACTCCCCGTCAAACACAAGCTCGGGCTCGGCGTTAGCAAACACCTCGTCCTCAACAAGGTACTCATGCTCAGGATCTAACATGTGACACCCAAAAGAGTAAAAGGGCACATGTCAGCAAGTCTAAAAGACTTGGGCAAGGAAACTGAAAGTAAGGCAACTAGCAACCTAGCAGTTATAGTATGCATTACATGGCAGTTATAACATGAGTGCACAATTTAAGACATGGCAAGACAATTTGTACAAGAGAACAATTATCGGGACAAGACAAGAGTAGCCAAGCTACTATCAATCTCAATCAATTCGCTATTCACGTTTCACGTTATTTTGTAGATGTTTACGCCCTTCAGCTGAATGGTACATCATTCACACCGATCGGCACTAAACACTACCCCACCCCAGAGTTTACGTCTTACAACTGCAGTTGCTGATCAGGCAGACCCCCAGTTGAATGACCGCTTAACCCTTACCCCATCCCACACGTAAACAAGCCAGGGTCCCTGCACATGAGCCCAGCAAGTGAGCCAGGGTTGCCCCGCACGGGAGCTTGTTTTCCTATTTCACAATTCAATGTCGAGCGTTGGGGTTTCCAACTACAGGGCTCGCTTCTGGAACACGAGCCAGGAACACAAACATGGTAGCGAAGCTACACAATCACAACAACACTTAAAGAATGCAATGACATGACAATTAATTCGCGTATCGTTAATGGAAAGTAAACATGACATGGTAATTGTGCAACATGACATATGTCGGAACTAGCTTCGTTGTCAAGCTAGTTCCCCAATTTGCGCCTAGGCGAGTATCATTTCGTCGCCTAGCCTCTTTTACGCCTACAACAAGCAAATGGCCTAAAACATGGCCTAAACCCTAAATGGAAAGTTTCACTTGCCTAGCACCGGGGATGACGACCACTTCGTCACACGGATGCCAATCTACGGGGAAATCGCTGTTATGTGGGAACAAACATCAACCAACATGAAATTTATTAGGGTTTCATAAAAATACAACTAGGTTATGAAAACACCAAGGAATCGATTTCTTACCGAGAGGAGGCGGAAGAAACACTCCGGAGAACCCTAGGATCAGATCTGGAAAAGATTGGAGAAGTTTGGAGAATTCGGGTTTTTGGGGGATTTTGGGGATTTGATGGAGATTTGGGGAAGATGAGAGGTAGAATGAGTTGATGGAGGGTTTAGATGATGAATCTAGGGCTTGGGATGAAGGAATATGGCTTGGAAGAAGATGGGGGCTCAATGGGGGCGATTTTAGGGTTTTGGGTCGAGTGGGGGAAGATGAAATCGTTTGGGAGGGGTATAAATAGGATGGGCTGGCGGCTGCCCAGAAATTAGGGTTTTAACACAGATTAGTCGGTCAAAGAGCAACCACTGACCGACTAGTTTGGCAACTAGTCGGTCGGTAGACCAACGCAGACCGACTAAGTGCAAACAGTAACTTCTGAACGAAAATAGGATTTAGAGTTAGTCGGTCCATGAACAAATACTGACCGACTAGTTTAGCATCTAGTCGGTCGATGAACGTTCTTAGACCGACTAAGAGTAAACAGTAACTGATACTAAAATTAGATGATGTGTTAGTCGGTTAAGGAAGCATTGCCGACCGACTAGTTTGCAACCTAGTCAGTCAACCAACGTTCTTAGACCGACTAACGATAAACAGTAACTCCTGATAAATTTAGAAAGCCAACTAGTCGGTCCAAGAAGGATTCCCGACCGACTGGATCGTCATCTAGTCGGTCGGTGCCCCTTCTTATACCGGCTAATGAGCACCAAAAGTTCCGATACGGAGCGCGGGGCCCCGGGATCGATTCCTAAGACTCCTAGGCTTGATATAATAGTAAGATACGACCGTTATGAAGCCCGTCACGAATGACTTGCTTCAAAATCGACGATCCTAAGGAAGAAACGAGAAAATACGACGAATCGATCGAAAATGAAAGCTACGGAGACGAAAACCACACATGCGGAGAAAATCCACCAAAACATTTATTATATCATAATAAATCCAGATACATGAAAAGCAGTCGTTACATCCTCCCCAACTTAAGAAAAATTCCGTCTTCGGAATTTCCGAATACTCACGAGTCCGGAAACAAAAGTGGGAAACGCTCTCGCATCTCATCCTCACTCTCCCAAGTAGACTCTCCAGGCGATCCGTGCCGCCACATCACTCTACAAGATCGACGACCTTGTTTCGAAGTGACTTCTGACGCCTGTCCAGAATCTGCACAGGATGCTGGTCATACGTCAAATCTGAGCGAACGGTGATCTCCGAGAAATCCACGGCATGAGACGGATCGCTGATGTATCAACGAAGCTGCGATACATGGAAAACATCATGGACTCCTTCCAAAGATGGCGGCAAGGCTAAGCGATAAGCTACTTCGCCGACCCTCTCCAAAACATCAAATGGTCCAATGTATTGCGGGCTCAACTTCCCTCGCTTCCCAAAACGAATCACTCCACGATTCGGGGAATTCCTCAGAAACACATGGTCGCCCGGCTGAAACTCCAATGGACGACGTTTAGCATCCGCCCAATGCTTAAAACGGTCCTGAGCAATCCTCAACCTCTCCCGAATATTCCTGACGATATCCACGGCCTCCACGATCATCTCAGGTCCCAACAACTCCCGATCACCAACGTCATCCCAACTCAATGGCGATCGACATTTCCTCCCATAAAGAGCGGCGAAAGGCGCCATGCCAATACTCGCCTGGAAGCTGTTGTTGTAAGAAAACTCCACCAAATGTAGATGGTCCTCCCACGAACCCATGAAATCCAACATGCACGCTCTCAGCATGTCTTCCAAAATCTGAATCGTCCTCTCGGACTGGCCATCCGTCTGTGGATGGTACGCTGTGCTGAAACTCAGACGCGTACCCAAATTCTTCTGCAAACTCTGTCAGAACTGAGATGTGAACCTCGTGTCTCTGTCAGACACGATACTCATAGGGACTCCATGAAGTCGGACGACTTCCTGCACGATTCACGTTACATCACTATCCAAACTAGGAAAAGGAAATAAAACAGAGAGTAAAAAGAATGTTACCTCCATGTATCTCCTCGCTAGCGCCTCGGTGGACTGTCCCACTCGGAACGGAATAAAGTGCGCAGATTTGGTCAATCGATCTACGATCACCCAAATCGCGTCATTCTGCTTCGGACTCCGAGGTAGTCCAGTCACGAAGTCCATAGTGATGTGTTGCCATTTCCACTCCGGAATCGGAAGCGGTTGTAGCAACCCGGCCATACGTTGATGCTCCGCCTTCACTTGTTGGCAAACCAAGCACTTGGCTACACTCCGAGCCACGCTCCTCTTCATACCATGCCACCAATAATTCAGACGAAGATCCTGGTACATCTTAGTGCCACCAGGATGCACAGAATACGGCTAACTGTGTGCCTCTACCATCAACTCCTCTCTGATATCCCCAGCTGGCACACACAACCTGGCTCCAAACCTCAGCGAGCCATCCTCATGAATCAAAAAGTCAGTCCGCAGACCGGCTTCCACCTGCTCCTAAATCTTCACCAGCTTCGGATCCTCGGCCTGGCCAGCCTTAATCCGATCCACGATCGTCGACTGCACCTGCATGTACATCAACGACGAATCCTTCCCAGGAAGGACAATCTCCATACCAGACTCGCAAAAATCCTGCTGCAATCTCCACTGCGAGGTCAAAATCATCACCGCTGGAAGCCTACTCAAAGCATCCGGAACCACATTCACCTTGCCAGGGTGAAACTGCAAATCAATCTCATAATCCGCCATAAGCTCCAACCATCGACGCTGTCGCATGTTAAGCTCCTTCTGAGTGAAAATGTACTTCAAGCTTTTGTCATCGGTGAAAATCTTCACTTTCTCACTCAGCAGGAAGTGCCTCCAAATCTTAAGAGCAAACACAACGGCAGCCAACTCCAAATCATGCGTCGGATAATTCTTCTCATGAACCTTAAGCTGACGAGACGCATACGCCACAACGTGCCCATGCTGATGCAACACACAACCGAGACCCTTGCCAGAAGCATCGCAAAAGATCTCAAATCCACCGCTGCGATCAGGCATGACAAGAATAGGGGCAGTCGTCAACCTCTCCTTCAGAATACCAAAAGCACTCTCACAATCACCCGACCAAACATAAGCAACATCCTTCCGCGTCAACCTGGTCATCGGCTCAGCAATACGAGAAAAGTCCTTAATGAATCGCCGATAATAACCAGCAAGTCCAAGGAAACTCCGAATCTCAGATGCAGACGACGGAACAGGCCACTCTCTGATGGCCTTAATCTTCTCGGGATCCACTGAAATACCATCTCCAGTCACCACATGCCCAAGAAATGCAACTCTATCCAGCCAGAACTCGCACTTTGATAACTTAGCATACAACCGATGCTTCCTTAAAATCTCCAACACCGTCCTTAAGTGCGAGGCATGCTCTTCCTCCGACTTCGAATAGATCAGAATGTCGTCAATGAAGATAACGATAAACTTATCCAAAAAGTCGCAGAAAATCAGGTTCATCAGATTCATGAAAACTGCAGGCGCGTTAGTTACGCTGAAGGGCATAACCACAAACTCATAGTGTCCATACTTCGTCCTGAACGCTGTCTTCGGAACATCATCCTTCTTCACCTTCAACTGATGGTAACCACTCCTCAAATCCAATTTAGAAAACACCCTCGAACCTCCAAGCTGATCAAAAATATCATCGATGCGAGGCAACGGGTATTTATTCTTAATGGTCACCGCATTCAACTCCCGACAGTCCACGCACATGCGACGCGAACCATCCTTCTTCTTCACCAGCAACACCGGTGCTCCCCACGGAGACACGCTAGGATTAATATAACCCTTCTGCAAAAGCTCATCCAACTGCTTCCGCAACTCTTCCAATTCTGCAGGTGCCATACGATACGGCGCCTTCGAAATCGGCTACGCTCCCCGAACAGGATCAATAGAAAATTCTAGAGCTCGATAAGGTGGCAAACCAGACATCTCCTCGGGGAAGACGTCGCCAAAATCTCGCACCACAGCTGGCCACTCCATCTCCATCTGCATAGCCACATCCTCCACCGGCCTGGCCCGAAATCTGATAGGACCAAGCGAACTGCTACCACGACTGAACTCAAACACTGGATGTCCGGGAATCTCGAACACCACCTTCTTCCTCCGACAGTCGATCGTAGCATAGAAGCTCGCAAGCCAATCCATCCCAAGAACTGCATCATAGTTGATGATGTCGTGGACAATGAAATCAGCGAAAAGCTCATGTCCACAGACAACCAACGAGCAAGAATTGCAACCACGATGCACCAAGACCACGTCATTCCCTGTAACGATATTCCAACTCTTGGGAAGAGGGGACGTCGACAAGGAATGCCTCTCCACGAAGCTCCGAGAAATAATGCACATCGATGCACCAGAGTCAAAGAGGACTCGTGCAGGAAATGTGCAAAGCAAAACCACACCTAACAATCAATTAACAATCAAACCCTAGTCTAGCAAACAACCATGTTCAAGCAAACAACACAATCTAACAATCAAAACCAGCTTGGAAAGTAACAGCTAGATTGAGGATTACCTGCGATAACCTCATCCACAGCCTCGCTCTCCGCAGCGGTCATCAGAAAAGCCTGCCTCCTCGGCGGAACAGCCTGCCGAAAAGCCTGTCCCTGCGGAACAAGAGCTGCTCCACGTCCAGCAGGAACACACGCTCGCTGCTGCAACGGCTGTGCTGCAACAGGTGCCCTCCGCAGCTGACCCGCATGCCGACAATCCTTCGCGACATGGGAAGCATCACCACATACCAGACACTGGCCCAAAAACTTCCGACACTGATCCTTGATATGGCCAGGCTTGTCGCAGAAATGGCAAGTCTTCAGAATAGGCCCTCCTGGCCACTTAAACTGAGCAGACTGATTAGGCCTGAATCCAGGTCTAACCACAGCTCTGGCCTTTTCCACAGGCCTCTTCCCAGCACCAACAATAGACCCCCTCATCTGGTTCACGAGCAGCTCCTGCCTCTTGGCTGCTACTAGAACCTTCTGATAAGACTCCCGGTCAGAGGAGGTCACAAAACTCTGGAGCTCCGAAGCAAGCCCCTGCAAGAACCTCTGAGCTCTCTCCTCAGCGTCATGCACCATCTTTGGTGCAAACCGACTCAACCTCATGAACTCTTGGTGATATAGGTCCACCGACGAGCTCCCTTGCTTCAAATCGATAAAACGCTGCATCATCTCCTCCCTGGCAGCTTTCGGGAAGAACTCACCCTCAAATCTGGACTTGAAGGCAGCCCAAGCTATCGGCTCCACCAACATCTTCTCTTCCGCATCCCACCAATTCCGAGCATTATCCTTGAGTTGCCTCTTCGCCAAATCAACCCATCCAGCTGGGGTGATCTTGGCCATCTTCAGATTGTCCTCGATGTTTCGAATCCACTCATCGGCAGCCAGAGGACCCTCAGACCCATCAAAATACGCGGGACCCAGCTCCCGAAATTGCTTCGCTCCTGGCTCAGAGCGAGGGGCATCCGGAAGAGCCCGGGCAGCTCGAGCAAGTGGAGCATTCTGGACTTGTAGAAGCACGCCCTGCTGCACTTGCATCATCTACAGCATCATCCGCATCATCTCCCCGTTGGTGGGGTCCCGCTCAGGCTCCTCATCATGAGGGATCGCACCACTACCCCCACCACGGGTGAAACGTCTTCCTGCCATCTAGTGACACAGAAAACGAATCAGATTAGACTCATAGCTTATGACTCGGACGTCGAACTTAATTTATTGGACATTCTAATATTATTATCGTCATTCCAAAAATCGTAGTTACAGAAGGACCTGCATGGGCCACCAACAAAACCTGTCACGACCCGCTTCCCTAATATGGAGGCGAGACGTGAAAAGGTCCGCACGAGAGTGGAGCTGTGAAGCCCCAAACCCGATAAGCGTCAATAATACATAAGTAGGTCCCTGTAACCACAACAGAATAACAATAATAACACAAGGAGAGACTGGAATAAAATCTCACATCTCATAAATTGTCCAACATGAAAATAAGTCCAACATCCAGAAAAGCCTCCAGGCTAAAAGAAAGAGTCTAAAGGCCCAGAACAAGGCCAACCAAAAGCAACAACGACAGAGTATAGGTGATACGCACCGATAACAAAACAACTGTCTAAACAAAAGTAAAACACAACGAAGACACTAGGACTGGTCCCCAGTGTCCACGTACTCCCCATCAAACACAAGCTCGGGCTCGGCGTCAGTAAACACCTTGTCCTCAACAAGGTACTCAGGCTCAGGATCTAACATGTGACACCCAAAAGAGTAAAGGGGCACATGTCAGCAAGTCTAAAAGACTTGGGCAAGGAAACTGAAAGTAAGGCAACTAGCAACCTAGCAGTTATAGTATGCATGACATGGCAGTTAAAACATGAGTGCACAATTTAAGACATGGCAAGACAATTTGTACAAGAGAACAATTATCGGGACAAGACAAGAGTAGCCAAGCTACTATCAATCTCAATCAATTCACTATTCACGTTTCACGTTATTTTGTAGATGTTTACGCCCTTCAGCTGAATGGTACATCATTCACATCGATCGGCACTAAACACTACCCCACCCCAGAGTTTACGTCTTACAACTGCAGTTGCTAATCAGGCAGACCCCCAGTTGAATGACCGCTTAACCCTTACCCCATCCCACACGTAAACAAGCCAGGGTCCCTGCACATGAGCCCAGCAAGTGAGCCAGGGTTGCCCCGCACGGGAGCTTGTTTTCCTATTTCACAATTCAATGTCGAGCGTTGGGGTTTCCAACTACAGGGCTCGCTTCTGGAACATGAGCCAGGAACACAAACATGGTAGCGAAGCTACACAATCACAACAACACTTAAAGAATGCAATGACATGACAATTAATTCGCGTACCGTTAATGGAAAGTAAACATGACATGGTAATTGTGCAACATGACATATGTCGGAACTAGCTTCGTTGTCAAGCTAGTTCCCCAATTTGCGCCTAGGCGAGTATCATTTCGTCGCCAAGCCTCTTTTACGCCTACAACAAGCAAATGGCCTAAAACATGGCCTAAACCCTAAATGGCAAGTTTCACTTGCCTAGCACCGGGGATGACGACCACTTCGTCACACGGATGCCAATCTACGGGGAAATCACTGTTATGGGGGAACAAACATCAACCAACATGAAATTTATTAGGGTTTCATAAAAATACAACTAGGTTATGAAAACACCAAGGAATCGATTTCTTATCGAGAGGAGGCGGAAGAAACACTCCGGAGAACCCTAGGATCAGATCTGGAAAAGATTGGAGAAGTTTGGAGAATTAGGGTTTTTGGGGGATTTTGGGGATTTGATGGAGATTTGGGGAAGATGAGAGGTAGAATAAGTTGATGGAGGGTTTAGATGATGAATCTAGGGCTTGGGATGAAGGAATAGGGCTTGGAAGAAGATGGGGGCTCAATGGGGGCGATTTTAGGGTTTTGGGTCGAGTGGGGGAAGATGAAATCGTTTGGGAGGGGTATAAATAGGATGGGCTGGCGGCTGCCCAGAAATTAGGGTTTTAACACAGATTAGTCGGTCAAAGAGCAACCACTGACCGACTAGTTTGGCAACTAATCGGTCGGTAGACCAACGCAGACCGACTAAGTGCAAACAGTAACTTCTGAACGAAAATAGGATTTAGAGTTAGTCGGTCCATGAACAAATACTGACCGACTAGTTTAGCATCTAATCGGTCGATGAACGTTCTTAGACCGACTAAGAGTAAACAGTAACTGATACTAAAATTAGATGATGTGTTAGTCGGTTAAAGAAGCATTGCCGACCGACTAGTTTGCAACCTAGTCGGTCAACCAATGTTCTTAGACCGACTAACGATAAACAGTAACTCCTGAGAAATTTAGAAAGCCAACTAGTCGGTCCAAGAAGGATTGCCGACCGACTGGATCGTCATCTAGTCGGTCGGTGCCCCTTCTTATACCGGCTAATGAGCACCAAAAGTTCCGATACGGAGCGCGGGGCCCCGGGATCGATTCTTAAGACTCCTAGGCTTGATCTAATAGTAAGATACGACCGTTATGAAGCCCGTCACGAATGACTTGCTTCGAAATCGACGATCCTAAGGAAGAAACGAGAAAATACGACGAATCGATCGAAAATGAAAGCTACGGAGACGAAAACCACACATGCGGAGAAAATCCACCAAAACATTTATTATATCATAATAAATCCAAATACATGAAAAGCAGTCGTTACAATGAGAGTCCGGGAATATTTCATGGGTAGTAAGGGACTCAAAAGATAGACACTGTGGTGTCTGATCTTTCATCTATACAACATCATTAAGACATACTCTCCCTGTGAAAGGAGTGATGTTGTAATACGTGTTCATACCACGTATGCATTTCGACCACTGAGTTAGTAGCAATAGTGTTTGCTATTATGTGAGACTCAAAGGCCATATGGGTCTTAACTCTTACCCTCAAGGACTCCAATTGGTTCCTTTAGATTTGACGAGATGATCGCTATCTTAGCGTGTTGCTAATGGGCTATGATAATTCGGCTCGGCGGGACACGTTAGAAAAGCGAATCAAGTCAAGATCAGAAGGTTCGCAAGAAG
Source organism: Scilla litardierei (assembly GCA_030789695.1). Lineage (NCBI taxonomy): Eukaryota > Viridiplantae > Streptophyta > Magnoliopsida > Asparagales > Asparagaceae > Scilla > Scilla litardierei. The sequence goes on along the minus strand of CM061136.1, from coordinate 53,376,923 downwards.
AGGAAGATTGATTTCATATTCGCATTTGGACTTTAATGATTCAAAGCTGGCCAGCCAATTGTGATACAGATGGGATTCAATTGTTGAATATAAAGCATAAGAAATGTGAAGAAATAAACTAGGGTAAAGCATGCGTTGAACTAATCAACTTTGCACCTTCGAGGTCGTTGTGTATCTCTAACAAGTGCACAACAACAGACTCTACGCGCATGACGGTCGCACGGTCTATTTCTCGGTATGATAGATGAAAGAACTAAGAGAAAGATGTTCTCTTACAATCCCCTCAAGTGTGAGTGGGAGATGTTGGATATGGATGACGTTTGTACACCCTTGTAGGGGATGTACGAGGGAATACGGACCTCGAACGTCGCGTACACGAAGTCGTGTGCAAAGGGAATCTGTTCCCTTGCAGAGAGGATCTCTAGATAAGTGGGAAAGTCGCATTATATATGCATAAGTACATGCGACATATGGCTAATAAAGGGGGAATATCTTAAGCTTATGTTGTACCATGCATATGGTACAACTTAAGCTTATAATGTGCCATGTGTGATGGTACACCTTAGTTAAATTGTTCCAAAGGAACAATTACTCCTAAAATAACTACCTTGGGGGCTATAAATAAGACCCAAGGCTTAGCCATTTCCTTACACTTTTGCATGGTATTCTTGCCTTGCATTTCATTCTAGCGAAGCTCTGCCGAGATCCTTCCTCTCTCTTTATCCAAGTTCTTAATCTAAAAGTAGAGATTTAGATTGTGGATTTAGTAGCCTTACTCCGTTCGTGAGAAGACTCGATCCGTCGTGGCGAATCCGAAGGCGAAGTTCCGAGACTACCGTGCCGCATACGCAAACGTAAGTCTCAACTTCATTTATCGATCCTAACGCTGTTTTGACAGGATCCTACACGGGCTCCTTGGTTGGAATCATGACGGGGGTGGTATCCTTCCCGCCTCTTGTAGTAACTGCAACCACGGCGTTGATATGTCCGGTGGTGCCCCGTGGATTTTGCTCGGGTTGAGCCGGCAACTGTTGACTATTTCGATTGAGCAACGCAAGTTGCTCCGAGATTTGGCCTACAACGGTTGCCAGGGAATCTTGGCCTGCCTTCAAGGAAGCATTAGTCTTCTTCTGCTCGACCATAAACTCCTCCACTCTAGCTTCAAAATCGGAACGTTGTTGAGCTTGTGGAGGGTTTGGATTTCTCCACCCTTGATTGTATCCGGGTGGCCTATAGGGTCCCACTTGTTGCCTTGGTGGGTAGTTTTGTTGCGGAGGCCCCCTCGGTGGATAATGTTGTTGTTGTTGTGGTAGTGGTCAAGCTTGGTGAGGTAGTTGTTGCGGGGGGTTCAATGCTCCATCATTGTTTGCATAGGAGAAACCGGGATGGTTTCTAGCGGCCGGATTGGCCCAATATCCTTGGTTCCCCGCGACGTATTGAACTTGCTCCAAAGATCCCTCTCCTTGTTCTCCTCCCAAATACATAGCTTGGGATTGGTCTTGCCAATCGCACATTTGACTTGTTGGTGTGGATGTGGAAGGGGCTCCTTGGGGCTCCGTAATATATTTCTCCAGTCTCTCCACCACCTTGTGGAGAGAATCAAACTTGTTGGCAAGCTCCGCCACGGCCTTGGCCTCATAGATGCTAGATGGCTTCAAGGAGGACGAAGAGTGTCCTCGCTCGTCGCCCCACTGTTGATTGTTCGAGGCCATCTCCTCAAGTAGGGCCGTAGCTTCGTCGGGAGTCTTCGATAGGATGGCCCCATTTGCCGTGGCATCAATAATCTGCTTGGTCCCTGGTTGGAGACCATTATAGAAGATATGGACGAGCTCCCAATCTTCAATGCTATGGTGGGGGCACTGATACTGCAGGTCTTTGAAGAGCTCCCATGCCTCGTAGAGTGTCTCTTGAGGTCCTTGCTTGAAGGACATGAGAGCACTCCTAATCTTCACCGTCTTAGAGGGCGGATAGAACTTGTCGATAAACGCACTCACCAACTCATCCCATGTGGTGAAGACTCCTTCAGCTTGCGTCCTCAACCAATAAAGAGATTTATCCTTTAGTGTGAAGGGGAAGAGGTGCAGTCTGATGGCATCTAGGGTGACGCCCTGCATCTGGAAGGTGGCGTACTTTGATAGGAAGAGCTGGATGTGGTAGTGGGGATTTTCATGGGGATTCCCATGAAAAGGATCTTGTTGCATAAGGACCACCAATCCGGTCTTCAACTCAAAATTCTTGTCGACCGCCAACTCTGGCATGGCTATGGACGAGGTCATGGAGGAAGTCTTAGGCCGGAGCCTATCTCGAATGGAAATAATCCTCGCCATTCTTGCCGCTACCTCTTCAGGCATCTCCCGAACGTTCATAAACCTCCCTTCCGTATCGGGTCTCCTCTCCGCTCTGATTCTTCACAATGTACGCTCGATCTCAGGATCAAACAATATATCTACGGGGTCCGCAGTGGATCTCGTGTACATGCACGGGAAAACAAAGTTTCAAAGAAGTGATTAGCACAATGGAAGGGTTAGATAAAAAAATGAAGAAATAAAACAAAAAGAAAGAAATAGCTAGGGTGGTAGGATCAAACACAATCGCCTCCCCGGCAACGGCGCCAAAAACTTGATCGCGCCCGGGCGTACACCCTAAAGAGCGACCGTGTAGTTTTACCGCAAGCGCACGGTGTAGCGGCGAGCGGGTATCGAACACAGGGAGGACGTATGATAGTGCCTTCTCTGAACAACCTGGCTATAGGGACAGAAAAGTAGGAAATTGCCTTTCGGCGATGTTGTCACACTCGTCAAACAATGTAAAGAGATATAAAATCAAATAAAGACGCCTAGGGAATAGGGAATCCCCGCTACTCACCGTATCTCGTCTTTGAGATTCATCGGTTTCACAATTGCTAGGGTAGAATGTCGGGTGAACTAGTTGCAACTGAATGTAAAACCTAGCTCACGCTCTCGCGCTTTTGCCGGTCTATAGCAAACCTAGGCTCGGGTCCAATCTCTTGCAAACCCTAGCCTAGGCAAGCTAGCATTAGGATCAACGTCATCGTTCAATCGCATCCCGAGCCCACTCTCGTGCAAACTCGGGCTACGACCTTGGTTGGGATAGTTCCTACCCGTCCAATCTCTTGTAAACGGGTATCGGTATAGAATTGCAACCGAGAATCATAGTATCGGTCCAATCTCTTGCAAACCGGTACTACGGAAACTCAATTTCAACCCAATTCGGATTTCTAGGGGTTCCTATCGAATTGGGATCCAATCTCTTGCAAATCCCAATCGATATGAACACCTAGCTATCCGTGTTATATCAATCCCAAACAACCCTAATCAATTCTAGCAATAGCTCTACCAAATCGTCACAAATCGGAAATTGGGCTCGTAGGGTTCATCCCCACGCCCTAAGACGTTAAAACTACTCACAAATCATATTGCTAATGGAAGAATAATCAATAGAAACAGCAATGGAATTCATAGCAATATTCAAAATAGCAATAAAATAGGATTTTTAATAAAGAGGGAGACAAACCAATGTAGCTTTCCAAGAATCCAACAAAATAACACTTTTCTCTCCTCTCCAATCACAAGAATTAAACTCTAAAAATCTAATCTAAAAAGGCTGCCAAAAGCAATAGAAAAGCTCTCTAAACTAGGTTAGAATCTGGGGTTAAATACCCCCCAAAACTGCCCAAAAATCCGTGACCAAAATGCCCCTGCGCCTCTTCAAAATCGTGTTTTCTGCTACAGACGCGCGGCTCACTCGGCCGAGTGACAAAGGTCACTCGGCCGAGTGAGAGACCCTGAGAATTTACAGTAAGTCCGGGGTCATGGGGGTCTTCACTTCGGGGGTCACTCGGCCGAGTGAGTTGTCGTCACTCGACCGATGGGCTTTGTTCACTCGGGCGGACGGCAATTGCCACTCGGCCGAGTGGGGCTTCTGATCTCAGACTGACGAAAGACAGTAACTTGGGAGTTTTTGATGGCCGTCGTCTGAGTGCCACTCGGGCGGACAGGATACGTCACTCGGCCGAGTGGGCTTCTGATGCTCGGTCGAGTGCATGCTGATATGCTGCTTGGAGCGTGTCCGATCTGGCCGGCCGAGCGAGGTCTCGTTGCTCGGCCGAGTGACTCCTTCACTCGGCCGAGTGAGATGCTAAAAATGCTCAATCTGAATGTTCTTGCCTCCTCGTCGCTCCTACAACGTTCTTTCTTCTTCCGCTCCTCTCCAATCTCAAAATACCCCTCAGGGAAGTCGTCGGTGACACTCCGTAGTGGGTGTATCTCGAAATCACTCCAAATCGCTCCAAATCTCCTGAAATACGACAAAAACAACAAATCATGAAAAGTATCGCAATATTGTCGATAAATCGTGAAAAACATGATTTGAGCGATCTAAATGGCATGCAAACATGCGGGAAAAAGGTGTAAAATATGGAGTGATCATAAGTCATTTAGGATTTTAACCAAATGGTCCTTACCCTTATTGAATTTATTAATTCGGCCTAATGTGCTCTCATATTTCTCGGTGAGAGAACACATAGAAGCATCCAAAGTGGTTACTTGCGACACGAGATTTGAGATTTTCATTCTCAATACTCAAAGTCGAGTTTTGAGAGGTCAAATCTGCTATCTTGTGTTCCTCCAGATCCTCAATGCTAACATGTTCAAGTTGAGTCTTGAGATTAACAATCTCATCCTTCAACTCTTCAACAACGGTGTCGTTGTTGGGGATGATAGTTTTAGGCGAGGTTTGGATGCTAGCTAAGTCATCTTTTACTTTAGTATACCTATTTACTAATTTAGTGTACTTAGACCACAATTGAGAATTAGCATTCTGAAGGTCATCCATTGTTACCTCATCGCCTTCGTTGTCGCTATCATCGGAAGAGGAATCTTTATCTTGCTCCTCTCTAGCCATGAAGCACATGTGTGCTTGCTCCACTTGCTCATCATCCGACTCTCCGCTAGAGGAATCATTGGAGTCGGTGAATGTTCCGACAAGCCCCTTTTTGTTCCTTTTCTTGTACTTCTTGGACTTGTCGTACTTCGGCACCTTCCACTTTTCCTTTTGCTTGTTTAGAGGACACTCCGCTTTCATGTGTCCTGGCTTGTTGCATTTAAAGCACAAAGAAGAGGAGGCGTTAGAAGAATTAAACTTCGATTTGTTTTTGAAGTTACCTTTCCGGAAGAATTGGTTGAACTTCTTGGCCATGAGTGCCATGGACTCCAAGTCCAACTCGTCTTCCGAGTTTTCATCATCGGTCGATGTGGAAGTAGATGGAGCGGCCTTGAAAGCAATAGCCTTCTTCTTTGGCTCGTCTTGCTGTAGGTAGGACTTCATCTTTTCCTGCAACTTCAACTTGCTATCCTTGCGTACCTCATAAGACATCAAGGTATCCATTAGTTGAACAACGGTATAAGTTTTCATGTCATTACCTTCCTCGATGGCGAAGGTACGTTTCTCCCAACTAGAAGGAAGTCCATCGATAATCTTCGAGACTTTCTCCTTTTGGGTGTAGGTTTTACCGAGAGCCTCCAACTCGTTTGTGATGTCGACGAAGCGAGCATAGTACTCCTTCATCTTCTCACCATGTAGCATATGAAATAACTCGTAATCTTTATTAACTACAACGAGTTTAGAGTCTCTTACCCTACTAGTCCCTTCATGCAATATGAGGAGGGAGTTCCATATTTGATATGCACTCTTACATGTGCATATCTTGTTGAAATCATCGGGCTCCAAAGCGCATTGCAAGGCGTTCATTGCCTTGGCATTTCTAACCTCCGCGGCGATCTCCGCGGTAGTCCATTTCTCGAAATCTTCTTCGGCGGGCTCGACATACTCCTTTATCGTGACCCTCCATAATGAAGCACTCCAGAGGAAAGTTTCCATCCGGCATTTCCAGTACCCGTAGTTGGTACCATTGAAGAAGGGAGGCCTCGTTGAGGAGTGTCCTTCCATCACCGAAGATTCTCGTTCACGATTCTTGAAGGTGCTATAGTCGGAAGGTGGATGAACGGTCTTGTTGTCGTTGGCAGACATAGCTATAGACTTGGCTCTGATACCAAATGTAATGCCCTGCTAAGCTACTGCACAAGTACTAGAGGGGGATGAATAATACTTTAAAATAATTAAGAGGCTAATTCCTAATTACCTTGCAAACTCTACCAATTAATGCGGAAATGCGGAATAGTAAATAATCGACAACAAATAAACAACTGCAAACAAACGATATTACTGGGTTCGGATCCACCCAAGTCTCCCCGAATTGTTCCCGGTGATCCTACGTCATAACCACCCGGATCACTTCCGGATACTTGAGTTAGAAACCCTAACTCAAGATTTCCACTATGAAATACATGTGAAAAACCTTCACAAGTCAAATCATACACAAAAGAAATTGTGACTCCCACAACCCGGGATCACAAACACAACTCTCACAACCGAGAGTGAATCACTTACAATAACAAAGTAAATTGAAATGAAAGTTCTTACCACAAAATACCTATGCCTTGAGTAAACTTACGATTTATGGCAAAACAGATTTTGAGGAAGATGAAGAGGCACCAAACCCTAGCTCCAAGATGTAGACCAGCTATGGAGAGCTATGAGGTTGATGGTGACCTAGGATCAAGCACTTGGCTTGGAAGGCTCACAATCAATGAATCTCTCTTTTGAAATAAGAGTGAGAAGAGATTCAAGATTGGAATGAAAGAGCTTTGAATGGGATTGAATGATTTCTCTTTGATCTCTAAACTTCTCTTAATATCAGCCTTGAGTGCAATGAATGCAGCTCATCAAGTATATATAGGTTAGAGGAAAGAGAGAGAGAAAAATGTTTCAATTAAAGCTCCAACGGCTCTATTCTGAACCAAACTAGTCAGTCAAAGAACAACCACCGACCGACTAGTTCATCAACTAGTCGGTCGGTCAATCAACATGAACCGACTAAGTGGTAAACAGGGAATAGGTCGAAGTTCAGACAAGCAGAACTAGTCGGTCAAAGTACACTTGCCAACCGACTAGTTTCACAACTAGTCGGTCGGTGAGTTAACTTAGCCCGACTAAAAGATAATACAAATAGTCTGAGTACAAATTGAATTAGTCGGTCCAAGAACAAAAGTTGACCGACTAGTTCATCAACTAGTCGGTCGCCAAATGTACATGGACCGACTAACGACAAACAGTAACTGGGCATGTAAAGTAGAAGCTCAACTAGTCGGTCAAAGAAGCATCACTGACCGACTAGTTCACAAACTAGTCGGTCGGTTAGTCAATGTAGACCGACTAACTGTAAACAGTAAAGAGCTATGATTTGAGAAGGCAAACTAGTCGGTCCAAAAAGGATTGTCGACCGACTAGATCACCATCTAGTCGGTTGGTTCTTCTTCTTGAACCAACTAACATGCACAAGAAGTCGCGAATCGAAGCGCGATGCTTCGGGAAAGTTAGTATGGACTTCTTACAAGTTCCTATGTCTAAGATAGGAGCGTAATGAAGATTAAAATGTAAGACCTACTCAAGGCTTAACATTCTACAGAACGAAGCTAAAAGACTATAAATAAAACTTAACGAACCGTCTTCGAAAGCTTCGATCCGAATCTTCATGACTTCTGAAATGGTCCAAAAGCTTCAACGAAGCATTAGGCATATGATCACGTGCTTTGAGAAGTCTTGAGACGTTGCTTTGGATGTTCAAATGAATTTGGCGACGATCTCCATAACTGCGCTCACAAATTGTTAGTTCACAATATATTTATGTTTGTTCATCATCCAAAACCAAATCCGGGGAGTCCAATATCCAACAACCGCCTCTATCGGTTCGCAAGAACTTAATCTTGCGATCTAATTGATTTTCCACCAAACACATATAGTTTTTAAAGCAGGTTAATGCTTCACTTTTGTGGGATATCAAATAGATATGACCGAATCGGGTGAAGTCATCAATAAAAGTGATGAAATAGGACTTCCCGTGTCTTGTCTTGACATTCATCGGACCACATATGTCTGAATGGATGAGCTGTAATGGAACCTCGGCCCTTGTGCCGGTTCCAAACGGCTTGCGACAAGATTTCCCTACAAGGCAATGTTCGCAAGTCGACATTTCGACCTTTGAAACATTGGATAGAATGCCACGTTTGGCAAGTCTATCCATTCGTTTGGTCCAATGTGACCAAGCCTTGCATGCCAACAAATTACATCTGACTCATAATTTGATGAATTTGCAACAAGGAAATTTTCATTATAAAATGTGGAATCATACATTGTATTTAATACAACAAATCCTTTGAAAATATACCCAAAACCAATTAAAGAATTATTACAAGTCAAGTCCACTTTACAACTATGAAAGAACCAACTATAACCAAGACCCATTAAAACGACCACAGATATAATATTCCTTTGAATATCCGGAGCGAAGAGAACATCATGACGTAGGATAGTGCGGCCGGTGTCCAAGATGAGCTTGCACGTCCCAACGCCTTTCACTTCAACACGTGTGTTGTTTCCTACATAGATCCACTTCGTTCCTTGGGGTATCCGGTGATACTCCACGAAGGATTGTCTGTCCCTTGCTATGTGGTCGGTGGCACCTGAATCAATTATCGAAAAAGGATTAGATTCTACAAGAAATATTGAACTAGAAACACATATGTAACTAGTATTATTACAAGTTACCTCGTCACCTCCACTCGTACATGAACGAGCATAGTGACCTAACTTGTTGCACTTGAAACACTTGATCTTCTTCAAGTCCTTCTTCTTGTGCCATTTCTTGTGCCTACCCTTATGTTTGGGTTTCTTGGTAGACTCTGGTTGCTTATTACGTTCATTAGTAAACTTCGAATGATTTTTCCGTTTCTTTCCCACGTGTGAGGAACTAGCAACCATGTGCACTTCTGCACTTGGCTTGGCGGCCGCAAGCCGCTCTTCCTCTAACTCGAGGTGCTTAGAAACATCGCTGAAGTTCTTGATGCTCTCATTATAAGTGAGATGCATCTTCATCTTGTAACGACCACTTTTCGTCGTACGTTGTTCGTGCACGTGCTTTTGGCCGTGCACGTGTTTGCTTTAGACTTTATTTGTTTGTGAACACTTTTGTGTGATATGCCGTTGCGAACGTCACTGAGAGTATTAAATAGTGGCACTATATTGGAACGACGTTCTCGAGTCGTTTTTCCACAATTTGATCTTACTCGATGAGACGTGACGATTCTCACTCTTGACGGGAGACGTTTCTATTTTTAGTTCCGTCGTCCGACGCCGAAACTGAGATCCGTCTTCTTAGTGAGCTCACATTCGTCGCCACGATCACAACGATATTTATTTTATAATTTTTGGAGTTTATTTGACCACTTTTATAATTTTTACAAGTTTTATATTATTTTTAATAATTTATTTTTCAATTAATTTCGGCCAAATAAAAATTTATTGAGTTTAAAACGTTTTAAAGAATTTTTGAGCCAATTTCCAGCTCATTTGGACCAGGTCAAATCCTAGATTGGGTTGGAGAAGTTTAAATTCAAATTTTAAATCTTTTTGAACTTCTAATCCTATTAGATTTAGCCCTAGACCAAGTCAACCCACCTATACTATATAAGCAACCCCTAGCAAGGCCTATTTTCCAAAGAAATTAGCCCTAGCCTCTTCCAAACTCATTTTGGACGTTGCGACGAATCGTCGCAACGTTGCGACGTTCATCACCCCGTACGACCGAAGAAAACCCCCGCATCCGCCCGCTCTGACCGGCCGCCTCGCCCGCATTCTCGCCGCTCCGCACCGCTGCAGCCAACCCCCGCCCGTTCCCCGCTTGACCGAGAGGAGCTCTCGGTCTGACCGAGGCCCCGCTCCGCACCGACCCCCGCACAGCGCTCCGCTTCGTTCCCCCGCTCCGCTCCGTGCCCGACCGAAGGAAACGCCCGCAGCGACCGACGTTGCAAGCGTTGCAACGTTGCAACGCTGTCCCGCCCGCATCCAAGCGCACGACCGAAGCTCTCCATCGACCAGACCGAGGAGAAACCCCGCACCCAAGCATCGCCCGCAGCCGCTGTGCACCCCAACGTCGCAGCCCCCGCATTTTGAGCGCACGACCGAGAAATTCTTCCGCATTGGCTGTGTCTGACCGACGGCCACTCGTCGCAACCCCGCATCCGTCGCACCACTTGCCTCCGTGGGCCCCCCAAGTTCTCCAGAGTTATTGTGGGTTCCCCAAAGGCCCCTAGGACTGCTGTGGGCCCCACCAAGGTGCTTGCTCTTCGAGGATTCGTCGCGTACGACGTCGTCGCACGTCGTAGCCCGTCGTCGCACGTGCGAGCTTTGGAATCTGGAATCGTCGCCCCGGGTTGATTGCTCTGAATTTCCAGCGAGGAAACTAATTGGAATCTGGACTTGGAGCGCGATCTTATTATTCCAACCCCCGGCGTCGCTACCCGACGCCGGTGTAGCTTTCGCGTCGTGTTGAGGTAACGTTTTGCACCCCTAGGACCCCCAACCCAATTGCATGCTAATAAAGACTAAAAAACAGTATTTTAAAGTATTTTTAAATGTTTTAAAATCACTAATCAAGATTAATAAAACGGATGTAGGCCGGTGGACTTGTGCACGTAGGAATCGTGACTTTGGACTCGTTGGACGGTGTTTTCTTGACGTGATAGTTGCAGGCAAGTGAAACTTGCCAACTCTTGTGTAGGGCCATGTTTTTAGGCCACTTACTTGTTTTTAGCGTAAAAGAGACTAGTCAGTGAAATGATAGCTGGCTAGACGCCTACTTGATCTAGTTTGACAACGAAACTAGATCCGTCACCTAAATGATCTAGCTTGACAACGAAGCTAGATCCAACCCTTAAACTGGTCATTCATGCATGCTAAACTGTCACGTTTACCTTTCTTACTTGTACGCTTTACTACTTGCCATGCCATGTCATCCATGCATTGATTGTTGCATCGTAGCACACGCTACATTACTTGTACTCCTTGAATACTACTTCCGGGGGAAACGGGCCTCATGTGTTGGTCAAAAGCCAATGCCCGGGTTCCCTGGACCGGCTAGGTGCACCCCTACGCCATACTTGTTTACACACTTCCTGGCTCGTGGACCAGAAGCGGGCCTCATGTGTTGGCCAGAAACCAATGCCCGATACACGTGGAGGGGTAGGGATAAACGGATACTTGAGCTAGGAGCTGGCCGTGCAGCCACTCTAGCCAAAGGACGGAATCTCTGTGCACGAGGTGCTTACTTTCCTTGTCTTGTACTTGTCTTGTGAATGCCATGTCATGCTCGTACTGTACTTTACTTTACTTTACCTGTTGCACTCATACTTTAAACTGCCATGTCATTGCATCATGCTAGAACTGCTAGGTTGCTCTTACTTGTACTTTCAGTTTCACTTGCACAAGTCTTCCAGACTTGCTGACATGTGCCCCTTTCTCTTTGGGTGTCACATGTTAGACCCTGAGCCAGAGATAGTTGTAGCGGACGAGGTGTTTGCTGACGCTGAGACTGAGCCTACGTTCGTTGAGGAGTACGAGGACACCGGTGACCTTCCTTTGAGTCTTTGTTGAGCTTTATTTTGTTTAGGCCTTTTGTTAGTTGTTGGTGCGTAGCACCGTTGTTTTGTACTTTGTACTTTTGTTGGCCATGTTTGGGCCTTTAGACTTTTTCTTTTAGCCTGGTGGCTTTTCTGCGATGTTGGAAACTTATTTTATGGATATTCTGAGATAATTCTTTTGTCTCATTTAATTATTATTATCTTTGTTTCGTTAGCGTTGCAAGGACCTGCAGTTTTAAACTTGATCGACGCTTATCGGACTTGCAGCTTTGTAGCTTCAAGTCTGAGCGGACCTTCTCACGCTTCGCCTCCATATTTTTGGGAAGCGGGGCGTGACACATCTGGTCCCACCCATTTGGTAGGGAACATATGACTGCTTGGATTTGTTGCTCATCAGTGAGCACATGACCAGCATCCTTTAACTCTGAGATGAGATTCGCCATATGTCGCAGATGCTTCCCCTTGGAATGATCTGGACGTTTCTTGTACGAATCGAATCTTATAGTTAAAGAACGAAGTTTGGACACCCAGGTGCCCCCAAACTTCTCCTCTAGCTTGGACCATATGTCCATGGCTAGGTCATGCTCTCGGAAGATGCGCATTATGTCATCGGCCATACTGGACAACAACGTAATGCGAGCAATCTTGTTCTTCCGAGACCAAGCATCGAAAGCTTCCTTGTCTCTCCTGTGTTGGGCCGTAGTGCCCAACTCTGGTTCAATTATTACGTTCTTCAGAGTTTTGAGCACATCTTGCTCCTCTAGAACATATTGTATTTTCATGGACCATAGTTTGTAATTATCGCCGTTTTTTTCACTTTTGTTTAACTCAGCGACGATGTTCTTGGAAGCGGAAGACATTTTAGCTTTAAAATGCTGCAAAAGATATAAAAAGAAGGTTCGATCAAAAAACATTGCATAAATTTCATATTTATAGTCATCATTTTAGACATTTTCATAATTCAACAGTCTCGGCCATCGAACCGACCAGGGGAATGGCTAGTCCATGGTTCACTACCCCCAGACAGAGCCGAGGTGTCCCTTAAACTAGTCCAAAAGACCACTGTCCAAATCAAGATCCATTGAGACGCTGAATCAATCGAATGTGGAAATCTCAGACTAGTTCTCCCACTTGGAAAATCCCACTTGGAATGATATTATTATATTTGATAAGTTACTTTCGAAAAATATTGAAGATGTTGTTCTAGAATCGGAAAAGTCATTACGATCCCAATCACCATCTAGAACAACTTTCAATATTTCCCCATCACTTTATCAAATAACAGTACTCTTATAGTACTTTGCAGCGGAAAAGCGATTTTGAAAACGTATTGCAAACGTATTTTGCAGCGGAAGGTAATGGTCTTCCCCGGCCATTGCCAGGGTCGAGCCATGGCCGTGCCAAAGCCGGATTCTCCTTGCATGGGGTTTTGCCGTATGCAATTGCCACCGGTCCCGTTTGGGCCGGCCATGCAGACCCCCCATCACCTTGGTCGAAGCCGGGGCTTGGCGGTCATGGCTTGGCCAAGGACCGGGCCTCCTCGGCGTGGCCATGGCTTCTCGGCCAGGGCCGGCCAGCGCCTCTGCCTTGGTCGAGGCTGGCAAGTGCCGGCCAATGGGGGGCCCTGGCCCCTCGGCCAGGGCCTCTGCCCTGGCCGAGGCCGGCCAGGGCCGGCCGAGGGGCCCTGGCCGGCCTTGACCGGCCATGGCCCTGGCCCTGGCTGCAGAGGCCAGGGCCGACGAGGCGCTGGCCGAAGGCCAGGGCACCCTCTGGCCAGTCCTGGCCTCAGCCAGGGCCGGCCTGGCCCTGGCCGAGGCTAGGGAGCCGCTGCCAGGGCTGGCCCTGGCCCTGGCAGGGGCCAGGGCTGGCCCTGGCCCTGGCAGGGGCCAGGGCGCCCTGCCCTGGCCTCTGCCAGGGCCGGCATTGGCCCTGGCCCTGGCAGAGGCCAGGCCAGGGCCGACCAGGGCCGAGGCCCTGGCCGGCCAGGGTGGCCGGCCGGTTGGCCTCCTTGGAGTCCGGCCGGGCCGGCCGGCCGGCCTCCTTGGAGTCCGGCCGCACACCCTCCCCCTATGGGGTGGTGGTCATGGTGGTTATTGGCTGAAGCCAACCCCCTCCGCATGGGGAGGGGGTGCATAGCCTCCATGGCCCATATGGCCATGGCGATCATGCACTAAAGAGGTCATCTTCTCCATTGAGAATAACTACTATCTTCTCCGATGAGATACCCGTTCATCGAGAAAACGGTTTTGCTTCAATGGCCGTATGCCAAAAAATGAAGAAAACACATTTTCAAGACCGCAAACTTCACACTCCACATGAAAAGAGTTCACATTCTCTATTGAATGGAGACTCAGCATCCATGAAGAGTGCGAGTTTGGCGAGATGAACGGTCAGTTCTTCCTGTCACGGAGAGTTCCTGCCATATCCGTAATGACAGAAGACCCTAACGTGAAAAGAACAACTGCTGCGATTCTCTCCGTCACGATGCGCTCCTACCATATCCATAATGGTAGGAAACTCATTCGTGAAAAAGACAACGCCACGTTCATCGGTGAGACCGGAGCGAACCCGTATGGCTCTGATACCAATGTTGGATTCCATCGCACGGAGATGGATGATCGAAAGAGAACTTACGTTAGCGTACGCTGTGCTGTAGTCTCTGAACTTTGCCCTCGGATTCGCCACAACGGTCGTTACATCATCACAGAGGATCGAAGCAGAGTTTCCACCGTCTAAATCTCTATTTGGAAGAAGAACTAAATGGAAGGGAGAAGAGGAAAGGGTTTGCCTTATGCACACTTATGGCATTCAAGATTAGCCTTAAAAGCCTTACCCTTGGGTCCTATTTATAGGCCTAAGGGGTAGTTATTGTAGGAAATAACCATATATAAGCTTATTAGCCTATATTAGCACATTTCCTTATCCTCTTCATTATGCACTTATCAAGTGCCTTTTTGCACTTATAAAGTGACTTTTTCCACTTATCGAGTGGTCCTTTTCACACATGAAAAGGTTCCATTCGCACATGTTTTCATGCACGCGACATCCGAGGTCCGTATACCCTCATACATCCCCTCATAGGTGTATACATGTCGTCCATATCCAACACTTGGACCTACCACCATGTATGAAGACAATGCTGCCTGCATCGATCAACTACGAGGTGGCAACATCAAAGGTGAAAAGACGAAGCACCTTTCCCCCAAGCTCTTCTGGACGCATGAACAGCAAGTAGACAACCAGATCGACATCCAGCAGATCCAGTCTTGCAACAACCTGTCAGATCTATTTACTAAAGCTTTACCTCGTAGTACCTTTAAAAAACTTGTACTAGGAATTGGGATGAGGCAGTTGAGAGATTTACAAGCCTGAAGCTTGTAATTTTCAGGGGGAGTTAATGTAGTGATGTACTCTTTTTCCTTGGCTATTGGATTTTCCCACGTCGTTTTCCATAGCCAAAGGTTTTAACGAGGCAGCCACAACAACTCTGGATCCAGGAGTATCCATCCCTGATGTTATCCATCGATCAGGGGAAGTTACTGAGAATTGTACTCTTTTCCCTTAGCCACTGGTTTTTCCCACTGGGTTTTCATTGGCAAAGGTTTTAACGAGACAAGTACTCTTAAACTTGGGATCCAGAAGTATCCATTGACCCATGATCAGATAAGCTCTATGAACCCTGAAGCGTTCATCAAGGCTTACAACAA
Source organism: Scilla litardierei (assembly GCA_030789695.1). Classification (NCBI taxonomy): domain Eukaryota; kingdom Viridiplantae; phylum Streptophyta; class Magnoliopsida; order Asparagales; family Asparagaceae; genus Scilla; species Scilla litardierei. Next base: position 53,361,661 of record CM061136.1, on the reverse strand, counting down.
TGGATGGATAAGGGGAAGTGTTATAAACGGGCTTTTGGATGCCCAACCCGTTTGTGGGTATCCACCCATTATGTAACCATATTGCTATAAATACATGCCTATGGATTCCATAGCCACCACGTTTACAACAGGATCATGCTTCTCCATAATCTTTCTCAAGGCACTTTTAATTTCAAAGTTTAGTTTTCCAAGGCATTTTCCCCCCAAATTTAATCTCCACAATATTTCCCAAGGCACTTCTAAATTCAAAGTTTAGGTTTCTAATGCACCCCCCCAATTTAATCTCCTTTTCCAATACACTTTTAATTCCAAAGTGTTGGTTCCCATGACACTCCCCCCCCCCAATTTAAGTTTTTCCACTAAAATTTTCACAAAATCCAATCTTAACATTGATTTACCAAGATTAAATCTCAGCCACTCTTTATCTTGTCCTAGTCAGCCCTAGAATTCAAAAAAGGTTGTCAAATGTATAATATATATATTAATATTTTACGAAACATGTACACCATTCCAAAAATTATAAATATGTAAATATTAGAAAATCTAAACCTAAATAGGTTTGGTTTCTAAATGAATAGAATTATTCAAGATTTCTAAAATATGTTACCACAAACCCTCAATGTGAATTTATAAGTGCCTTATATAAGAAAGAATAAATTAAAATCAATTTGTAAGAAAATTGAATTTTAATTAAAAGGATTATTTAGTAATAAATTAATAATATAATATATATTCAATAAAACAGAAATCTAAATCTGCTAGACATTGCCCACAGTGTCAAATTAATCGATTAACACATGTTCGCTAGTAGAATAATTCCAGTTGTACAGTCAGTCATTCTTATTTTGAGAATTAGTCGACCAATTATGTTTACTGGTCGACTAATGCAATGTTAGTTGACTAAAAATCATTCTCTAGTTGACTTATCAACACAAATCCTGACAGAATCTATTTAAATATATTTATTTCAGTTTCACTATTTCTTTTGTGGTTGCCTAACTCAGTTGATCGAGGTTGGGGGAGTTGTAGGGCTAATCCCATGGACTCAATATCTATTGGTACCAATAAGTTTAGTGATTTAATTTTTAGTATCAAAAAAAGAAAAGTGGATTTTGAATAGCGGTTGTTCCCAACACATGACCGGTAACCCCAAGATGCTAACTTCTATCCAAAAGTAAAACAGAGGATCTCTAACTTTTGGAGACAATAATAAAAAGGAGGTAATTGGCATTGGATTGGTTAGTAACATTTCTAAACCTTTAATAGAAAATGTATTACTTGTAAATGGTTTTAAAGATAACCTTAGTATTATAAGTCAATTGTGTGATAAAGACTATAAGGTAGTGCTTGATAAAAATGCATGTTTAATTCATGATATCCCTATGAAAAATATATTCTCTTAAAAGGAAAAATAATATTAATAATTTATCCTAGAAATGCTTTGACTCTAATGCATGCTTAGTAGCCTCAACTAATGACCCTCTTCTATGGCATAGATGGAATGGTCATGTAAACATAAAGAACATAACTAATATATCTAAAACTAATTTAGTTAAAGGATTACCTAAATCAAATTTTAACTTTGATCATTTGTGTGATGCATGCCAATATAGCAAAATGCATAAGAGTTAATTCAAGCTTAATGATTCAATCTCTACAAAGATACCATTAGAACTTTTACATGATCTCTTTGGTCCCTCTAGGCTTGCATCACTAAGTGATAGCAAGTATGCTTTTGTCATAGTGGATGATTATTCAAGATTAGCTTGATGTTATTGAAACATAAAATTGAAGCATATTTTGAGTTTAAAACTTTTTATAAACGTGTTCAAAATTTACTTTCTCCATTAATAATTTCAATTAAAACGGACCATGATGATGAATTTGAAAATGATTTATTTAAAGAATTTTGCAACACACCACATTATATAAAATTTTGATTCCCCTTGAGCTGCTCCATAAAATGGAGTTGTCAAAAGGAAAAGGAGGACTCTATAGAGGTGTGCACAACAATGCTATGTGAAAACAACCTTTCAAAGTATCTTTAGGTGAAAGCTGTTGCCACGGCTTGTTATGTACGAAATAGAGTCCTTATTATGCCACATTTAAACAAGGACTTGTGATGAACTTATGGTTGATAGAATTACAAATGTTGTTTGGATGAAAATGTTTTATCTTAAACACTAAAGATAATTCTGATAAATTTGACCGTAATCAAATAGTGTAGCTTTTGTTAGTTATTCTTCATGAAGTAAAGCTTATAGATTTTTCAACAAAAGAACAATAACCATTGAAGAATCCATGCACATGACATTTGATGAAACTCCAAGTACAGATCTTGTGGAAAATGAAGAAGGAATAACTAATATGAAGGACCTAATAGATAAATTGAATATTGATTATGATGCATGTGATGACACTAAGACACCTAAGACGAAATTACCTAAAGCATACAATGAAGTAACCAATCACTCACATTCATAAGTTACAGGTAACATAGATGATGGGGTGAAAACTAGATCATAATTTGAACATATGTTATATTGTGCCTTTATATCTAATATTGAGCCAAAGAATATTAAAGAGGCTTTTGTAGATAGCTTCTAGATTACAACGATCTAGGAAGAGCTCAATCAATTCAAAAGAAATAAAGTTTCAGAGCATGTACTAAGACCAGAAAACCACAAAGTCATTAAAACAAAGTGAGTCTTTAAGAATAAGCTTGATAAAGATGGACAAGTCATCCGAAACAAAACAATGTTAGTTGCTCCAAGCTACAGTCAGGAAGAAGGTATAGACTTCAATGAAACTCTTGCTCTAGAATCTAGATTAGAATTAATTAGAATGTTATTAGTATTTGCTAGCTACATGAATGAGAAAGATGGGGGTAATTACACTAAAAGATAAAAGTAAAGAAATGTGCCAAGGGCTAAGTGTCACTACTAGTGAAAATTAAACACACTGGTTGATCTAGCTTCTCGAACCAACGGGTTATAGTAATAGATGATAGACAAATCTCAATCCTTGTCCTCCGACGTCTATTCGTGAGAGAGGACTCGGAGAATGGGTTAGACCCCTACCATTGCTCCCATTGGTCATCGGAGGCTAAGATATATGTGGTACTAGTGAGTATGGCTGATGTGTCGTCGGCGCCTAGCACCTGATAGTCAACTCTCCTCGACAATGAGGTGGGTTGAGTTAAGCTCATACAAACCCATTCCAAAACTACAATCCAATTTGTTCAAATGGGGCGATCAACCCCTGTGAATCATCTACACTAGGCTTTAGTCATGCCCTAGGCAACAAAAATCTACTCAATAAGCATCTCAATAAACAACAAATAGAGCAAGAGAATAAACATTACAAATGGCATGAAAAGGGAGATCAACAGTAACACATAGGATGGAAACAAAGATTCATTACCATTATAGAGAAATTGAAGGTCTTACAATGCATTAGAAGAACAGCCCCAAAGGGGGGAACCATAGAAAAAGCTTTCTCTAATCGCCCCCAAAAACCCCTCTTATAACCCCCAAAACCCTTAAGTGAATCGGGTCTAGAGAACTAGAATTCACAGTGACACGGATGTGCTTGAAAGTAGCACGAACGTGCTGCAAATTCATCTTCCGAAAACTAGAATTTACAGTGACACGGCCGTGCTGAAAAGCGTCAAAGCTGTTCAAAATTCCAGCCTTACAGCCCCGACTTCCAGAAATTACACTAAATCGTCCCGAACTCAGAAAATTGCAAATAAATATGTGTTGGAATCATCACAACGCACTCTATCATCTAAAAATATTCGGGAAAGAAATACATGGGTGATTGGGATTAGAACCTCCTTCTTTGAAGATACACGACACTTTCGCTTCCGACGTCGACACATCCATATCGTAAAGGCGGCATGGTCGTGCCACTTTGCGACACGGCTGCATTGTCAATCCGTGCTAAAGGAGAACCCGTTGCCTTCTGTAGTTGAATTTAGCACGACGGTATGACGTATCCGCACGTCTGTGTTACCGATGTTGACACTCCCCCTGGGCTCATACGATGACATGGCCGTGCATGTGCACACACGGCTGTGTTGCTTGAATTTTAGCCATCCTCTCATCTATGTTGCCTCCGATCTTTGGCATTTTCCCTTCTTTGCTTCTCCCTTCATCCTTTTTCGTCGCTTTACGCAATTTTTTCCTGAAATACACAAAACATCACCAAATAGTGAAAACGAACAAAAACGAATGGAAAGTGAATGGAACATGTGAACTTATACATAAAAATGGATGGGAATAGGGTGGAAAATGTGTATAATATTCACTTAACAAATTCCCCCAAGCTAAACTCTTGCTCTTCCCCGAGCAAGACAAGACATGAAGAGCTGGGAGAAATTTGTTAAGGAGAATCGAAAATCACCATCGCAAGCTATTATTGCATTCAACTCATATATAAAACAAAATTAGAATTCACTCCAAGCATGCATTACTCGTAGATAAATCATGGCGTAAGGATCAAAAGTATGAGTTCCCAAAATGACTTCAATTTTAACGCACTCACCCATGAAAAATACTAGGTCCGCGAGAGATTTCTTCTAATAGGTTTAGATTGAAGGAATTCAACACTTGCCCTACATTTGCAAAGGCAAGAACCCAAAAGCATGTCGTAGGATCTTAACTCTCTAAGATTAACTATGTCAAGCTAGTTTACCCTAAACCTTGGTGGTGGACATGCTCAATATACATTCTTATAAATGAGGAACCTATGCATCTCATGTAGCGGGATTTCAACCAATGACTCCCGATCCAGACGTATCTAGGGTATTAGGCCAAAATGGGCCCCTCGGGTCTAGTTTCTCGAATCGCCTAGGACCTATTATTTCTACATAGTGCACTCTTCAGAATCCCACCTTTCGGTGCGAATCTTAGAACTTCCCAAGGCAGGGAGAACCGGCTACTTAGTAAGACTGGAAGAACGGTGCACTTATTCGAAACTAATTTTCTACTCTATTTTTTCTCCTTTTCTCTTTTTTCTTTTTTCTCGAAGCATGTCAATCAAATAAGGCTTAAGGGTAACAAGACTATATCCATAATTAAACCATATCGACCTAAGGACTACTCTACCCCTATAACGAAGAGCTGTCATAAGGCCCTTCCTCTAGTACCAACTATTGATACAAATAATCTCGTAGGACCTGGATCTGGCCACGACTGCAAGTATTCTAGTAACAAGTTGAGCCTGGACAGGTTGTTTCATCGGGCTGGGGTGGAGATCATTCGCCGTTGTCTAAAACAAATAGTACACGCATCAGAGGAACCGGAGAGGTGGTCCTCCTATTCACATCTAATGCTTAACTTAGGATCAAGCGAGGGAAGGAGAGAGCATAGCTAGAGGTAGCCTCTGCTCAAATATAATGTTAGGATTTAAGAGGTGAAAAATGTTTATCCAGTTGGGCGTACTTCATGGAGAGGGTTTCCTCCCTACTTGTAGGATCGGGGGAATCCACATCGGTAGACCCCCGACAGAAAGCAGATGTGTGCCACCTGAGAAAGCAGGTACACGTCCCATCACCGCTTGATTGAGACATGCCTAACCGCCCTCAAATAGAGCTAATCATTATGTGCGCTGAAAAGGCCCCACTAGTACCGGTTTGGAGAAAGAAAGGGGAGATTCACCTTTCTAAGATTGTGCCAGCCTAGTTGCAGGGGCCGATCCTGCCAGGTGGACGAGCGCCTTTGCTGTAGAGCCGAGTGGTCTGACCCCAGAGAGCCATCCGCAAAGGGTCACCAAACTTACCACTAAGTGGGCTGGGCCGATCAAGGTGGCTTCATGGGCTTTGCATTGGCCGAGTCCAATATGTTTGTGGAAACTTGCTGCTTGCTGATTCGGGGTAAATGTTGCATATTTAGCCCCTCATCTAGTGTAATTTGTTTGTATATGATGCTTATTTGACCTCTAATACGAGCGTATTTAGATATTTATAATCATTAGAATAACTTGTTGATATATGCACAAAAATACAATTTTATTGAGTATTTCTACCTTCTCATATATATTTAATGTGTATATCTCAGTCGTACGATTCCAACGACTATTTATTCATATTTTTCTAAGTTTTTTGCTAATTAAGATGAAATTTTTAATGCAAAATACCGATTAAATGGAAAAATTCAGCCAAAATATGCCATAAATACGACCAAATACGGCCTGTACGCACCCCGCTCAATAGGCAGGACATGTGGCCAAATCCCGACGCTTCATTCCTTATCCAGCGACACAGACAATGTGGGTGACGCAGCCTTCTCCAGGCCGTCGATCCAAGATCGAATGGACGACGTTAGCCCGAGTAGCGAAGCAGAGAGCACCCTCATGGAGCCATGTGGCACGATCCATCGACGATTCCGCCCAATCCAACAGCTAGGAATTCGACCTGAGATGCAAATTAATACGGAGCGAAGAAGCATAGCGGGCAGGTCACATGGTGTAATCTCGTACGTTCCACCCGATGATCTACGGCCCGAATGAACCCCGATGTGGGATCGGACTCAAAGAAGCGGATGCGGGTGCGGTACGGGCGAGATCTGTTGATGGGACATGTGGCACGTTTTCGTGAGATCCCGCCCAAATTAGATGGCAGAACTTTGATGCGGGTGCGGGCAGCGATAATTAAGCGGGTTTTGGACCCGCTAGCGGCTTAAAACCTGCAATGCCCCTATGTATACGTATTTTCTAGGAATTTGGGGGTATTCTTGGCATATTTTGAGCTCTAGAGATCGTATTTGTGCGTAGTGTTGGAGGCCCTGAAGACAGATGTAGAAGCTATTTTCTGAAGGAGATTTGAGGCTCAATTGTGGAGATTTGGTGATAAATTCCCTAACCTTTCTTGCGTATTTGGAGTATTTGCCTTGTATTTTGAGTGTTGGTGATGTATTTTGCAATGAATATTGAATCTTTTCTCTCCATGCTTGGCTAATCTTGCTATGTGTTAGTTGTGATTTAGTTAAAGCTATGTAATCTCTGGTTTTGATGTCGTTACGCCCTATTTTGCATGTAAACTCGCGTATTTTATTAGTTTCTACATGTATTATTCAAGTACTATCGTTGGTGGTGTATTTGGATCGAATATGATCTTTGCGGACTTATTCGTGGTGTGATCCTTGTGGACATCGATGTGACCATTGCAGGCACATGAGCTTAACTTTCTTATGAAACTAATAATCTATTCGATACTTATGGCGTTATTTCATGATCGTTATCGTTATATTTTCCAACGTTCTCATACCCTTGCGGGGTGAAACATTATGCTATTTAGGTCAAACAGTTGTTTCATATGCTTTAGATCTTGATTCATACACATATCGTGAGGATTCCGAGAGGATGATGTACTACGAGAATACATCTATGTGTGCATACCTAGAGGGACCCGAGAGAACGATGATCCGCGAGGGTCATATATGAATCTTGATTGTGAACATTATGAACAATTGATTAAAGAAGACATCAATAATCATTGATTGTAAAATCCATAACGAAGTCACGACCAACACAGCCTCTCCAAATTGGTACCATAATATCGACTTCACCGTAGTTATCGTAGGATTACTTTTTAATTTCTTTTTAAACCTTTACTCCACTATTTCGACTTCGAAAGGTGGTCATTTCTTATCGTTTCGTACTCTTTATAAACTGAAATTTGTGGTTTTGCAGGTCATTTGTCACGTGGATACGATACCTAGACTCATCAGGATTGTTACTTGTTCGATCTTCTACACTTGGGAGTAGCGCTCACATCTTTTGAGACAAGTCATTTGCCGTCAGGCCCAACCTATAAGGTCATGTGATCCTCGGGGGAGCGGGTTGGGGTGGGGGGACGTGGTGTTTTTCGGGTCTTATCCACCCAGCTCAGCTGGGCCCTGACCTCAGTGGACCACTATGGGTGTATCATCTACATAATCTAAAACATCTCCTCATGTTCTATTGATCTGTAGGCCTCTCATTAACTGAGTAAAAGGGGAACTCCTCTAACGCCATTGCTTTTCAAATTGTCTATCTTCTCTGATTTAAAGTGCAGGAACAGGTAGAGTTAGTATAAGCTTGTTGCTTGTGATAAAATAAGAGTCCCCTTTACAAGTAAAGAAGTTTACATAAGACTAGGGAGGGTTATGCCAAATAAAATTTATCTAGGACGTACAGTTGGCCTTTCGTCTAAGCTCAAAAGCATATGCAAGTCTGAGCCAAGGTTTTGTTTTATAAAGGTGAGTTGTATGTCTCAACAAAAGCCAACTTTTCTCTCCCTAGATTTGCTGTGCATTATCAAATCCAGTGAGTGGAGCTAAAGACATAAAGAAGACACAAAACCTATGTAAATAAAATAAGAGTTTAAAAAAAGGAAAAGAAGAAAGAAAGACCAATAAACTAGCTTTAACCTTTACACTGTAAAGCTGTACAAGGCTATGCTTTTTGCCAACATAGAAACCTTCTTCTTTCTATTTATAGTATTAATAAAAGAAACTAATGTATCGTATGGCATGGGCCCATCAGAATCGGTCCATGATTCATCTGCTGGACCCATCAGGAGACATCCAATTACCTTTTTTTTAATTATAAAAAGTGTAAATTTTTGGCTTAAAATGAAAGAAAAATATAGGCATCCATGTTGTAATTGAACGCTATTTATTGCAGACATATTCATCCTATCTTCCAAATTAAAATAAAATATCATAGTGTTTCATCACAATTTTATGAAAATATGTAACATTTCTAAAGTTTAAAATGGCTATCCAAGCTAGTTAGTTGACTAACGGGATGAATTCTTTAATTTTTATGGTGAAGATGAAGAGGATGAGGACAACAGCGGCAACGGACATGCTGCCATTGCCATCGTCACTTCTACTACTACTGTATCAAATCTTACGAGGGAGGATGTGGAGAAAGACGAGGAGAGGAGGAAGAGAGGAGTAGATGGTTGGGGGAGATGCGGCAAAGGCAACAAAAGAGTTTTAAAAATGAATAATTTTGAATGGCAACCTTGTAAATTTTAAACCGTAAACTTGTAAATAAATGTGATGTGTGTGTGAAGCAATTTGGTATGTGAGCATATCAACTCCTTCCGGTACTATACTGAATAGTTTCATAAGTTTCACGTTTGGACGTTATAGGTAAGATGAGCACAAATCTACTAAAGATGCGAAATAAATAAATTAATATATTTTTTTGTTGAGAAAACTGATAGACATTGTTAATGCACGGGTATGGATCCTGCTGGAGTATCCACGTACACAACCCATTTGGCACCCGCAACCCGATACCCGTCGCTCAAAGCATGGTGTTGCCGAGTCAGACAAACGGATCGTTCGACCTTTAGGCTTGCGCTAATATTCGGGGAGAGTTTAATGTGGCCGAGTAAATGGGCAGCCGTTATCTCGAATCCCTGAGGAGATCGTGTCCGAATCAATGAGCGACGGTTATATACAATCAAAGAGGAACAACTTATAAATGTACGAAAGGACAAAGTTAAATGTGTTCTAATTGCAAGGTACGAGGTCTAAGACATAGAACTCTACTTTCTCAGCTGATATTTCTTATACTTTAGAGCTTGCACCGCCAGATCTGAGACAAACCTCAGTGGGTCGATCTCAGCTGCACCAATCTCCCTCTCTTTCTTAAGTTCCCACACTAACTTAAGCATCGGAGGGGATTTGGGTCAGAACCCAGATCCGACCCCCCTAACGTGTCTCTGTGGTGTAGATCGACGAGTCTCCATCTCCCGCCAAGGTCGTATCCGAGCTTCCCAACCTCGAGCGATCGACGTACAAGCTGATCGAGGGTCGATCGGGCACCGCATCATCTCCTACATCCATCACTCGACCTAGGTTCTTCCAACCTAGGGTCCCACTTCATCTGCTGACGAGGCTCTGACTCAGCACCAAGAGCCTACGTCAGCTAGACAACTGTCTCGGTCATTTTTGGCCTTAACAGTTTGGCGCCGTCTGTGAAAAACCACGAGTCGACATCCCGATCGACGAACCGCTTGACCATGTCGACTCACCCATCAACATCCTCCGGGGATACCTCGGCACCTCTTAGCGTCGGCCTCATTAATATGATAATGGATGGTCCCCCTCACCCGGAGATGTCAACCTCTGTCCAAAGCTCCTACGCCGGAAGGTTGATGACAGTATCTGTGGGGCGAAAGCGTCCTAGGGATTCTACACCTCCTATATCCTTCTCAAATGAAGATCTGGAGGATGTGGAACTGCCGCATGATGATGCCGTCGTCACCACGGCCACATCAACAAGATCGCCATAAAGAGGTTACTTGTCGACACCGGAAGTTCGTGCGATATACTCTTCTTCACTACGTTAGAGAGGATGAGTTTGTCCTCCGCAGAGTCGACGCCATGTTCGAGGCCCCTGGTGGGATTCACCTGACATTCCGCCCCAATAGCATGCATCATCACCCTACCGGTGACCCTCGGTACGTATTCTCTACAAATCACTCGCTTGACCAGTTTTATGGTGGTGAAGATCAACCCGGCGTACAACGGGGTCATCGGAAGACCACTACTGAATGCTATAGAAGAGATGGTCTCAACTTTCCATCAGATGATCAAATTTCAGACCCCCGAGGGAGTCGGAAAGGCAAGAGGGAATCAGAAGCAGGCGCGGTCGTGTTATACATTATCCATTGCTTTGAGGAGGATTGGGAAGGTAGACCCAATCGATCCCAGAGGTGAAGATTGACGGCATGTAGCAGTCGAAGAGACTGAGAACATCCGAATCTCCGAAGAGGAAGGAAAAACTGTCTCTATTGGATCAATGCTCTCCCTTGACCTAAGGGAACAATTGATCGCTCGTTTGAAAGGGCACACAGACATTTTCGCCTTGTCCTCGAAGGATATGCCCGGCATAGACTCCGAGGCGGCATGCCACAAACAGGAAGTCGACCCGACTTCTTGGCCCATCAAGCAAAAGAAGAGAAATATGGGAGGAGAAAAGATGAAGGCTGCAATCGAGGAAGTGGATTGACTTCTGGAAGCAGGCTTCGTCCGAGAAGTGACTGGCTCTCGAACATCGTGAAGGTGAAGCAGGCGAACGGCAAATGACGGTTGTGTTGAGCATTGGAATTCTCCCTACTGGGTGTTAATGATGAGCAAACATAAATATTTGTGACTAATCCCCTATTTTGCAGTTAATCCATTGCCTAAGCTTATTATGAAGATCAACTAGCAATGGATGACTGATCACTCCTTATTTTACACTTTTTTTTCCGCATGTTTGCATGCCATTTAGATCGCTCAAATCATGATTTTCACGATATATCGACGATATTGCGATGCTTTTCACGATTTCTTGTTTTTGTCGAATTTCAGGTGATTTGGAGCGATTTGGAGTGATCTCGAGATACGCCTACTCCAGAGTGTCACCGATGACCTCCCCGAGGGATATTTTGCCATTGGAGAGGAGCGGAGGAAGAAAGAACGTCGCAGGAGCGACGAGGAGGCCAAAACAAGCTGTTTAGGCATTTTTGGTGTCCCACTCGGCCGAGTGAAGGAGTCACTCGGCCGACCAGCGAGACACCGCTCGGCCGACCTGATCGGACACGCTTCATGTGTGCACTCGGCCGAGCGACGGAAGCCACATCAGCCGAGTGACGAGATCCCGTCCGCCCGAGTGGCACTCAGACGAAGCCCATCAAAAATCGCCAACTTACTGTTTTTTGTCTGCCTGAGCTTCAGAAGACCCACTCGGCCGAGTGGCAAATGCTGACCGCCCGAGTACTAAGAAGCCATCGGCCCAGTGACGACAACTCACTCGGCCGAGCGACTCCCGAAGTGAAGACCCCCGAAGACCCAGACTTACTGGAAATTTACAGGGTTTCTCACTCGGCCGAGCGACTTTTGTCACTCGGCCGAGTGCGACGCGCTGCCTGTAGCGAAAATTGCGGATTTCAGGCTGCGCAGGGACATTTTGGTCACAGTTTTTTGGACGATTTTGGGGGGTATTTAACCCCTGTTTTTACCCTAGGTTAGAGAGCTTTTTCTCTTAGATTTTTGCAGCTTTTTAGATTAACTTTTTAGCTTTATTCTTGTGATTGGAGAGGAGACAAAAGTTGATTTTTGTTGGATTATTTGAAGAACTCCATTGGTTTGTGTCTCTCTCCTCTAAAAATACTATTTTTATTGCTTATCTCAATATTGTGATGAATTCTCTTATTAATTTCATTGATTATCTTTGTGTTTGTGCTATGAATTGTGAGCAGTCTTCACGTCTTGGGGCGTGGGAATGAACTCGACGAGCCCAATTTCAGATTTGTGATGAATCAGTAGGAATTTTGCTAGAATTGCCTATTAGGGTTAGTTTGGGATCGATTTACTACGGATAGCTAGGTATTCATATCGATTGGGATTTGTAAGAGATTGGATCCCAATTCGATAGGAAACCCTAGAAATCCGAATTGGGTTGGAATCGAATTTCCGTAGTATCGGTTTGTAAGAGATTGGACCGATACTAGGGTTCTCGGTTGCAATTCCGTGTCAATACCCGTTTGCAAGAGATTGGACGGGTAGGAACTATCCTAACCTAGGTCGTGGCCCGAGTTTGCACGAGAGTGGGCTCGGGGCGCGATTGAACGATGATGTTGATCCTAATGCTAGCTTACCTAGGCTAGGGTTTGCAAGAGATTGGACCCGAACCTAGGTTAGCTATAGACCGGCAACAGCGCGAGAGCATGAGCTTGGTTCTACATTCAGTTGCAACTAGTTCATCCAAAATTTCGTTCTAGCAATTTTGACACCAATGAACCGCATTGATGAAATACGGTGAGTGGCGGGGATTCCCCATTCCCTAGGCGTCTTTTATTTGATTTGATATCTTCGTACTTTGTCTGACGATTGTGACAGGATCGCCAAAGGCAAATTCTCTCTTTTCCGTTCTTAAATAGCCAGGTTGATTGGAGCAAGCACTTTCATTCGTCCTCCATGTGTTCGATAACCCGCTCGCCGCTACACCGTGCGCTGCGGTAAAACTACACGGTCGCACTTTTGGGTTACATTCCGGAGCGATCAAGTTTTTGGCGCCGTTGCCGGGGAGGCGATTGCGTTTGATCTTTTCACCCTAGCTATTTCTTCTTTTTGTTTTTACTTCTTTATTTTCTATCTAACCCTTCCACTGTGCTAATCATTTCTTTGAAACTCTGTTTTCTCATTGCATGTACACGAGATCGACGGTGGACCCTGAAGCTATATTATTTGATCCCGAGATCGAACGTACCGCGCGGAGAATTAGAGCGGAGAGGAGACAACATCCGGAAGGGAGGTTTATGACCAACCCGGAAACTGCGGAACAATTAGCGGCAAGGATGGCGAGGATTATTTCTATTCGGGATAGGCTTCGGCCTAAAACCTCTTCTACTACCTCATCCATTGCCATGCCGGAGTTGGCGGCTGACAAGAACTTTGAGCTGAAGACTGGACTAGTGGTTCTGATTCAGCAGGATCCATTTCATGGGAATGCCCATGAAAATCCCCACTACCACATCCAGCTATTTTTGTCGAAGTGCGCCACATTTCAGATGACGGGGGTCTCCATCAATGCCATCAGACTGCGCCTCTTCCCCTTCACATTAAAGGACAAAGCACTCTATTGGTTGAGGACGCAAGCTGAGGGAGTCTTTACCACATGGGACGAGTTGGCGAGTGCGTTCATTGACAAGTTCTATCCGTCCTCCAAGACGGTAAAGATTCGGAGCGCTCTTATGTCCTTCAAGCAAGGACCCCAAGAGACGCTCTATGAGGCTTGGGAGCGTTTCAAAGATCTGCAGCACCAGTGCCCGCACCATAGTATTGAAGATTGGGAGCTAGTTCATAGCTTCTACAATGGTCTCCAACCGGGGACCAAGCAAATTATTAATGTCGCGGCGATTGGTGCTATCCTATCCAAGACTCCCGAAGAAGCTACGGCCCTAATTGAGGAGATGGCCTCAAATAATAAACAATGGGGCGACGAGCGAGGACACTCTACGTCCTCCTTGAAGCCAACTAGCTTCTATGAGGCGAAGGCCGTAGCGGAACTCACAAGCAAGTTTGATTCTCTCCACAAGGTAGTGGAGAGACTGGAGAAGTTTATAACGGAGCCCCAAGGAACCCCTTCCACCTCCACACCAACAAATCAAATGAGTGATTGGCAAGACCAATCTCAAGCTACATATTTGGGGGGAGAACAAGGAGAGGGCTCTTTGGAGCAAGTCCAATACGTCGCGGGGAATCAAGGATATTGGGCCAATCCGGCCACAAGAAACCATCCCGGTTTCTCTTATGCCAACAATGAAGGAGCTTTGAACCCGCCGCAACAACCACCTCTACAAGCTCGACCACCACCACCACCACAATACTATCCACCGAGGGGGCCTCCACAACAAAATTTCCAACCGAAGCAACAATTTCCACCCTATAGGCCGCCCGGATACAATCAAGGGTGGAGAAATCAAAACCCTCCACAAGCTCAACAATGATCCGACTTCGAAGCTAGAGTGGAGGAGTTTATGGTCGAGCAAAAGAAGGTCAATGCTTCCTTGAAGGCGGGCCAAGACTCCCTTACAACCGTTGTGGCACAAATCTCGGAGCAATTGGCGTTGCTCAATCGGAATACTCAACAATTACCGGCTCAACCCGAGCAAAACCCACGGGGCGCCATCGGCCACATCAATGCCGTGGTTGCCGTTACTACTAGAGGCGGGAAGGATACCACTCCCGCCATGATTCCTACCGAGGAGCCCGTGGAGGAAAGTGTAGAGCCAATTGAGCCGGTAGTTGAAGTTGAGAGGGAGAAAGCGCCGTAAGAAAAGGAGAAATCTAGAGCGGAGCAATTGCTTGAATAGAGGCGCTTCATGCCACCGGTACCATTCCCTCAGAGGCTTGCTAGAGTGAAGATGGAGAAGCGACTAGCGAAGTTTCTCGAATATTTGAGAGGGGTAAGCCTCAATATTCCCTTCCTTGATGCTATTGTTGAGATCCCGACATACGCAAAATTTTTAAAGGATTTGATTTCGGGGAGAAAGAGGAAGGAGAAAATTATGCTCGCCGAGGAGGGCTCTTGGTTCACCAAGAGAGAGAAGGAGCTGGCTAAATTCAAAGACCCGGGGAGTTTTCAGATTCCTTGCACCTTGGGCGGCGTCCCTCTTCAAAAGGCATTGGTGGATTTAGGGGCTAGTGTTAGCCTCATGCCTCTCTCCATGTTTCAAAGGCTAAACACCGGGACAAAATTGAAGCCCACCGACATGCGGATACAACTAGCCGATGGGCGAATCACAAGGCCGGTAGGGATTGTAGAGGATATCCCGCTACAAGTCCCGGGGGTATTTGCTTGCCATGCGACTTCGTGATTATGGATGTTAAGGAGGAGGGAGACACGTCGTTGATACTTGGACGACCGTTCCTCGCCACCGCTGGTGTCATTGTCGACGTGCGAGAAGGTACCCTAACATTGAATGTCGGCAACATCGAGGTGGAGCTTCATATTCCTAAGGCAATGAAACACATGCCTTACCACGAGGAGCTGTACTATATGGACCTCCTTGACGAGGTAATTGAGGAAGCGATCCCCCATTCGATTGTCGCTCTATTCAAAGAAGATTTCGAAGAAGGCCCGGATTTAGGCCAAGACAAGAAGAAAAATGATTCCCCCGACCTCTCCGCTGAAATTGATGAAGGCGACGCTGATGTCGCAAGGATTCGAGAGCTCTGCAAGCTCTCGAAATTGAAGTCTCCGAAGAAAGCTCCGCCGGCACGGAGATCGGCGTCACCGGTGAAGCCGAGGACTGGAGCAAATGCTAGCTTGGGGGAGCCACCCCCCAACACTATTCGAGACGAGAGACCACCGAGGGAGAACACGCCGCCGCAACTTCCGAATCCAAGCGTCCTCCCCGGAAAGTTTGACGGGTGCATCCCATATGCACCAAACATCCCGCATTAATTGGAAATCATAGGGGGTCGAGCTCACGACCTTAAACGAGCGCTTGTCGGGAGACAACCCGACGGTTATTGCTTTATTTTCACTTTCCTTTTATTTTTGTTTTAGAAATTTTTAGAGTTTTGAGTCGTTCGCCCAAAAATCTTGTGATAACGGGTCCTATTTTTTTGACAGGAGAGGAGAACTAGGTACCCATCATTAGGAGGATGCACAAGGCGATGAGGATTGCTCCAAGAAGGCGCTCGATGCTTAGGAGGAAGATGAATTCGACTGGAGGAAGAAAAACAGAGTTTAGAGCCCAAACGAAGACAAACAGAAGAAAACAAGGCTCACTCGGCCGAGCATACTAGTCACTCGGCCGAGCACACAAGTTCGTCCGGCCGAGCCGCTCACGAACGAGGGAAGTCTGCTGTACCCAACTCTCTGTTTATTTTCCTGATTTCAGTATAACTGCTACTCGGCCGAGTATATATATTCACTCGGCCGAGTAAAACTGATACGATCCTAGGGCGAGTCATGCCGAGTAGCTTGAGCCACTCGGCCGAATGGACTTACTCCACTCGGCCGAGGGTGGCAAGGCCACTCGGCCGAAGCGTAAGCGGGGAGGAATTTTCCGTTGAGTTCACTCGGCCGAGCGACCTAGTCACTCGGCCGAGTCGTAACTTTTGCTATAAAAGGGGCGAGGGTCGGGCTCGTTTTTTCGAAACGAAACAAATCGTAAACGGCCCGACCCTTCGTATTCCCAGCGCCCGAACCCCTCGCTCGCTCGCCCGATCGTCGACCCCGCGCCGCCGCTCAGCCACCCACCGCCGGCCGAGCCGCCGCCGCACCTCGCCCGAGTCGCCGCCGGCGGCCACTGCTCCGGCCGACTCCGGTAACCCCATTTTGAGCCTGTTTTCTCCTTTTTTTGTGTATTTTTCAAGGATCCATGTGCTTAACGAACCCCAAACCCGAATTAGGGGTGGCAAACGGGTCGGGTGGGTTCGGGTTCGGGTCGGGTCAGATTTGACCCGACCCGTTTAGGGGTAAACCCTAACCCGACCCGGATTGAATCCGGGTCGGGTTCGGGTGACCCGAAAAATTTCCGGGTTGGGTTCGGGTTAATCCGTCGGGTTAAGATTTGACGTATACACAACTGCTCCTTTTTCGATATCCGGCTATTTATTAAGAGCCACAGACAATTTATTAAGTGTTGCATAATTTCCAGTGGCTCGTCGCTTAAACCACACCAATGACATTAATGAAGTATAATTAATGTTACCATTTTATTAAAACGGAAGTAATAAAGTTAACTAAAAAGTTGTATGTAAAGGGAATTGAATACAAGACCTCTTAAAGAAGAGGACAAAAATTCAATCGTACAAGCACAACTCCCCATTGCAACTGTTTATTGAAGTTATTATAAATTTTTTATATAAATAGAGAAAGTAAACCGGGTCGAATTCGGGTCATTCGGGTTGACATGCCAGACCCATACCCGACCCGGATTTTATTCGGGTCGGGTCGGGTCAACCCGTATTCTACTTGACCCGTATTGGCCCCTACCTTTACCCGGTTTAGGATGCCGGGTTCGGGTCGGGTCGGTTCGGGTCGGGCTCATTTTGCCACCCCTAACCCGAATTAATTTCAATTTCCATCTATTATACCCCTAATTCCCCATACGTATTGAATATTACTCGCTGATATCTCCATTTCATGCGCAGGTTATTTTTGGGAGCTTAGGGGAGCCCAGGGGAGCTTCCAGGGACTGATTTGGGCCACGTGGAGGCGTCGTCTTCGCACGCTTCCATAGCTTTGCACTCGCGGTGTGTCGTGGTATATTCTTTCCTTTATTTTACGCACGCCGCACTTTTCACACTTTTTGGTGAGCGCTCGGGGCCCATATGCCGCCCCAGACACGGCCGCGGTCGAGGAGAGTTTCCGCCAAGCGGAAGCGGTCGGATGATGCCGGCCCTCCCACGAGGTGGAGGACTCTCCTCCGCCTTCTCCACCACACCCCGTCCACCCAGCACAGCTTGCAGGCCCCACACACCCTGCACAGCCTGCAGAGCCCGCACAGCCACTCCTTGCCGCTCCACAGCCACCACCTCCGGCTCCACTTATCGGGCCGCTGGGGATCACGTTCCGGAACGATGCACACCGCGTCGCTTTCGAGCATATCTCCCAGCGCTCGATTGTACCCTCCAGGTTCGCACACCTTGCAGACCTAGGACGCCTGGGGGTACTCGAGGGGATGCTCATGTTGTACGACAACGTGGGCTGGCGTGATTTCTTCCAGGTGTCGGCGGACACATTTATCCGTCCGACACTTGAGGTTCTTAGTTCGATCGCCCGGACCGACGAGGGATGCTCGTTTCAGTTCATGGACCGAGAGTGCCAGGTCACTCTCGGTATGATGAGAGCTTTCTTCTCGTGGCCCGATGTCCCCGGGGCCGACCGAGGTTATGCCCCCACCCATATCCCCCACCTTCCTTCGATGCCAGCGCCTTCTGGGCCCGGATTACGGGTCTTCACGCTGCCTTTGACCCTAGTAGGGCCAAGGCCTCGGCCATTGTCCATCCCTACATCCGTATAGCTCAGCGCCTTATGGCGACGACCTTTTTGGCCAGATATGAGCCGGGCACGATGTCCACGCCGGAGCTCTATATGCTCTACGCGATGACACGGCCCAGAGCTCTATCTAGGGAGAGCGATGAGTTGGTCCCCGCCGTTGTGATTGATGTCGCGGCTTGGTTTTTGGACCGCATCATCGTATCGGTTGGCGCTCGCTCACCGATATGCTGCGGCGGCCTGATCACCTTGCTCGCCCTTATGACCGGCGAGGACTTTCCAGATGACCTTCGACGAGCACCGGGCCCCACTTCACTGTCTATAGATGTTATGGCCCGGATGAAGATGTTGCGTCCGCACGGTGAGCGACACTGGGTCTGGCTGCACGGCCCCTTCGGTGCCGATTACATGATTCTTCTGAGCCCAGCTCGGACTCAAATTGCACCGGCCCATGTGGACTGGCTCCCAGCGATGGATGTTCTGATCCCAGCCGCATACGTGCTCGAGGCCGAGGAGGCCGAGCAGGCCCACGCTGCCCACGCTGCCCCCGCAGACCCTGTTGCACCTGCTGAGCCTGCTGCCCCTGTTGACCCCATGGCCCCTCAGCCTATCCCTGATGTTTCTGCTGCTCCCGACACCTCTGTCCACACTTCTGTCGGTGTCGGGAGTACCCTAGCTGAGCCCACCTCCACTGCTTCCACGCCTGCCACCACCACCACTGGCCCTCTGTCTGCCGAGCCCATTTCCTCTGCCCCACCCGAGCGCCAGCCGACTATAGTTGAGTGCGGAGAGCCCTCTTTTACCACTGCTGTAGAGACCGTAGTCTCCACCTCTGTCTCCACCGCTGCTGTATTCTCTGAGAGTGTCGTGGCGTCTGTCCACACTTCTGTGTCACCGACCTCTCTGGCCGCCTCGTCGCCACTTTTGCACTCCTCTTTCGTTGCTGTTGCCTCCACTTCTTACCGTCCTGCCCAGCCTCACACTGAGGCCAGGCCCACATTTGCGAGCGCAGCACCTTTCGTTCCCTTCCCTGCTGAGCCCATCACCTACGCCACCAGAGTACGCCAGCCCCGACCTGCACAGCACAGACCGGTGCGTCCCTCTGCACCACCTCCCCCGACACTGTACTTCAGAGCATTCGTGCTCTCGAGGGGGCGGTGAGTGGCCTCAGAGGCGACCTTAGGACCATGTCCTCCACCGTCTCCGCGATGGCTGGCCGCTTCGACCTGCTCCCACAGATTCACTACTGCCTTACCCAGGTCCTGGAGCGACTCCCCCGCGTTCCCCCACCCACCCAGCAGGTCACCACCCCCACTCCTACCCATACCCAGCCTGCTGCCACTTCCACACCCACACCCTCTCAGCAGTCTGTTCCACCACCACCTCCGCCTCAGGACGGAGACGGCGCAGCCCCACCTACTTAGGCACTCTTGATGCCATCGATTCCTTTTGCCGTTGTGCTGCCCGTCTCTGCTGGGTCCTGTTGATTTTTGCCCACCCCACCCTCCCCTCACTGTTTTTGGATGCACATTTTGATCATATATTTATATATCATTTTTGGGAGAGCGGGAGAGTTTTTGGTGTCACACCTTTATATCTGTATCACTCCTATATCTGCATGCATCATGTCCGCATCATATTTTTATTTCTTATTTTTCTTTTGTTATTTTATTTTCTTTTATCCCATGCATGCATCCTCACTTACCCCTCACATTACTTGTCTCTCGGTGTGCCACACTTCGCACATTGAGGACACTGTGCCATTTAGCTTGGGGGAGTGAGTTCTCACGTTCTTTTTCGATTGACCACCTTCATTTTTAGTTTTTTTCACGCCATTTTCCGCTTTTGCACTTATTTTCATCATTTTTCTTTTATTTTACCATGCATCACATTTTTCTTATTTTTTGTGTGCCGCATTGTAAATAGCTTTATTTTCCCCTTTATCTTTATTTCTTTTTCATCTCATGCTAGAGATGACTTTTCTGTGATGATGATGACGTGGAGTAAGCTTACTCTATATGCATGCTATATTTGTCATGTCTTAGACTTTATTTCTGGTATCATATGCTGTGATTTGCCTTGCATTTAGAGATAGTATCCCACACCTTTTTCCACATGAAAATGGATGAAATTTTATTATTAGCTGAGTCTGAATATTCATATGTATGCTATCGCAGAAAACACACCAAGATTCACACATTGAATGCTTATATTTGGAGTACCGTTTTCTTTTCCCTATATCACTTCTATATGCATGCTTTGTACATTTCACTTCAGGATGATTGAATGATGTTAGCTATGATAAACCTGGATTAGTTAGTTTTTTTGTGATCGAAACTGAGTAGATTAGATTACCCTGCTGAAGTTGTCGTGCACGTCCTATAGAGTGAACCGAGAGATATATTTATTTCTTTCTCCACAAATCTTGATCATCATATCTCTATTTTAAAATCATTGGTGAATCTCCCCTTAGCGATCCTATTATATGGCATTTCCCCCGCTATTAATTCCTAGCTCCAAATTTCCCAAAATCAAAGAAAAAAAAAGAAAAAGAAAAAAATTCTTGTATGTTCTTACTTCTCTCTGAGTTGGGATCATTGTGTATATGTGTTATTTGAAAAAGAAAAAGAAAAAAAAAGAAAAAAAAACACCTCAATAAAAGATCCCATCTCATGTTCTTTCTTTCTTCTCTCTTTTCGTATTTACTTGCATTACTTTTGGAGCTTTATAAAGACGGGGATGTAAATATTTTTTATGCCACCACGCTTATTGATAAGCTTGGGGGAGGGAATCCAATGATGTGTGAGAGAGTGACTACTTGACGTTGCACGACAACCTAGGCTAAGTAATATTCTATACTCGGTAAGATTGTTTTTAGCTTTACGAAGTCCAGAAATCTATGCCTAGCACTCATTTCATGAAATCCATGCTTATCTATTCTTTCTATTCTATTGCGTGATACTCTTATACTCCTCATAGAAAGCATTCAATTGAAAAGTGTGTGATGTGCGATTTGCATACTGCTTTAAACGATTCAGACGATGTTAATTCTAAAATTATTCCGTTTTTCATGATTATATCGATGTTCGTAGGTTTTCTATTTCTATTTGCACTATTGTACTATGATATCGAAATAAAATTCTTTGACATGTGTTTTTCATTCGGTGCATGCTATAAGAGTAAGCAAAACCCACGTCCTGAGAAAATGATCTAGCAGCCTCCCTCTTCACTTCCTTCTTTCTTCTTCGTTTTTATTTCTTTTTCGTTTCTCTTTATTTTTCATTTTTTTCGTCGTTTTAGTCTTCTGAATCAACCGGGTTCGCCTTTTACTTATCTTACTCGAGGACGAGTAAGAGGTAAGCTTGGGGGATTTTGATCACTCCTTATGTTACACTTTTTTTCCCGCATGTTTGCATGCCATTTAGATCGCTCAAATCATGATTTCCACGATATATCGACGATATTACGATGCTTTTCACGATTTCTTGTTTTTGTCGAATTTCAGGTGATTTGGAGCGATTTGGAGTGATCTCGAGATACGCCTACTCCAGAGTGTCACCGATGACCTCCCCGAGGGATATTTTGCCATTGGAGAGGAGCGGAGGAAGAAAGAACGTCGCAGGAGCGATGAGGAGGCCAAAACAAGCTGTTTAGGCATTTTTGGTGTCCCACTCGGCCGAGTGAAGGAGTCACTCGGCAGACCAGCGAGACATCGCTTGGCCGACCTGATCGGACACGCTTCATGTGTGCACTCGGCCGAGCGACGAAAGCCACATCGGCCGAGTGACGAGATCCCGCCCGCCCGAGTGGCACTCAGATGAAGCCCATCAAAAATCGCCAACTTACTGTTTTTTGTCTGCCTGAGCTTCAGAAGACCCACTCGGCCGAGTGGCAAATGCCGACCGCCCGAGTAGTAAGAAGCCATCGGCCGAGTGACAACAACTCACTCGGCCGAGCAACTCCCGAAGTGAAGACCCCCGAAGACCCAGACTTACTGGAAATTTACAGGGTTTCTCACTCGGCCGAGCGACTTTTGTCACTCGGTCGAGTGCGACGCGCTGCCTGTAGTGAAAATTGCGGATTTCAGGCTGCGCAGGGGCATTTTGGTCACAGTTTTTTGGACGATTTTGGGGGGTATTTAACCCCTGTTTTTACCCTAGGTTAGAGAGCTTTTTCTCTTAGATTTTTGCAGCTTTTTAGATTAACTTTTTAGCTTTATTCTTGTGATTGGAGAGGAGACAAAAGTTGATTTTTGTTGGATTATTTGAAAAACTCCATTGGTTTGTGTCTCTCTCCTCTAAAAATACTATTTTTATTGCTTATCTCAATATTGTGATGAATTCTCTTGTTAATTTCATTGATTATCTTTGTGTTTGTGCTATGAATTGTGAGTAGTCGTCACGTCTTGGGGCGTGGGGATGAACTCGACGAGCCCAATTTCAGATTTCTGATGAATCGGTAGGAATTTTGCTAGAATTGCCTATTAGGGTTAGTTTGGGATCGATTTACTACGGATAGCTAGGTATTCATATCGATTGGGATTTGCAAGAGATTGGATCCCAATTCGATAGGAAACCCTAGAAATCCGAATTGGGTTGGAATCGAATTTCCGTAGTATCGGTTTGCAAGAGATTGGACCGATACTAGGGTTCTCGGTTGCAATTCGGTGCCAATACCCGTTTGCAAGAGATTGGACGGGTAGGAACTATCCCAACCTAGGTCGTGGCCCGAGTTTGCACGAGAGTGGGCTCGGGGCGCGATTGAACGATGATGTTGATCCTAATGCTAGCTTACCTAGGCTAGGGTTTGCAAGAGATTGGACCCAAACCTAGGTTAGCTATAGACCGGCAACAGCGCGAGAGCGTGAGCTTGGTTCTACATTCAGTTGCAACTAGTTCATCCAAAATTTCGTTCTAGCAATTTTGACACCAATGAACCGCATTGACGAAATACGGTGAGTGGCGGGGATTCCACATTCCCTAGGCGTCTTTTATTTGATTTGATATCTTCGTACTTTGTCTGACGATTGTGACAGGATCGCCAAAGGCAAATTCTCTCTTTTCCGTTCTTAAATAGCCAGGTTGATTGGAGCAAGCACTTTCATTCGTCCTCCCTGTGTTCGATAACCCGCTCGCCGCTACACCGTGCGCTTGCGGTAAAACTACACGGTCGCACTTTTGGGTTACATTCCGGAGCGATCAATGACTCACATACGTCATTGAAGGTAAATGACATGAATTGGATGATCGTAGATTGATGATTGAAGCTCTGTAAAGACTTCAAGCTCATACGATGGAAAGAAGAGATTATTCTTCAATGTAATTTTTCTTTTATCTCTTCTAGTATGTAGCTTAGAAGTAGAACTTTGATGGAGCACTCACACATATCTACATTCTGTCATAGGACTTCATTAGACCAATTGTCCTTTGATCCCAATTCAATTCTCTTTTGTTTATGCTAGGATTGTTTATAACAGCCGACTGCTGAACAGTTTACAGCCGCCTGTCGCAAAAAACAGTCGACTGTATTTTGTTCTACAGTCGCCTGATATGCACAGACTATTACAATATAGTTTTGGGCCTTCACTGATTATTTTTCACAGGCTACTGTTGAACGATTCACAGGCGCCTGTCCTAGTGACAGTCGACTGTGTATTGTAAACCAGTTGCATGTCTATCCTTGTCCAAACTCTGTTTGATCTGACTTTTACGGCCAGTCGACTAATGATGTATATACAGTCGACTGTCTATTAGATCAGTCGACTGTCTATGTTGCAACAGTCGCCTGTCTGTAAGTCATTTCTTTGACTCAGCTCTCTAGAAATTTCTCTTTCTTTTGACAGTCGTCTGTTTAAGGTTTTACAGTTGCTTGTTCTGATTAACAGTCTACTGTATTACTTGAAGTAGTCGTCTGTCCTGTATCTTGTGAGATTTCCAGTATTTGTCTAACTTACTCTTCTCTCGGCCAGTCGCCTGTCAAAGAAATTACAATCGCCTGTTCTTTTAACAGACGACTGTCTTTGCTTCATCAGTCGACTGTCCACGTGGTAAGTTACCGATATGAATTCTCACCTACATTTGCTGACTGTGCAGCAGTCGACTGTGGATTGTTCAACAGTCGACTGTCGCGAGTTCAGATTATATCCATTGAGATCTTTCTCACGGATTCCAATTGGGTTTTTGCCTAAACTGTTTTGTGGATTTGAGAAAGCTATAAATAGAGCTTCTACTGTTCCATTGGAAGGTTACTCATTCATTGCAAAATCTCTCAAGCTTTCATTTCCAAAGATCAAAGCTCTCAAATCCAAAGCCCTAAGTATTTCCAAATCTTGTTCTCTTGCTCTCCAACCTAGAACCAAAGATTGATCTTCTAGGCAATTGGTGCAGTCAAGAGAAAGGGCTTTCTCCTCTCTTCCAAGAGAGTTATTCAACACACATCACACTTCTCCTTCAAGTTCTACTTCAAGGCATAGGTGATTGTAAGTGTTGCTTTCATATTTCATAACTTTTGTTATTTGAATTGTGCTCTCGGTTGTGAGAGTGGTTTTTCTTACTCCCTGGTTGTGGGAGACAAGGACATCGATTGTATTCGATTGCACTTGTAGGGTTACAACAAGTGGGTTTTAAGGAAACCTCAAGTTAGGGTTCTAACTTGAGTATCCGGTGGTATCCGGGTGGTAGGGACGTAGGATTACCGGGAACAAGTCGGGAGTTGACTGGGTAATCCGAACCCTTGAAACATCTCTGCATTTGCGTGTGTTTCTCTTTGGGTTGTTTTTCTATTCCGCACTATTTGTTGGATTTCATTTTATTTGGCGTAAATTCTTTTAAATTTGCATCAACACTATTCAACCCCCCTTCTAGTGTTTTCCCCATAGACAGGGTCCTTACAATTGGTATCAGAGCGCAAGGTTTTATCTATGGCATCAAACAACAACAACGTTCCTCCTCCGCCTACGTACAACAATCACGACCGGGATGGAGCATCCACTCTTTTCGAAGGTCAATCTACGGTACGTCCTCCACGTTTCAATGGTACTAATTTTGGCTATTGGAAGTGTAGGATGGAGACATTCCTTAGGATTGCTTCTCTTTGGTGAACTCTCCACAAGGAGTACGTCGAGCCCGCCGAAGATGATTTCGAGAAATGGACGACTCCCGAGAAGTCCGCCGAAGTTAACAACGCTAAAGCAATGAACGCTCTTCATTGTGCGTTGTAATCGAATGAGTTCAACAGGATATGCACATGTAAGAGTGCATATCAAATTTGGAACCATCTCATCGTTACCCACGAGGGAACGAATAAGGTAAATCTTTCAAAGTTATATGTTGTCATGCAAAACTTCGACTTGTTTCATATGCAGGAAAATGAGATCATTGCGTCGATGTACGGACGCTTTACCGACATCACAAATGAATTGGAAGCCCTTGGCCAAATCTACACCGAACCTGAAAAGGTAAGGAAGATCATCATGGGGATGACCTCCAAATGGAAAAGAAGAGCAATCGCCATTGAGGAGGTCAATGACTTGAAGAACTACACCGTGATGAATCTCATCGGGTCTCTTATATCTTACGAAGTAAGACATGATAACCGATTGAAGATTCGAGCCATGATGAATCCCTCGGAGGCCAAGAAGAAAGCTTTGACATTCAACGCCAATTCATCATCCTCCGAAAGTGATGAATCCGAGAACGAGATGGATTTGGGTGAAATTGCCCAAATGGCGAAGAAGTTCCAACGCTTCTTTCGCAAAGGTAAATTTCCCTCAAACAAACATTTTAAGTCTACTAGTGCTACTTCATCTCTTTGTTATAAGTGTAATAAGACAGGGCACATCAAGAGGGATTGCCCAATGCTAAACAACAAAGAAAAATGGAAGGCACCAAAGTACCACAAGTCCGACAATAACAAGAGAGACAAAAAGAAAGGACTCGTAGGTACCTTTGATGACTCAAGTGATGACTCATCAAGCAATTCCGATGATGAGAAGGGTGAGAGCGCCCACATGTGTTTCATGGCACTTGAAGATCCACTCTCGGATGAGAGTGATTCCGACACGGATGACACCGAGGTAACAATGGATGAACTTTGTATTGCTAAAGAAGATCTATTTGCTAAATCTAATCTTTAATGCTAAGATACACTAGCTTAAAGAAATCAAATGTTAGCAAGTCATCCATTCCATGCATTATCAACAATGACACCATTGTTGATACTTTAACTCTTGAGAAAGCAAATTTAGCTTCTCAAAATGTCACATTGAGAGATGAGGTGAACTCCCTCAAATCTCAACTAGATCAAACACATCCTAAGTATAATAGTGATCTAGTTACACGTCACACACAATTGGGCTTAGAGAATGATTCTCTTAAAATCCAAGTTCACGAGCTCAAAGCACGGGTGTCCACCTTGGATACCAACATTTCTTCTTTAAAGGAGAAATATAAGCTCATGTCCTCCCGTATTGTGAGATTTAATAAGGGAAAAGGACAATTGGATGATTTGCTTGCAAACCAATTTCCGGCCACACATCGTGTTGGCCTTGGATATGTAAAAGCGAATGCATCTAATGCTCGCACCTCCTATAGTGGTGTTACTATAGATTTTGTGAGGCCTTCCTCCGGTGCATCCACAAGTGGTGTCAAAGACACTATATGTATTAATCCTACCAAGAATGTTACCACATCACATTCTCTTCCTTTTGTCAAGAAACCCACTAAGGGTGGAAACCAAAAGCAAGGCCATGCTTATATGTACACTAACACTCATTCACGTAGGAAACATCCTACTTCACAAGTGGATAATCATGACACATTCTATGCTCCGCACCCACGGACACGTACACAACCACACATGAGAAATACTCATGTACGTGCTCCTATACACCCGTATGCGCATACGCATCATTCCTTCATGTATGCTCATCCTCCACATGTCATGCATGATCCTTATGCTTCATATAATATGCATTTTCCCAAGCATACATATCGTCCTAGAATGTACAATGCATATCCTCCACCAGATCTCTATGCTAGAAATCATGTTCCTAAGAAGCATGCACCACATAGAAATCCAACACATATGTATCCAACTAGGAATATGACTCCCAAGATGTACACTATTTGGGGTCCTAAGAACACTAGTCTAAATGTTAGAAATGCTTATGTTGATTCCTATTTTCATGATGTGATTAGAAATAGTAACTATGTTGGGAAGCGGAAGTCCACTTGGACTTGGCTTCCAAAGGGCTAATCCCCTTTGACCCAACAACCATTGGGTACCATAAGCTTATGGTATATTATATAGGTACCCAAGAGAAAGAAGAAGAGCAATAAATGTCTTATTATCTCTAAAGGGAAAGGATGGATTCTTGATAGCGGTTGCTCCAAACATATGACGGGGGATCCCTTTTTGCTCTCCGCAGTGATTAGCATCAAGGAAGGTGAACGGTCACTTTTGGAGGTAATCAAAAGGAAACCATCATTGGAGTAGGTATCGTTGGTAATCCTTCCAAACCTTTAATTACTAATGTTTATCTTGTTAGTGGTTTATGTCACAATCTCATTTCTGTTGAGTATTGGACTTATCCCTACTTGGTGTTAATGATGAGCAAACATAAATACTTGTGACTAATCCCCTATTTTGCAGTTAATCCATTGCCTAAGCTTATTATGAAGATCAACTATCAATGGATGACTCACACACGTCATTGAAGGCAAATGACATGAATTGGATGATCGTAGATTGATGATTAAAGCTCCGTAAAGACTTCAAGCTCATACGATGGAAAGAAGAGATTATTCGTCAATGTAATCTTTCTTTTATCTCTTCTAGTATGTAGCTTAGAAGTAGAACTTTAATGGAGCACTCACACACATCTACATTCTGTCATAGGACATCTTTAGACCTTTGTCCTTTGATCCCAATTCAATTCTCATTTGTTTGTGCTAGGATTGTTTATAACAGCCGACTGCTTAACAGTTTACAGTTGCCTGTCTCAAAAACAGTCGACTGTGTTTTGTTCTACAGTCTCCTGTTATGCACAGACTATTACAATATAGTTTTGGGCCTTCTCTGATTATTTCGCACAGACTACTGGTGAACGATTCACATGTGCCTGTCCTAGTGACAATCGACTGTGTATTGTAAATCAGTCGCCTATTTATCCTTGCCCAAACTCTATTTGAACTGAATTCTACGGCCAGTCGACTTATGCTGTATATACAGTCAACTGTCTATTAGATCAGTCGACTGTCTATGCTGCAACAGTCGCCTGTCTGTAAATCATTTCTTTGACTCAGCTCCCTTGAAATTTCTCTTGCTTTTGACAGTCGTCTGTTTAAGGTTTTACAGTCGCCTATTCTGATTAACATTCGACTGTATTACTTGAATCAGTCGTCTATCCTGTATCTTATGAGATTTACAGTATTTGTCTAACTTACTCTTCTCTCGGCCAGTCGCCTGTCGAAGAATTTACAGTTGCATGTTGTTTTAATAGACGACTGTCTTTGCTTCATCAGTCGACTGTCCACGTGGTAAGTTACCGTTATGAATTCTCACCTACCCTTGCTGACTGTGCAACAGTCGAATGTGGATTGTTCAACAGTCGACTGTCGCGAGTTCAGATTATATCAGTTGAGATTTTTCTCACGGATTCCAATTGGGTTTTTCCCTAAACTGTTTTATGGATTAGAGAAATCTATAAATAGAGCTTCTACTGTTCCATTTGAAGGTTACTCATTCATTGCAAAATCTCTCAAGCTTTCATTTCCAAAGATCAAAGCTCTCAAATCCAAAGCCCTAAGTATTTCCAAATCTTGTTCTCTTGCTCTCCAACCTAGAACCAAAGATTGATCTTCTAGGCAATTGGTGCAGTCAAGAGAAAGGGCTTTCTCCTCTCTTCCAAGAGAGTTCTTCAACACACATCACACTTCTCCTTCAAGTTCTACTTCAAGGCATAGGTGATTGTAAGTGTGGTTTTGACCGGCGCCCCGCGTGATGTGAGCGGCGGCGCGGTGTCGTTTACCGCAAGTTTCACGGTTAGTGTAGGGTGCGGGAATATCGAACTCAGGGAGGCGAGGTTGTGCTTGGGTCAGGTAGGACCTAAATCACCCCGAGGGGCGAGCTAGCCCGAATCGGTGGTTGGTTGTCACGAAAGGAAATGAAAGCGTATGAACAAAAAGAAAGTAAACCCGGGACTTTGGTATCCGACCCGACGAGAGACTCTCGCCGCTACGGCCTACGGGTATGGATAGCGATCGGGATTAGGGTCTAATGGTGAGACGTTGCCTCTGAAAGTGGTACCGGCGTCCCATGGGCCCGATATTCCGGTCGGTGCCCAGGATGATACACCGGACTTCCCGGATTCGATCAGTGGGCACTCCCGTGTCCATAAACACTGATCGATCCCGGGAGCACTAAGTCCGCAACGATATCTCCCGACGTCTCATCCTGCCGCTCCCGCGTGCTAGGATTCGGCGTCTACGCTAAAGGCGTGAGCTTTGGCTAGGGAGTCAACCGCCAAGTTTATTCCCCCTTGGCCCGACGGTCAAAGGCGGTCTTTTTCCCGCCGATGACAATGAAACACCCCGCGTAACCATTAGATTCCTACTCCCTATCGATTTCCTAACCCTATGGACGCATCGGAAAGAGCCCCCGAAGGGGTTTCCACCAAAATCCCAGATTTGGGAACTACTCACAAAAATTCATGAAAAAGCAATCTAAATGAAATTTAACCGTTAGAATCATAATCCGACAACTGCAATGCGGAAGTAAAGGAGTAGTAAAGACAATACTAAAAAATTAGAAGGATCTGAAAACTTACTTAAGAGTAACAATTACAGCCGTCACAAGGAAATAAAACAGTAAAAAAATACAAGTCTCCCGTTTCTGGAACCCTAGGGGTCCTATATATAGATTTTCGGATCAACCGATCGGGTGAAAAGTCAACCGATCGGTTGATCCGTTACAGATAAATCACAGAAAACGGCGAGTTTTCACCCGATCTCATGAACCGATCGGGTGAGTTCTTGAGCGACCGGTTGGATCTTGGAGGAGTCGGGTGAACCGGTCGGTTCGACGCCCGTGTCTTCAGCTCTTTTTCTCAGCTACAGATGAACCGATCGGGTGAGAGTCACCCGATCGGTTGGAATTCTGCTCGAAAATACAGAGAACAGCCGCCCGCAGAACCGGTCTGTGAACCGGTCGGGTGACTTCTTCGTGAGCTGCGGTATCGGTCGGTTGGTGCACGCGTGCATCACCCGATCGGTTGGAGATGACCAACCGACCGGGTGAGGGGCAGAAAGATGAGTACTTCGCCGTTTGACCCCCTGGATCACGCGTGACTTCTCCCGTTGCTCCGGGGACTTGGGATATCATCGTAAAAGGTCCCCTACGTGGTCGAACTCCTGCAATCATGGACAAACAAAGAAAAGTGAAAGAAAACGGGAAAACATACGAAAACGAACAAGAGACGGTGGAAAACACGGAGAAACACAAAAGAAAACGTGCGTGAATATATGAAATATAGACGCACGTCAAAATCCCCCAAGCTGAACTCTTCCTCGTCCTCGAGGAAGACGAGTGAGAGTGGGAGCTCGGAAGGGAAACATAGAGAGGAAGAAAGAAAAAGAAAACTCTAAGCCCTAGATCGTCCATCAGAGCCATCAAAATCAAAAACGACACACCCCAGTAAGCAAACGCCAAATCACACCACTAAACCTAGGAAAGCGGTCCAAATAAGTGTCGTGGGTCTACGCAGTGAAGCGCGAGTGAGCGTGGTCGTGTGTTAGCAAATGGTGATGCTTTCTACGATGTGCTACGAGGCTCGATATACACAAATCCAAGATATGACCCAAATATCGAATCGAATTGAATTAAGCGGCGAATATAAGTTCGAGCATGCATGAGAATAGAGAGAATAGGAGCGTATCATGCATCGGGGACTCCACAACTAGGGTTAAGGAAATCACGCCACTATAGCCTAGATACTAGCTAAATAGCTCCTAAGCCAAGTGTCTTTGATAACGACGGGGGTTGAGATGATGTGGAGAAGAACACTCGGTGCAAATTCTCGCCTTCCCTTTATTCTTGGCAAGTATGAAAATATTCACACGGGAATTTTTTTGGGTTTTGGGTATTTGCATATTTTTTGGCTTGTTGGCTATACAATTTTTTCTTTTCTTTTTGGGTTTTTCATTTCTTTTCTCCCATTTTTTGGATTTTTGGGTTTTTGGCTATACACTTGTGTACTCTCCCAAGTGGGAGAACGGTACACGACGAGGGGATTTGCACCAAGTAAAACAAAAAGAAGTCGAAATCTAAACACTTGGGCAAAGGGAACTATTCTCGCTAAATAGAGCTCAGGCTAATTGGGTTATCCTAGTCCTTAGTTGTGGAATCCCGACGCATGTGAAATGAAGTATACGATATATATATAGCATGCATATAGAAGCAAATACCGCATATTCAATATCGGAGCATGATAATCTAGGGGTCATTCCTGGACAGGTATATAAAGTAAAATCACAAGGCAGAAGCACACCAATTGCTAGTCACGACACACGACTCACAAAAAGCTAAGTGGACCCACGATGCGTGAAATGCAAGAGGACTCGAAATCCTAGGGTTAGTGAGTGTGATTATCGATGCAATGCTAGGTGTGTGTGATTTTGTGGCGATTCATCATAGGATTCATTTCTAGGAGAAAGAGCTAAAGAAAGAAGGAAAAAGAAAAAAAAAGAAAAACACGATGGAAAATGACTCGAATAACGTAGAAAAACAACACAAATGACGCACGAAGTGCGACTCCCCCAAGCTGAAACTTGCATTGCCCTCAATGCAATAAGAGTGAGTACGGGATGGCAATGAAAATGGGGGGGGATACGCACAGACACGAAAAGAAATGAAAACCAGGAAAAAAAAATAGATGAAAATGAAAAAGAGAGAAAAATTGAGAACAAAGTCAAACAATACGAAAAGAAAAGTAAAGATAAAATCACACGACACGACACTCAAAAAGTGAAAAACAAGCACACACACAAAAATGAGAAAAACAAACAAAACACGACGGCACACCAAAACAGACGTCCCCCAAGCTAGACCAGAAAGTGCTAGCGAAATGATATGATCAATGAAATCCAGATAAGTGCAAGGGGGAGTCAAAAACAAAAAGAGGGGAAATCAGAAAGCAGCAGAAGGTGAGTCCTCGTCATCCTCGGAAGAGGGCGGGGATGGGTGGTCGGGGGAGGCAGGGGATGTGCGGAGAAGTGGGGAATGAGGTGAGGGTATAGGGGCAGTGGTGGTGTGAACTATGGGAGGAGTGTCTGTGGTGGTGGGTGGTGGTGGTAGGAAGGCGATCAAGGCTGTGGTGAGAGGAATAGAAATGGAGGAGGTGGATGTGGAGGTGACGGTAGTGGGAGGTGGTGGGAGGGATCTGGAGCGTACCGGTAATTTCCTCCGGCGCACGTATGGAGTGACGGAGGAGGATGGAGGTAGCGTGAGTGCGGTGGAAGTGGTCGGGAAGGGTGAAGTGGATGCCGGGATGGGATGTGAAGAGGGAGGAGAAGAATGTGGTGAGGGGGGTGATGGAAGTGGAGAAGTGTGGGAGGGTGGAGGAGAAGATCGCCTGGGTGGTGAAGGTGGAGGTGGTGAAGGTGGAGGCGGTCCGTGGATATGAGTAAGAAGGCGGAGAATGGCGGCCACATTCCTCTCAAGTGCGAGGAAACGTGGGTGAGTAAGAAAGGAGGATGGTGATGGGTCCGAGGAAACAGAGGACATGGTGAGCTCACGAAGCGCGGCGACCTCCCTCTCAAGTCCTAGACGGGCAGATACCTGACGGCGACCAAAAGACGTAGACTGACGCGAGGCAGAGGTGGTGCCGCCAGGTAAGGTCGAAGAGGTGCTGGCGGCAGTGGTCATGCCAGCACAGGAGACAAGGCCAGAAATGGCCGCAAGGAGGTGCTCAGAC
Source organism: Scilla litardierei (assembly GCA_030789695.1). NCBI lineage: Eukaryota > Viridiplantae > Streptophyta > Magnoliopsida > Asparagales > Asparagaceae > Scilla > Scilla litardierei. The sequence continues at coordinate 53,328,183 of CM061136.1, read as the reverse complement.
GTGATCGGTCCTGGAGCAGAAACGGGACGACTCGGGCCAGCCCCTAAGTCTCCCCCAGACGCAGGGATATCCTGCTCGCCTAAGTGGGCGGCAGGGGACGGTGATCTGCGGGCGCCTGCGGGGAGAAAAGGAAGATTCAACCCCGCAAAGAAGTCGGGATCTGGAGGGAAAGTCCAATCTCCCACGAGAGCAATGGGCATGCGAGCGGGGTTGGGCAGAATGGTGTAAGGGGCTGGGGGGTGGCCATAGTTGAAGATGTAGCGGCCAGCTGAGTAGGGTCTAATCATGTGAATGTGCCGCAGGACGTCAATATCAAGACGTGATGGTCCTGCGGCAACAGGAAGATTGTTGGGGAGGGGGATATTGAATTGGGGGTAAGAGCATATGATAGTGATGATGCCCCCGCAACAAAACTTTCCCTTACCGGCCCGGCTAATCTCGAGTAGCTTGTGAACAAGCCAATCGCCGCCATGAATGGGGACGGTAGGGGCCCTGAAGCTAACTCCATCATCATCCCGGACATAAGGAAAAGTCATGGCCCAAAGGATAAAAAGATCGGGGATAGTCACAGTGCCTGACTCGTCCCTAGGAAAGAATGTGGAAGAGATGATCCTGTGGGCAAGACGAAACACGGGATGAATGATGGAGGAGGCCTTGGCCCGACCTCGGGGGTAGTCGCCGATCAATGTGAGGCGGAACCAGAATTGATCGACGCTAAACTCGGGCGTGTACCCGTAGTGTCGGATGGCATCATCCCCGAGATTGGGGAAACCAAATATATCATTAATCGTATTTAGATTTGTGGTGACACTACGGTTACGCACCCTGAATCTAATGATCGACCCGGACTCCCGGACAAGTGTAGAGAGGAATTCGAGTGTGAGGGCCGGGTAGGATATGGCATGTGTATTAAGAAAGGCTAACCACCCCAAATTAGCGAAAAGAGATTCGACCTCGGTGATGACACCGAGATCGACAAGTGTACGTGCGTGCGGGAACTTGGTGGATAGATGCCCTCGAGCATCAAGCCTACGGTAAAAATCTTTGTGCTCCTGGTTCCGAAAAATATACCCGTGCAGGCCCAACATTGGGTCCACAGGGGGGATAATAGGTGGAGGAGGGCCAAGTGTAAGTGCTCGTGTACGGGAAGGGGGGCGTGTTTGTTTTCGTCTCTTTCGAGACGGCTCCTCTTCCCTCATGATACCCTTCCCCTTATCCTTATCTTTAGCCATGTGTGTGTGCGAGCAAGAATTAGTGCAAAAATCGTGGATGCACACCAATCACAAGCAAACGAGCAAGCACAATAAATAGGGCAAATGTATAAAATAAGCTTAGGAGCGAGTTTACCTAAGCGGAGTGGCAGAGCTTGCTCGTTGATGCCCCAAACTGTTCAGCGAGAGTAGCGTGGAGCCGCGGCGAACTCCTTCGGTGAAATTTTTCGAAATGGAGGTGGATTTGGGAAAATTAGGTCAAAAATCTCGGAATGGGAGGAGAGAGAGGGTGTAGATGATGGAGGGGTTGATGAAGGAGGTGGAGAGTGGGAGTAATGGGGGAGTAGGGGACGTGGTGATCGGTTGTTGGAGAAGAGGGGAAGGCGAAACGACAGCGGAATTTGCGATCGGGCGAGGGCGAAAACGAGCGGGTGTCGGGGGGTTTATATAGGGTTTTAAGTCGAACCGATCGGGTGACTTGTCACCCGGTCGGTTGACGGTTGGGTCGAAAATATTGCCGAAGAGATGCTACAGGCGAACCGATCGGTTGACTTTTCAACCGACCGGTTGGCCGCTCCACACAATTTTCCCGAGAACTTAGGGCTGCTCACCCGGTCAGGTCAACCGATCGTGCTCGAACTCAACCGATCGGTTGATATTCCCCAAAATTTTCCGAGACTTCTCCCCAGCTCACCCGGTCTGCCACCCGGTCTCTTCATTACTCAACCGATCGGTTCATTCGGGGACAGATCTCGGCACGTATCTGTTACATCCCAACCGATCGGGTGAGTTATCACCCGATCGGTTGGGGCTTGTTTCCTGCAAAAACCAAGAAATTTGAATAAGTCCCCTAACGGATGTTCCTGCGGCTGACTTTATTTATAGAAATAGATAAAGTAAAGTAAAAAATAATGCTAAAAATTAGAGAAAAAGTTTAGAACATGGGTTGCCTCCCATGAAGCGCACTTGTTTAACGTCGTTGGCTCGACGCCCGCAAGAGATGCTCATGGTGGCTGATACGGGTGATGCCCAAACTTAGGCATCTCTTCCTTGTTGGAGCTGAAGGCGCTCGGGGTAGTCAGCGGCTGGAAAAATACTTGCTCGACCACCCTCCCTTTGTTCTTGGGATCCGGGGGCTTTTCCTTGGTGTTGGCGCTTCCCGCCATCTTCTTCAGGATCCGGACCTCGTCTTTAGTGAGGTCCGTGAGCTCTTTCCCCGTTCTCTTCACAGGAGGAAACTTGGGGAACCCGGGAGGGGTCGTTCTCGCTGCACTTGGTTTTCCAGCAGCTTCTTCGTCTTCGGGGCCTTCTTCATCTTCAGAATTCCCCAATTCATCGGGGGGGGGGGGTTCTCAGGAGAATCTCCCAGGAGTTCTCCTCTACAGCTTTTTCTTCTTCTATCTCAAGCAGATTACACCGGAGGTCATCAGGATGGTCGGGGTGCTTCATGGATAGTCCCAGGTCAAACTCAACTTTCTCTCCGCTGACGTTCAAGGAGAGTTTTCCGTTCTTCACATCTATAAGAACGCCAGCAGTGGCCATGAAAGGCCGTCCCAGGATGATGGGGGTGTGTGCGTCTTCGGGCATGTCCATGACTACAAAGTCCACAGGCACATGCACCCCTCTCACATTCACGGGGAGATCATCAACAATTCCCACCGGATATTTGACCGACCGGTCAGCTAGTTGTAGGGTCATCCCGGTGGGCTCCAAATCACCCATTCCTATCCTTCTATACATTGACAAGGGCATCAAGCTAACACTCGCTCCTAGATCGACGAGCGCACGATTAATCTTCACAGCCCCGATCGTGCAAGGGATAGAGAAGCTCCCCGGGTCCTTGAGCTTTGGCGGGTTATCCCTCTGGATAAGAGCGCTACATTCTGCCGTCAGCACCACTTTCTCTTTTCTCGACCCTTTCGTCACCAAATCTTTCAAGAATTTTGCATAGGAGGGGATTGTCTCAATTGCCTCCAAGAAGGGGATTTGCAGGCTTAGGTCCTTGACCATGGCGAAGAACTTCCCATATTTCTCATCAATTTTTGCTTGAGCCAAACCGTTGGGGAAATGGCACAACGGGTTTATAAACTTTTGGGCTCTCCTCCTCCTTCTTCTTCTCTTCTTCGGACACTCCCTCCGGAGTCATGGGATTTGATGACGAAGCACCGATGTCGTTTAATTTTTCAGTCGGTCTCTCAACGACCAATGGTGCTTCCGGGTTGCTAGGGGGCACTCTAGTAGGAATTTGTGTCCCGCTTCTCAGAATGATAGCGGACACATTCGCGTGCTCGTGCACGAGTGCCGATGTTTGTGTTGCTCCTCGAGGGTTCACCTCCGGTTGTGGCGGCAATTGGTTTTGTGACCTTGCGAGGTTCGCCACCTGTAACCCCAGCTGGGTTACTTGGTCCGTGAGGGTCCGCTGGCCCATTTCCAGCTTTTGGTTGATCCTCTCCTGGTTGGTAATATATTGAGTCAAGAGAGACTCAACCGGAGAGACGGCCCTCTGCTGGCCATACTGCTGCTGTTGGAACGGCTGCTGATTCCTGGGAGCGTACGTTTGTTACTGAGGTTGCTGCTGAAATGGTTGCAGCTGACCCTGATTCTGCGGTGGTCTAGCCGGCTGATAGATTTGTTGCTGCGGCTGCTGAGGCGGCGAGGGCTGAAATGGTGGCCGGTAACTGAAATTCGGGTGGTTCCGGTTGTTGGGAGAGTAGGCCGGGTTGGAATTTGTCCTTGGCGGATATGGCGCATTCCCCGTGGGGTTGTAAAATAGTGCGCTCGCCTGATCCAACGGTGGTGAGATGTCACCACCGTCGAATTCCCCAAGGAATTCGGACTCTACTGCAGAAACTTGCTGTGTACCGGCTCCACCGGCTCCAACCATCAGTGCGGAGATCTGGGTCAAAAGCAAGTCAAACTTGCTCGAAAGTTTGTCGACGTCCTCGACTCTGTGTATACCCCCAGTTCTTGGTGTGGCTCTCTCGTCACACCACCGCTCATTGTTTGATGCCATGTTTTCCAGAATATTCCCGGCATCTTCCTCGCTTCGGGACATGAAGGAACCCCCAGCCGCGGCGTCCATAGAAGATTTAAGGTCATCCCTCAGCCCATTGTAGAACAAATTGATAATCTGCCACTTCGGAAGCTCATGATGAGGGCATCTTCTTTGCATCTCTTTATATCTCGTCCAAGCCTCATGCAAGGACTCGTGGCTGGCCTGGGAGAAGGAGGAGATCTCACTCCTCAACTTCATGGTCTTCCCCGGAGGAAAGAACTTCGTCAGAAAAGCATTGGAGAGTTTCTCCCAGGTGTTGAAAGTATTGGGGTCCTTCCCCCTTAACCACTGCTTGGCCTTGTCCCGCAAAGAGAAAGGGAACAGCTTCAGACGGATAGCCTCTGTAGTGACACCATTAATTCTGAAGGTGTCACACTTCTCCAAGAAGGAGTCTAAGTGCTCTATCGGGCTCTCCATGGGCGCACCCGCAAACTGGTCCTGCTGGATCCATGTCACTAGAGACGGCTTCAGCTCAAAGCTTTGGGCCACAATAGTTGGAGATCGGATGGCAGACGTCGACTCGATGGATGGCATCGAGTACTCCAGCAGAGACTTGTGAGGTGGGGTGTTCTCCTCCATGGATTCGGGATCTTCCCTTCTTCGCTTCTCGGCGGCCAAACGCCTAAGGGTGGCGTTAATCTCTGGATTGAGGGGGATCAAGTCGTCAAGACTCCTTGAACTCCTGCGCATGAAAAACAACAGACACCCGTGAAGCGACAAGTGGGAAAGAAACAGATAAAATAAGAAATAAAAATAAGAAAAACAAATAAGAAAAAGAAAAACAAGAATGCGAAAATTATCGCGAGGTAGGGATGTGAGCTAGACACGAGGGTTCAAGAGATCCTAAGATATCAAGCACGTTGCCTCCCCGGCAACGGCGCCATAAACTTGACCGGCGCCCCGCGTGATGTGCGCGGCGGCGCGGTGTCGTTTACCGCAAGTTTCACGGTTAGTGTAGGGTGTGGGAATATCGAACTCAGGGAGGCGAGGTTGTGCTTGGGTCGGGTAGGACCTAAATCACCCCGAGGGGCGAGCTAGCCCGAATCGGTGGTTGGTTGTCACGAAAGGAAATGAAAGCGTATGAACAAAAAGAAAGTAAACCCGGGACTTTGGTATCCGACCCGACGAGAGACTCTCGCCTCTACGGCCTACGGGTATGGATAGCGATCGGGATTAGGGTCTAATGGTGAGACGTTGCCTCTGAAAGTGGTACCGGCGTCCCATGGGCCCGATATTCCGGTCGGTGCCCAGGATGATACACCGGACTTCCCGGATTCGATCAGTGGGCACTCCCGTGTCCATAAACACTGATCGATCCCGGGAGCACTAAGTCCGCAACGATATCTCCCGACGTCTCATCCTGCCGCTCCCGCGTGCTAGGATTCGGCGTCTACGCTAAAGGCGTGAGCTTTGGCTAGGGAGTCAACCGCCAAGTTTATTCCCCCTTGACCCGACGGTCAAAGGCGGTCTTTTTCCCGCCGATGACAATGAAACACCCCGCGTAACCGTTAGATTCCTACTCCCTATCGATTTCCTAACCCTATGGACGCATCGGGAAGAGCCCCCGAAGGGGTTTCCACCAAAATCCCAGATTTGGGAACTACTCACAAAAATTCATGAAAAAGCAATCTAAATGAAATTTAACCGTTAGAATCATAATCCGACAATTGCAATGCGGAAGTAAAGGAGTAGTAAAGACAATACTAAAAAATTAGAAAGATCTGAAAACTTACTTAAGAGTAACAATTACAGCCGTCACAAGGAAATAAAACAGTAAAAAAATACAACTCTCCCGTTTCTGGAACCCTAGGGGTCATATATATATATTTTCGGATCAACCGATCGGGTGACAAGTCAACCGATCGGTTGATCCGTTACAGATAAATCACAGAAAACGGCGAGTTTTCACCCGATCTCATGAACCGATCGGGTGAGTTCTTGAGCGACCGGTTGGATCTTGGAGGAGTCGGGTGAACCGGTCGGTTCGACGCCCGTGTCTTCAGCTCTTTTTCTCAGCTACAGATGAACCGATCGGGTGAGAGTCACCCGATCGGTTGGAATTCTGCTCGAAAATACAGAGAACAGCCGCCCGCAGAACCGGTCTGTGAACCGGTCGGGTGACTTCTTCGTGAGCTGCGGTAGCGGTCGGTTGGTGCACGCGTGCATCACCCGATCGGTTGGAGATGACCAACCGACCAGGTGAGGGGCAGAAAGATGAGTACTTCGCCGTTTGACCCCCTGGATCACGCGTGACTTCTCCCGTTGCTCCGGGGACTTGGGATATCATCGTAAAAGGTCCCCTACGTGGTCGAACTCCTGCAATCATGGACAAACAAAGAAAAGTGAAAGAAAACGGGAAAACATACGAAAACGAACAAGAGACGGCGGAAAACACGGAGAAACACAAAAGAAAACGTGCGTGAATATATGAAATATAGACGCACGTCAGGTTTTCATATTCATAACTTTCGTTTTTTGAATTGTGCTCTCGGTTGTGAGAGTGGTTTTGCTTGATCCCTGGTTGCGGGACTCAAGACATCGATTGTATTCGATTGCACTTGTATGGTTGCTACAAGTGGGCTTTAAGGAAACCTCAAGTTAGGGTTCTAACTTGAGTATCAGGTGGTATCCGGGTGGTAGGGACGTAGGATTACCGGGAACAAGTCGGGAGTTGACTTGGGTAATCCGAACCCTTGAAACATCTCTGCGTTTGCGTGTGTTTCACTTTGGGTCGTTTTTCTATTCCGCACTATTTGTTTGATTGCATTTTATTTTGCGTAAATTCCTTTAAATTTGCTTCTAATGTGTTCCCCATAGACAGGGTCCTTACAATTGGTATCAGAGTGCAAGATTTTATCTATGGCATCCAACAACAACAACGTTCCTCCTCCGCCTACGTACAACAATCACGACATTGATGGAGCGTCCACTCTTTTCGAAGGTCAATCTACGGTACGTCCTCCACATTTCAATGGTACTAATTTTGGCTATTGGAAGTGTAGGATGGAGACATTCCTTAGGAGTGCTTCTCTTTGGAGAACTCTACACAAGGAGTACGTCGCGCTCGTCGAAGAGGATTTCGAGAAATGGACGACTTCTGAGAAGTCCGCCAAAGTAAACAACGCTAAAGCAATGAACGCTCTTCATTGTGCGTTGGACCCGAATGAGTTCAACAAGATATGCACATGTAAGAGTGCATATCAAATTTGGAACCATCTCATCGTTACCCATGAGGGAACAAATAAGGTAAAGCTTTCAAAGTTATATGTTGTCGTGCAAAACTTCGACTTGTTTCATATGCAGGAAAATGAGAGCATTGCATCGATGTACGGACGCTTTACCGACATCACAAATCAATTGGAAGCCATTTGGCCAAATCTACACCGAACCTGAAATGGTAAGGAAGATCATCATGGGGATGACCTCCAAATGGGAAAGAAGAGCAATCGCCATTGAGGAGGTCAATGACTTGAAGAACTACACCGTGGTGAATCTCATCGGGACTCTTAAGTCTTACGAAGTAAGACGGGATAACCGATTGAAGATTCGAGCCATGATGAATCCCTCGGAGGCCAAGAAGAAATCTTTGGCATTCAATGCCAATTCATCATCCTCCGAAAGTGATGAATCCTAGAACGAGATGGATTTGGGTGAAATGGCCTAAATGGCGAAGAAGTTCCAATGCTTCTTCCGCAAAGGTAAATTTTCCTCCAACAAACATTTTGACTCTACTAATGCTACTTCCTCTCTTTGTTATAAGTGTAATAAGCCAGGGCCCATCAAGAGGTATTGCCCAATCTAAACAACAAAGAAAAATGGAAGGCACCAAAGTACCATAAGTCTGACAAGAACAAGAGAGACAAGAAGAAAGGACTCGTAGGTACCTTTGATGACTCAAGTGATGACTCATCAAGCGATTCTGATGATGAGAAGGATGAGAGCGCCCACATGTGTTTCATGGCACTTGAAGATCCACTTTCGGATGAGAGTGATTCCGACACGGATGACACCGAGGTAACAATGGATGAACTTCGTATTGCTAATGAAGAACTATTCGCTAAACACCAATCTTTAATGTTTAGATACACTAGCTTAAAGAAATCAAATGTTAGCAAGTCATCCATTCCATGCATTATCAACAATGACACCATTGGTGATACTTTAACTCTTGAGAAAGTAAACTTAGCTTCTCAAAATGTCACATTGAGAGATGAGGTGAACTCCCTCAAATCTCAACTAGATCAAACACATCCCATGGATAATAGTGATCTAGTTACACGTCACACACAATTGGGTTTAGAGAATGATTCTCTTAAAACCTAAGTGCACGAGCTCAAAGCACGGGTGTCCACCTTGGATACCAACATTTATTCTTTAAAGGAGAAATATGAGCTCATGTCCTCCCGTATTGTGAGATTCAATAAGGGAAAAGGACAATTGGATGATTTGCTTGCAAACCAATTTCCGGCCACACATCGTGTTGGCCTTGGATTTGTAAAAGCGAATGCATCTAATGCTCGCACCTCCTATAGTGGTGTCACAATAGATTTTGTAAGGCCTTCCTCCGGTGCATCCACAAGTGGTGTCAAAGACACTATAGGTAGCAATCCTATCAAGAATGTCAACACATCACCTTCTCTTTCTTTTGGCAAGAAACCCACTAAGGGTGGAAACCAAAAGCAAGGCCATGCTTATATATACACTAATACTCATCCACGTAGGAAACATCCTACTTAACAAGTGGATAATCATGACACATTCTATGCTCCGCACTCACGGACACGTACACAACCACACATGGGAAATACTCATGTACGTGCTCCTAGAATGTACAATGCATATCCTCCACCACATATCTATGCTAGAAATCATGTTCCTAAGAAGAATGCACCATATAGAAATCCAACACATATGCATGCAACTAGGAATAGGACTCCCAAGATGTACACTATTGGGGTCCTAAGAACACTAGTCTAAATGTTAGGAATGCTTACGTTGATTCCTACTTTCATGATGTGATTAGAAATAGTAACTATGTTGGGAAGCGGAAGTCCACTTGGACTTGGCTTCCAAAGGGCTAATCCCCTTGGACCCAACAACCCTTGGGTACTATAAGCTTAAGGTATATTATATAGGTACCCAAGAGAAAGAAGAAGAGCAATAAATGTCTTATTAACTCTAAAGGGAAAGGATGGATTCTTGATAGCGGTTGCTCCAAACATATGACGGGAGATCCCTCTTTGCTCTCCGAAGTGATTAGCATCAAGGATGGTGCATCGATCACTTTTGGAGGTAATCAAAAGGTAACCATCATTGGAGTAGGTATCATTGGTAATCCTTCCAAACCTTTAATTACTAATGTTTATCTTGTTAGCGGTTTATGTCACAATCTCATTTCCCTTAGTCAACTTTGTGACAAAGGTTACAAGGTTAACTTTGGAGAAGGATTGTGTACTATTGTTGATTGTGATTCAAATGTTTTATTTTCCGGTATTAGGCGTAAAAATATTTATTATTTGAGCTTGCTTAAAACCATAGAACATTGCTTAGTTGCTAACACGAGTGAACAACTATTATGGCATCGCCATTTTGGTCATGTTCACTTCAAGCACTTATATAAGTTAGCTAAGCATGATCTAGTCAAAGGTTTTCCTAAGATTGCTTTTAATAAGAAAAACTTTTATGATTCATGTCAAAGAGGTAAACTAAGTAAATCTTCATTTAAGCTTAAAGAAGGGATTACTTCTAAGAGGCCCCTAGAACTTCTTCATCTAGATTTATTTGGGCCAACTAGAACCGCTTCTTTAGGTAATGCTCATTATGGACTAGTTGTCGTTGACGACTTTTCTAGATTTACTTGGGTTTCATTCTTAACTAATAAGAATGAAGCTCATGACGAGTTTACCAAATTTGCAAAGAAGATTCAGAATCTTTTAGGATCCACCATTATCACTATTCGTAGTGATCATGTAGGAGAATTTGAGAATGAGTCTTTTACTAAGTTTTGTGATGACTCCGGGATAACTCACAACTTTTTCCTTTCCTCGTGCACCACCACAAAATGGTGTTGTAGAAAGAAAGAATCGGACTCTTATTGAGTGTGCTCGCACTATGCTTCATGATAGTCATTTAGGACTACAATTTTGGGCAAAGTGGTGTACACGGAATATTATGTGCTCAATAGGATCCTAGTGAGACCCCGAACAAACAAAACTTGTTTTGAGTTGTTTTATGTAAAAAGCCTCAAGTGAAATATTTTCGTGTTTTTGGTTCAAAATGTTTTATAAAGAACACATTTGGTAATTTAGACAAATTCGAGCCAAGATCCGATGAAGGAATTTTTGTTGGATATTCCACACGTAGCAAAGCCTACCGGATATACAACAAAACTTCTTCAACGATCAAGGAATCACTTCACGTATCTTTTTATGAAGATTTTGATTTTCCTCATGTTGATGATGATAATGTAGATATTCTTTATGATTCTCTTAATAATGTTAAGATTAATGATTCTATTGTTGAGACTAACACTTCTAACGAAGTTGTTGAAGTTGTTCATAGTGATCCAGGTATACCCAAAGCTTACCCGACCGTTCGCAACCATCCCCATAACCAAATTATTAGAGATATTGGTGTGGGTATTCGAACGAGATCAATAATTGAAGAATTCTCTCATTGCGTATTTGTCTCTACCATTGAGCCAAAGAACATCCAAGAAGCTTGTGAGGATAGTTCTTGGATGGTGGCAATGGAAGAAGAACTAATGCAATTCGAGAGAAACGAAGTTTGGGAACTCGTACCTCTTCCAAGTGGTCACCAAGTCATTGGGACCAAATGGATCTTCAAGAACAAGACGGATGAAAACGAGGTAATCACACGGAACAAAGCAAGGTTAGTAGCTCAAGGCTACCGGTAAGAGGAAGGTATTGATTTCGAAGAATATTTTGCCCCCGTAGCTAGATTAGAAGCTATTAGATTGCTTTTATCTTTTACATCTCATAAGAATTTTAAATTATTTCAAATGGATGTCAAAAGTGCATTTTTAAATGGGTTTGTCAATGAAGAAGTCTATGTTTCTCAACCTCCCGGTTTTATTCATGAAAATTTTCCAAACCATGTTTTCAAACTTAAGAAAGCGTTGTATGGGTTGAGACAAGCTCCTAGAGCTTGGTATGATCGACTTAAGACCTCTCTTTTGAATTTGGGTTTTAAAATGGGAGAAGTTGATTCTACACTCTTCATTAAAGATGATGAAAATGACATTCTTTTGATTCAAGTTTATGTAGACGATATTATTTTCAGTTCTACTTACTTTAATCGTTGTCAAGAATTTTCCAAGTCCATGAAGGACGAGTTTGAGATGAGCCACATGGGAGAGCTCACCTACTTCCTTGGATTGCAAATTCGACAAATGGAGAATGGCACTTTCATACATCAGACAAAGTACACAAGGGAGCTTATTAAGCGATTCGAGATGGAATCGTCTTCGAGCAAAAGGTCTCCCATGAGTACTACTACTCATCTATACAAGGATGAAAGCAGAAAAGATGTAGACGTTTGTCTATATCGAGGTATGATTGGTAGCTTACTTTATTTAACCACTAGTAGGCCCGATATCATGTTTTCCGTATGCCTTTGTGCTAGATATCAAGCAAGACCTAAGGAGTCACACTTGATTGCGGTTAAACGTATATTTCGTTATCTCAATCAATCTCTAGATTATGGGTTACTTTACCCTAAGTCTAGCACATATGAGTTAATCTCATATAGTGATGCCGACTTTGCCGGATGCAAGTCCGACATGAAAATTACTAGTGGCGCTTGCCATTTCTTAGGAAATTCCTTAGTTTCTTGGTTTTCTAAGAAACAGAATTCGATGTCATTGTCCACGACTGAAGCGGAATATATTGATGCGGGTCTTGCATGTGCACAAGTTCTTTGGATGGACACACTCTTAGTGACTATGGTGTAAATTGTGATACTTGCCCTATCATGATTGATAATCAAAGTGCTATTTGTCTTTCCAAGAATCCGGTACACCACTCCCGTACCAAACACATAGACGTGAGACACCATTTTATAAATGATCATGTAGCTATGAAGGACATCATCTTAGAGTACATTGAAACCCAAAAACAAATTGCCGATATCTTCACTAAACCTCTTAAAGAAGATTCATTTGTGAGGTTGCGTAGAGAATTGGGAATTATGGGTGAATCTGAAATCTAGAAGCTCAAACTTTCATGTTATAACTCCTTTTTTTGAGCTCATATCTTTTTGTTGTCTTTCTTCATGTGCTTTATTATATTTTTGAGATTAAGAAAGACAATTGTGATTTAATTGATTTCATGAGTTTTGAGTTTGATTGGAGTAATTCATGTTTCAATGGATTTATTGTTTTTATAATGATTTTACGATGTATTTGTGATTAGAGTATAGGTCCTAGGGTGAGTATTCTTATTCTCTGGAATTCTATCTCACTGTGCATTTTTGGACCAGGACAGACGACTATCTTTCCTTTGACAGCCGACTGCCCTACTCTATCTCCTCAGTCTGAGAATTGGTATCTTTCGCTCAGCCAACTGGTGACTGATTTACAGTCGACTGTTAGTTTAGCAGGCGATTGCATTTTAGTCATTAGGCGACTGTTACATCTTTTCGAGCTTTATCGTTTATCACCTCATCCAGTCGAATGGCTTTTGTTCATCAGTCGACTGTCTTCTGTTGTGGCGGTTCAAGTGATTTGATCCGAGCCGTCGATTCTTTGATCCTATGGCTCAGATTCAATTCCCAAACTTTTTATTCGAGAATACGTGATCACTTCCCCACGTCGACTCTCTCTCTCCTCTGATTCGACCGTTCATCTTCCAGCTCGTTTTCTTCTCCAAAACCGCTCGATTTCGCTTCCAAAACCATCGATCTGCTTCTCTTCATCGTCGTCGGTCGCGTGCTGTCATTGCCGTCGATCTTCTTCTCCCCGATCGTCGTTGCTTCTCTCTTGGTTTGCTTCTCTCTCACTTGCCCTTCGTTCGAATCTCTTTGCATTTGTTTTCTCCTTCTCTTGTTTCCATGGCTCCCAAACCGAAGGGAAAAGAGAAGATCGTTGCTACTAAATGACCTAGGGAACCCAAGAAACTTATTGCCAAGAAGAAGAAACCTTATAAAGCCCGATCCAAGCATGCCAAGTCACCCGTTCTTTCGTCTTCGCCGGGTTACTCACCTTCTGCTTCTTCTATCGATGCTCATCCTTTGATTCATCGTCAGCGCAAGCCTACTGGTGTTCACATCAGTGAGCCTGTTGCTGAGAACCCCCATTTGTCTCCCTCTGTATCGAGTTCTTCTGAAGAGACTCCTGCCGTACCCCCCTCTGATCATCTAGTTCCCATTTGCCGAGACGATCTTTGTCTGGCCAAATTTCAATCTCTTCTAGGATCAACCTTCTTATGGAGCGGTACATTGCTTTCCCCGCCTTCACTGCTGAGAGACTTTCTGACATTCTTTCTGCTACTCACCTAGCCGATCTTTTTCGCTTCTCTCAGAGCGAGTCCCCCAGAGCCTATCTATTTCTGGTGAAGCTTTCTATGCGAACCGCGTTCGCGGTGAGTATTCGTCTACCGGCATCCTCGATACTGTCGTTCAGGGAACCCATATTCAGATCTCTCCCTCTCTCTTAGGGACTATTCTTAGGATTCCCTCTGTTGGTTCCCTTACCACTGATATCTGCATTTTCGAGATTGACGATCTTGACCAGTCTGTCCTCCGGGATATGTTTCGAGAGGTACCTTTAGCTCTTGATTCGGGTGTCAGATCATCTATGTCTCTACGAGAGGTTGGGCGATTCACCTAGTGGTGAAGTTCAACATCCTGCCGAGATATGGATCGTCTTACCAGCCGTCTCATGATATCCTGAAGTGTATGTATGCTATTTTCTCTGGCATGCCCGTGAATTGGGCCGGTATCCTCCTTGATAGAATGGACAAGGTTGAGTTCACGTCCTCCTCATCTCACATTCCTTACGGTGGTCTTCTGACTCGTGTCTTCCGTTATTTTGGTATTGACTTGACTCATTACGAGCCCATGCCCTTTGGTCCTCTCCTCGACGCATCTGCAAAGTCGAAATCTTCTTCGGCTCTGCAGACTACCTCGAAGAAGAGGAAATGTACTTCTGCTCCGTCCTAATCCACTGTGCCTCCAGCTGATCTGCCTTCTACATCTGCTCCACCATCTCGTGATATTCTTTTGGAGATGTTCTCTGGTATTTACAGATTTCTGTCCCTCTCTTTCCTCCATCATGGAATTCCCTTCCCTGAGGATCTGAGACAGTTTGTTCCCCAGCATCATGATCCTCCTCAGCCCACTGATGTCGTTGAGCCTCCTGGTGATGTTGCTGCTGCTGCTACTGATGCTCCTTTTGACCCTCCTCCAGAGGATACTCCTGCTGCTTTAGAGCATGCTTCCTCTTCTGTAGCCCCTGGAGACGCTCACTCTTAGATAGATGTTTGAGTGATGTTATTTTGTGATGATATTTTTTTTGGTGTATGATGGATGATGTTGTCCGCGACACTTTTATATATGTATGGTCATGTACTTTGATGTCGTCATGATGATGTATTTTTTTGTCTTGATCATGATGTATTTTGTTGGGATGGCCATGTAGATGACCATCCATTGATGTACTCTTTATATATATATATATATATATGATGGTACTGCTTATCTTGTGTCACACTATGCTATACTGTATATCTTATCTGTGTGATGTATGATATGTTGTCTCCATGTATGCTACACTCTCCTTGATGTGCTTTGAGAAAATATATGAATTTGATATTGGTTAATTCATGCTATCTTTGATGTGATGAATTTGTGGAAATTATTTTCGTCTCGTATATCTAAAATGTTGATATTGGATTTCAATTCCATTACTCACATGTGTATATGATGAGATTTTATGAGTTTTCGATTCGATATATCTTTATACTCCTTGATTGTTGTTAGTTCGTACTTAGCACTATTATTGTTGTTATTTGCTCCCACCTTTTTGGATAATGCCATAGGGGGAGAGAAATAAACATACAAGATTCATAATGGATGTGCTAAGTATGTTCTAACGCTTGAATCTAAGATTTACGTTGCCTTAGATTCAGGGGGGAGTAAGATTACAATGAATACGGATTTTATTTCCTAGATTGCTTTATTTGAATTCATTCATATCTCACTCATTTGCTTCAACTGTTAGTAGATGCTCTAATATTTGTGGACTAACTTGATTGGCATCTATGTAGGGGGAGTAAGTTTTCATTACGCACAATTATTTATCTTTTTGTTTATGTTTGTTTGTCATCATCAAAAAGGGGGAGAATGTTGAGTATTGGACTTCTCCCTACTTGGTGTTAATGATGAGCAAACATAAATACTTGTGACTAATCCCATATTTGGCAGTTAATCCATTGCCTAAGCTTATTATGAAGATCAACTAGCAATGGATGACTCACATACGTCATTAAAGGTAAATGACATGAATTGGATGATCGTAGATTGATAATTGAAGCTCCGTAAAGACTTCAAGCTCATACGATGGAAAGAAGAGATTATTCGTCAATGTAATCTTTCTTTTATCTCTTCTAGTATGTAGCTTAGAAGTAGAACTTTGATGGAGCACTCACACACATCTACATTCTGTCAAAGGACATCATTAGACCTTTGTCCTTTGATCCCAATTCAATTCTCTTTTGTTTGTGCTAGGATTGTTTATAACAGTCGACTTCTTAACAGTTTACAGTCGACTGTCTCAAAAACAGTCGACTGTGTTTTGTTCTACAGTCGTCTGTTATGCACAGACTATTGCAATATAGTTTTGGGCCTTCTCTGATTATTTCGCACAGGCTACTGTTGAACGATTCACAGGCACCTGTCCTAGTGACAGTCGACTGTGTATTATAAATCAGTCACCTGTCTCTCCTTGACCAAACTCTGTTTGATCTGAATTCTACGGTCAGTCGACTTATGCTGTATATACGTCAACTGTCTATTAGATCAGTCGACTGTCTATGCTGCAACAATCGCCTGTCTGTAAATCATTTCTTTGACTCATCTTTCTGGAAATTTCTCTTGCTTTTGACAGTCGTCTGTTTAAGTTTTTACAGTCGCCTGTTCTGATTAACAGTCGACTATATTACTTGAATCAGTCGTATGTCCTGTATCTTGTGAGATTTCCAGTATTTGTCTAACTTACTCTTCTCTCGGCCAGTCGCCTGTCGAAGAATTTACAGTCGCCTGTTGTTTTAACAGATGACTGTCTTTGCTTCATCAGTCGACTGTCCACGTGGTAAGTTACCGTTATGAATTCTCACCTACCCTTGCTGACTGTGCAACAGTCGACTGTGAATTGTTCAACAATCGACTGTCGCGAGTTCAGATTATATCTGTTGAGATTTTTCTCAAGGATTCCAATTGGGTTTTTGCGTAAACTGTTTTGTGGATTTGAGAAAGCTATAAATAGAGTTTCTACTGTTCCATTGGATGGTTACTCATTCATTGCAAAATCTCTCAAGCTTTCATTTCCAAAGATCAAAGCTCTCAAATCCAAAGCCCTAAGTATTTCCAAATCTTGTTCTCTTGATCTCCAACCTAGAACCAACGATTGATCATCTAGGCAATTGGCGCAGTCAAGAGAAAGGGCTTTCTCCTCTCTTCCAAGAGAGTTCTTCAACACACATCACACTTCTCCTTCAAGTTCTACTTCAAGGCATAGGTGATTGTAATTGTTGCTTTCATATTTCATAACTTTCTTTATTTGAATTGTGCTCTCGGTTGTGAGAGTGGTTTTACTTGCTCCCTGGTTGTGGGAGACAAGGACATCGATTGTATTCGATTGCACTTGTAGGGTTGCTACAAGTGGGCTTTAAGGAAACCTTAAGTTAGGGTTCTAACTTGAGTATCCGGTGGTATCCGGTGGTATCCGGGTGGGAGGGACGTAGGATTACCGGGAACAAGTCGGGAGTAGACTTGGGTAATCTGAACCCATTAAACATCTCTGCGTTTGCGTGTGTTTCACTTTGGGTCATTTTTCTATTCCGCACTATTTGTTGGATTGCATTTTATTTGGAGAAAATTCCTTTAAATTTGCATAAACACTATTCAACCCCCCTTCTAGTGTTTTCCCCATAGACAGGGTCCTTACAATTTCCATTAGTCAACTTTGTGACAAAGGTTACAAGGTTAACTTTGGAGAAGGATTGTGTACTATTGTTGATTATGATTCAAATGTTTTATTTTCCGGTATTAGGCGTAAAAATATTTATTATTTGAGCTTGCCTAAAACCGTAGAACATTGCTTAGTTGCTAACCCAAGTGAACAACTATTATGGCATCGCCGTTTTGGTCATGTTCTCTTCAAGCACTTATATAAGTTAGCTAAGCATGATCTAGTTAAAGGTTTTCCTAAGATTGTTTTTAATAAGAAAAACTTTTGTGATTCATGTCAAAGAGGTAAACTAAGTAAATCTTCATTTAAGCTTAAAGAAGGGATTACTTCTAATAGGCCCCTAGAACTTCTACATCTAGATTTATTTGGGCCAACTAGAACCGCTTCTTTAGGTAATGCTCATTATGGACTAGTTGTCGTTGACGACTTTTCTAGATTTACTTAGGTGTCATTCTTAACAAATAAGAATGAAGCTCATGAAGAGTTTACAAAATTTGCAAAGAAGATTCAGAATCTTTTAGGATCCACCATTATCACTATTCGTAGTGATCATGGAGGAGAATTTGAGAATGAGTCTTTTACTAAGTTTTGTGATGACTCCGGGATAACTCATAATCTTTCCTTTCCTTGTGCACCACCAAAAATGGTGTTGTAGAAAGAAAGAATAGGACTCTTATTGAGTGTGCTGGCACTATGCTCCATGATAGTCATTTAGGACTACAATTTTGGGCAGAAGCGGTGCACACGGCATGTTATGTGCTCAATAGGATCCTAGTGAGACCCCGAACAAACAAAACTAGTTTTGAGTTGTTTTATGATAAAAAACCTCAAGTGAAATATTTTCGTGTTTTTGGTTCAAAATGTTTTATAAAGAACACCTTTGGTAATTTAGACAAATTCGAGCCTAGATCTGATGAAGGAATTTTTGTTGGATATTCCACACGTAGTAAGGCCTACCGGATATACAACAAAACTTCTTCAACGATTGAGAAATCACTTCACGTATCTTTTTATGAAGATTTTGATTTTTCTAATGTTGATGATGATAATGTAGATATTCTTTGTGATTCTCTTAATAATGTTAAGCTTAATGATTCTATTGTTGAGACTAACACTTCTAACGAAGTTGTTGAAGTTGTTCCTAGCGATCCAGGTATACCCAAAGCTTACCCGACCGTTCGCAACCATCCCCATAACCAAATTATTGGAGATATTGGTGTGGGTGTTCGAACGAGATAAAGAATTGAAGAATTCTCTCATTGCGCATTTGTCTCTACCATTGAGCCAAAGAACATCCAAGAAGCTTGTGAGGATAGCTCTTGGATAGTGGCAATGGAAGAAGAACTAATGCAATTCGAGAGAAACGAAGTTTGGGAACTTGTACCTCTTCCAAGTGGTCACCAAGTTATTGGGACCAAATGGATTTTCAAGAACAAGATGAATGAAAACGAGGTAATCACACGGAACAAAGCAAGGTTAGTAGCTCAAGGCTACCGGCAAGAGGAAGAATTTTCCAAGTCTATGAAGGACGAGTTTGAGATGAGTCACATAGGAGAGCTCACCTACTTCCTTGGATTGCAAATTCGACAAATGGAGATGGCACTTTCATACATCAGACAAAGTACACAAGGGAGCTTATTAAGCGATTCGGGATGGAATCGTCTTCGAGCAAAAGGACTCCCATGAGTACTACTACTCATCTACACAAGGATGAAAGCGGAAAAGATGTAGACGTTCGTATATATCGTGGTATGATCGGTAGCTTACTTTACTTAACCGCTAGTAGCCCCGATATCATGTTTTCTGTATGTCTTTGTGCTAGATATCAAGCAAGACCTAAGGAGTCACACTTGATTGCGGTTAAACGAATATTTCGTTATCTCAATCAATCTCTAGATTATGGGCTACTTTACCCTAAGTCTAGCATATATGAGTTAATCTCATATAGTGATGCCGACTTTGCCGGATGCAAGTCCGACATGAAAAGTACTAGTTGCACTTGCCATTTCTTAGGAAATTCCTTAGTTTCTTGGTTTTCTAAGAAGCAGAATTCGGTGTCATTGTCCATGACTGAAGCGGCATATATTGCCGCGGGTCTTGCATGTGCACAAGTTCTTTGGATTAGACACACTCTTAGTGACTATGGTGTCAATTGTGATACTTGTCCTATCATGGTTGATAATCAAAGTGCTATTTTTCTTTCCAAGAATCCGATACACCACTCCCGTACCAAACACATAGACGTGAGACACCATTTTTTAAATGATCCTGTAGCTAAGAAGGACATAATCTTATAGTACAATGAAACCCAAAACCAATTTGCTGATATCTTCACTAAACCTCTTAAAGAAGATTCATTTGTGGGGTTTGCATGGAGAATTAGGAATTATGGGTGAATCTGAAATCTAGAAGCTCAAACTTTCATGTTATAAATTCTTTTTGAGCTCATATCTTTTCGTTGTCTTTCTTCATGAGCTTTATTGTATTATGAGATTGAGAAAGGCAACTGTGACTTATTTGATTTCATGAGTTTTTGAGAGTGATTGGAGTGATTCGTGTTTCAATGGATTTATAGTTTTTATAATGATTTTACAATGTATTTGTGATTAGAGTATAGGTCATAGGGTGAGTGTTCTTATTCTTTGGAATTCTTTCTCACTGTGCACGTTTGGACCAGGACAGACGACTGTATTTCCTTCGACAGTCGACTGCCCTACTCTATCTCATCAGTCAGAGAATTGGTATCTTTCGCACAGCCGACTGATGACTGTTTTACAGTCGACTGTTGGTTTAACAGGCGACTGCATTTTAGTCATCAGGCGATTGTACTCTCTGTCGAATTTTTACAGTGTTCTCTGTTATTTTTGATGAACTGTATTAATTCTCGGCCAGACGACTGTTGAGTATATGTCAGTCGACTATCCAATGGACAGGCAACTGCATGTTACTTGCCAGTCGACTACCCCTCTCTGAGCATTATTTTTATCACTTCATCTAGTCGACTAAAATTTGTTCATCAGTCGACTGTCTTCTGTGGTGACAGTTCAAGTGATTTGATCCGAGCCGTCGATTCTTTGATCCAACGGCTCAGATTCATTCCCCAAATTTTATATTCGAGAATGTGCGATCACTTCCCCACATCGACTCTCTCTCCTCCGATTCGACCGTTCGTCTTCCCGCTCGTTTTCCTCTCCAAAACCGCTCGTTTTCGCTTCCAAATCCGTCAATCTCCTCCCTTCGTGCGTCAATTTCGAGTTGTCGTTGCCTTCGTTCTGTCGCTCGACTAGGTTTGGTCTCATCGTCCTATCTCGTGTTATTTTCGGTTAGGGTTCGTTCACATTTGTGTCTTGCCCTAGCTTCGTGCTCGGCCATGGCTCTTTTCGATCATTTCTTTCCTAATGTCTCTCTCGATTTCCTCAATGAGCATGTTCCTTCACCGAAGCGTGATCTGACTCCCTCCTCACCTCAATCTTCTGGAGAACCTCTTCATGTCATTATCGGTGACCCAATCCCCTCTGTGCATGCTGCTGAACACTCTTCTCAGCCTGCTGAGCATCCTTCTAGGTCCACGGAGTTTCTTCTTCGTCTATTGGACGCTCGTGTCTCTGCTCTTGAAATTCTTTCTGTTTCTTTGGATGAGAAGCTCTCGCTTTTGCTTAAGCTTCATCTAATCTCTTTTAAGCATCATGGTTGTTACGTACCTTCCGAGCTTCATGCTATGTTTGCTACCTCTGAGGACACTTCTCCTGCTTGTGTTTCTCCTCCTCCTGGCTTCTCGCCAAAACCCTATGTGGTTCAGACCTCCGATGCCCAGACTCCACTTTATGTTCCTGCTGAATCATCTGATGTTCGTGCTTCATCTTCTAAGAGGAAGACTCCAGCTTTTCCTACTCGTCGCTCTGCTCGGCTTTTGTTCCGATCTTCTGGTCGCCCGTCAGACCCCTCCGTCATTCATATTGACTGAGACTGTTGCTGATGTTCTGTTCACTCACCTGAAGACCTTGTTTTTATTTTGTGTGGTCTGCTTTTGTTTAGGTTGAGTGATTCATATGATTTTTTTTATGTATGATGGATGATGGTGGCAGTGACTTTATATATGTATGGTGATGTACTTTGATGTCGTCATGATGATGTATTTTTTTGTCTTGATCATGATGTATCTTTTTTGGATGGCCATGTAGATGACCATCCGTTGATGTACTCTTATACTATATATATATATATATACGATGTTGCTGCTTATCTTGTGTCACACTATGCTATACTGTATATCTTATCTGTGTGATGTAATGATATGGTGTCTCCATGTATGTTATATTCTCCTTGATGTGCTTTTGAGACAATATATGGATTTGATACTAGTTATTTCATGCTATCTCCGATGTGATGAAATTTTTAAAATTATTTTTCATTTCGTATATCTAAAATGTTGATATTGGACTTCAATTCCATTACTCACATGTGTATATGATGTGATTTTATGAGTTTTGATTCGATATATCTTTATACTCCTTGATTGTTGTTAGTTCGTATTTAGCACTATTATTGTTGTTGTTATTTACTCCCACCTTTCTGGATAATGCCATAGGGGGAGAGAAATAAACATACAAGATTCATAATGGATATGCTAAGTATGTTCTAACGCTTGAATCTAAGATTTACGTTGCCTTAGATTCAGGGGGAGTAAGATTACAATGAATAGGAATTTTATTCCCTAGATTTCTTGTATTGAATTAATTCATATCTCACTCATTTGCTTCAATTTTTATGTAGATGCTCTAATATTTGTTGACTAACTTGATTGGCATCTATGTAGGGGGAGTAAGTTTTTATTACGCACAATTATTTATCTTTTTGTTTATGTTTGTTTGTCATCATCAAAAAGGGGGAGAATGTTGAGTATTGGAATTCTCCCTACTTGGTGTTAATGATGAGCAAACATAAATATTTGTGACTAATCCCCTATTTTGCAGTTAATCCATTGCCTAAGCATATTATGACGATCAACTAGTAATGGATGACTCACATACGTCATTGAAGGCAAATGACATAAATTGGATGATCGTAGATTGATGATTGAAGCTCCGTAAAGACTTCAAGCTCATACGATGGAAAGAAGAGATTATTCGTCAATGTAATTTTTCATTTATCTCTTCTAGTATGTAGCTTAGAAGTAGAGCTTTCATGGAGCACTCACACACATCTACATTCTGTCATAGGACTTCATTAGACCAATTGTCCTTTGATCCCAATTCAATTCTCTTTTGTTTGTGCTAGGATTGTTTATAACAGCCGACTGCTTAACAGTTTACAGTCACCTGTCGCAAAAAACAGTCGACTGTGTTTTGTTCTACAGGTGCCTGATATGTACAGACTATTACAATATAGTTTTGGGCCTTCACTGATTATTTCGCATAGGCTACTGTTGAACGATTCACAGGCGCCTGTCCTAGTGACAATCGACTGTGTATTGTAAACCAGTTGCCTGTCTATCCTTGCCCAACCCCTGTTTGATCTGACTTCTACAGCCAGTCGACTAATGCTGTATATACAGTCGACTGTTTATTAGATCAGTTGACTGTCTATGCTGCAACAGTAGCCTGTCTGTAAGTCATTTCTTTGACTCAACTCTCTGGAAATTTCTCTTGCTTTTGACAGTCATCTGTTTAAGGTTTTACAGTCGCCAGTTCTAATTAACAGTCGACTGTATAACTTGAATCAGTCGTATGTCCTGTATCTTGTGAGATTTCCAGTATTTGTCTAACTTGCTCTTCTCTGGCCAATCGCCTGTCGAAGAAATTACAATCACATGTTCTTTTAACAGAGGACTGTCTTTGCTTCATCAGTCGACTGTCCACGTGGTAAGTTACCGTTATGAATTCTCACCTACCCTTACTGACTGTGCAACAGTCGACTGTGGATTGTTCAACAGTCGACTGTCGCGAGTTCAGATTATATCCGTTGTGATTTTTCTCATGGATTCCAACTGGGTTTTTGCCTAAACTATTTTGTGGATTTGAGAAAGCTATAAATAGAGCTTATACTATTCCATTGGAAGGTTACTCATTCATTGCAAAATCTCTCAAGCTTTCATTTCCAAAGATCAAAGCTCTCAAATCCAAAGCCCTAAGTATGTCCAAATCTTGTTCTCTTGCTCTCCAACCTAGAACCAAAGATTGATCTTCTAGGCAATTGGTGCAGTCAAGAGAAAGGGCTGTCTCCTCTCTTCCAAGAGAGTTCTTCAACACACATCACACTTCTCCTTCAAGTTCTACTTCAAGGCATAGGTGATTGTAAGTGTTGCTTTCATATTTCATAACTTTCGTTATTTGAATTGTGCTCTCGGTTGTGAGAGTGGTTTTTCTTGCTCCCTGGTTGTGTGAGTCAAAGACATCGATTGTATTTGATTGCACTTGTAGGGTTGCTACAAGTGGGTTTTAAGGAAACCTCAAGTTAGGGTTCTAACTTGAGTATCCGGTGGTATCCGGGTGGGAGGGACGTAGGATTACCGTGAACAAGTCAGGAGTTGACTTGGGTAATCCGAACCCTTGAAACATCTCTGCGTTTGCGTGTGTTTCTCTTTGGGTTGTTTTTCTATTCCGCACTATTTGTTGGATTGCATTTTATTTGACGTAAATTCCTTTAAATTTGCATAAACACTATTCAACCCCCCTTCTAGTGTTTTCCCTATAGACAGGGTCCTTACAGGTTGTGCGTCGACTTCACCAATCTTAACAAAGCATGACCGACGGATAGTTAACCTTTGCCACGAATCAACAATCAGGTCGACAGTGCTTCGGGCTACGAACTCCTCAACTTCATGGACGCATTCTCGGGACATAACCAAATCCAGATGGCACTGGAGGACGAACATAAGACTTTTTCATCACTGATCGAGGTATTTTCTGTTACACCAAAATGCCATTTGGTTTGAAGAATGCAGTGGCTACTTACCAACGCATGATGAATAAAGTCTTCGAGGCTCAAATCGATCGGAACCTAGAAGTCTACGTCAACGACATGTTGGTCAAGTCCAAAAAGCTGACGGATCACATTGCAGATTTCAGAGAGATATTCGCACAAATCTGGCGATACAACCTTCGGCTAAACCTTGCCAAATGTACCTTTGGGGTTCGGTCGGGAAAGTTCATCGGTTTTATGCTGACGAATCGAGGGATTGAGGCCAACTCAGACAAGATCATTGTGAGTGTTACGATGGAGGAGCCTTCGACACTCAGAGAACTCTAAAGGCTGAACGGAAGAATAGCAGCTTTGGGCCGATTCTTGTCTAAATTATCCGAGAGGTTGTTGCCTTTCTTCAAAGTGCTGAGGACAGTAATAACCTCCGCATCGAGTGGTAAAAGAGTCATCGAGTGGGACACAGACTGCAAGAAGGCTTTCTCCGAGTTAAAAGAGTACATTCACAGCCCACCAGTCTTGACCAAGCCAGATAAAGATGACCAACTCTTCATCTATCTGGCCGCCACCATGGAGGCCGTAAGTTCCGCACTCGTCAAAGATGACTCAGGGATACAACGGCACATCTATTATTAATCGCTCCTCGATATACACCCGAAAAAAATTGTAGTTTTACCGAGCGCATGGTGTAGTGGCGAGCGGGTATCTAACACGAGGAGGTGGTGTTGGCTCCATTCTATCCTAGGTTGGTTCGACTACGAATGTTTATTGGTGGAGATGATTGTGGTGTGATATAATGACAATGGTGATGGATGTCGGTGTCGGTGATAAAGATGGTGGATAAGATTCAATATAATAAAAGAGTCTAGAGCTAGGAAATCCCCACTACGGATTATCATGCATCACTGTGAATCGCGAATCTCAATGTTACTAAACTTGGATTGAGGTGAACTAGTCGTAACTAAATAGAGAACCAAGCTCACGCTCTCGAGCTATTGCAGGTCTATAGCGACATAGATTAGAGTCCACTCTTGTGCAAACTCTAATTTAAGCCACTAGCATTAAGACCGACATCATCATCCAATCATAACTCAAGCCCACTCTCGTGCAAACTTGAGTTATGATCTAGACTATGTTAGTTCGTATCCGCCCAATCTCTTGCAAACGAATATGGGTATAGACGTATACTAAAATGCTAGCTTTGGTCCAATCTCTTGCAAACCAAACCTAGTGAATCTCGATTATAAGTCTAAATCGAATATCTAGACCTTCCCATTGATCAGAGCCCAATCTCTTGCAAACTCTGGATCAATGGAAATTCCTAGCTATCCGTATTAAATCAATCACAATCTAACCTTCTAGCAATTCTAGCAACATACAAATTCATTCATCACAAATCTAGCATTAGATCCATAAGGTTCATCCCCTTCCCTAGAACAAAGATCAACCAAGCATAGCAATAAAGATATAGGAATCAATAAAAAATATTGCTTGCATATAAAAAGATATCAAATCAAAGATTCAAATAACAATAACAAAGATACTTAGCTTTCATGAAGAATTCCAATCCAAATACAAGCTTTTAGATCCAAGAGGGGACATAGGGCATGGCCTAACCTCTAAAAAAGTCTTTAAGAAAATAATTGGAACTCTCCTCTAATGACGGCTACAAATTCTATATATAGTCCCCTCAAAACCCTTGCAAATAACCCTAAAAACCCTCTGAAATTCGTGCCCAAAATCAGCTCTGGCTGCAACTTAAATTCTGGGCCCACGCTAACTGATCGCGCCCGGGCGTACACCCTAAAGAGCGACCGTGTAGTTTTATCGCAAGCGCACGGTGTAGCGACAAGCGGGTATCGAACACAGGGAGGACGTATGACAGTGCCTTCTCCGAACAACCTGGCTATGGGGACAGAAAAGTAGGAAATTGCCTTTCGGCGATGTTGTCACAATCGTCAAACAATGTAAAGAGATATAAAATCAAATAAAGACGCCTAGGGAATAGGGAATCCCCGCTACTCACCGTATCTCGTCATTGTGATTCATCGGTTTCACAATTGCTAGGGTAGAATGTCGGGTGAACTAGTTGCAACTGAATGTAAAACCTAGCTCACGCTCTCGCGCTGTTACCGGTCTATAGCAAACCTAGGCTCGGTTCCAATCTCTTGCAAACCCTAGCCTAGGCAAGCTAGCATTAGGATCAACGTCATCGTTCAATCGCATCCCGAGCCCACTCTCGTGCAAACTCGGGCTACGACCTAGGTTGGGATAGTTCCTACCCGTCCAATCTCTTGCAAACAGGTATCGGTATAGAATTGCAACCGAGAATCCTTGTATCGGTCCAATCTCTTGCAAACCGATACTACGGAAAATCAATTTCAACCCAATTCGGATTTCTAGGGTTTCCTATCGAATTGGGATCCAATCTCTTGCAAATCCCAATCGATATGAGCACCTAGCTATCCGTATTAGATCAATCCGAAACTAACCCTAATCAATTCTAGCAATAGTTCTACCAAATCGTCACAAATCGGAAATTGGGCTCGTAGGGTTCATCCCCACGCCCTAAGACGTTAAGACTACTCACAAATCATATTGCTAATGGAAGAATAATCAATAGAAACAACAATAGAATTCATAGAAATATTCAAAATAGCAATAAAAATAGGATTTTTAATAGAGAGGGAGACAAACCAATGTAGCTTTCCAAGAATCCAACAAAATAGCACTTTTCTCTCCTCTCCAATCACAAGAATTAAAATCTAAAAAATCTAATCTAAAAAGGCTGCCAAAAGCAATAGAAAAGTTCTCTAAACTAGGTTAGAATCTGGGGTTAAATACCCCCCAAAACTGCCCAAAAATTCGTGACCAAACTGCCACTGGGTAGCTCCAAAATCATGATTTCCGCTACAGGCCGCGCTGCTCACTCGGCCGAGTGACAAAAGTCGCTCTGCCGAGTGATAGACCCTGATGATTTTCAATACGTCTGGGGTCTTGGGGGTCGTCACTTGGGGCGTCACTCAGCCGAGTGAGTTGTCATCACTCGGCCGATGGGCTATCTTCACTCGGGCAGTCGGCAATTGCCACTCGGCCGAGTGGGGCTTCTGATCTCAGACTGACGAAAGACAGTAACTTGGGATTTTTTGATGGCCGTCGTCTGAGTGCCACTCGGGCAGACAGGATACGTCACTCGGCCGAGTGGGCTTCTGATGCTCGGCCGAGTGCACGCTGATATATTGCTTGGAGCGTGTCCGATCTGGCCGGCCGAGCAGTGTCTCGTTGCTCGGCCGAGTGACTCCTTCACTCGGCAGAGTGAGATGCTAAAAATGCCAAATCTGAATGTTCTTGCCTCCTCGTCGCTCCTACGACGTTCTTTCTTCTTCCGCTCCTCTCCAATCACAAAATACCCCTCAGGGAAGTCGTCGGTGACACTCCGGAGTGGGTGTATCTCGGAATCACTCCAAATCGCTCCAAATCTCCTGAAATACGACAAAAACAACAAATCGTGAAAAGTATCGCAATGTTGTCGATAAATCGTGAAAAACGTGATTTGAGCGATTCAAATGTCATGCAAACATGCGGAAAAAAGGTGTAAAATATGGAGTGATCAAAATCCCCCAAGCTTACCTCTTACTCGTCCTCGAGGAAGGTAAGTAAAAGGCGAACTCGGTGGATTCAGAAAATAAAAACGATGGAAAAAACGGAAAATGAAAAACGAAGAAGAAAGAAGAAAGCTAAGAGGGAAGCTGCTAGATCATTTTTCTCAGGACGTGGGTTTTGCTTACTCATATAGCATGCATCGAATGTAGAACACATGTCAAAGATTTTTATTTCGGTATCATAGTATAATAATGCAAATAGAGATAGAAAACCCAAGAATATCGATATAGCATGAAAAATGGAATAATTCTAAGATTAACATTGTCTGAATCATCTAAAGCGGTATACAATATCGCAGATCACACACTTTTCAATTGAATGCTTTCTATGAGGAGTATAAGAATATCACGCAATAGAATAGAAAGAATAGAAAAGCGTGGATTTCATGAAATGAGTGCTAGGCGCAGATTTCTGGATTTCGTGAAGCTAAAACAATCTCACCGAGTATAGAATATTACTTAGCCTAGGTTGTCATGCACCGTCAGGTAGTCACTCTCTCACACTTCATTGGATTCTCTCCCCCAAGCTTATCTATAAGCGTGGTGGCATATACAAAACTATACTTACATTCCCCATCTCTATTGATGCTCCAAAAGTAAAAGAAAATAAAAATAAAAACAATAAGAGGGAAGAAAGAGAGAAGGGGTATGAGATGGGATCGTTTTGAGCTTCCTATCTCTTTTCTTTTCTTATTCTCAAATCTTTTTCTGTTTTTTTCTTTTTCTCTTTTTCTCTCTTTTTTGTATAGAATATATACTCAATGATCCCAAATCAAAAGAGAGAGAAGAATATGCAAGAATTTTTCTTTTTCTTTTTGGTTTTGGGAAATTTGGAGCTAGGAATTTAGTAACGGGGGAAATGCCAAATACTAGAATCGCTAAGGGGAGATTCACCAATGATTTTAAAATAGAGAATTAATGTTCAAGATATGTGGAGAAAGAAATAAATATGTCTATCAGTTCACTCTATAGGACGTGCATGACAACTTCAGCAGGGTAATCTAATTTACTCGGTTTCGATCTCAAAAAAGCAAACTAATCCAGATTTATCATAGCTAACATCATTCAATCATCCTGAAGTGAAGTGTACAAATCATGCAAATAGAAGTGATATGGGAAAAGAAAACGGTACTCCAGATATAAGCATTCAATACGTGAATCTTGGTGTGTTTTCTACGATAGCATACATATGAATATTCAGACTCAGCTAATAATAGAATTTCATCCATTTTCATACGGAAAAAGTGTGGGTTACTATCTCTAAATGCAAGGTAGATCATAGCATATGATATCAGAAATAAAAGTTAAGACATGACAAATATAGCATGCATATAGAGAAAGCTAACTCCACGTCATCATCATCACAGAAAAGTCATCTCTAGCATGAGATGAAAGAAATAAAGATAAAAAGGGAAAATAAAACTATTTGCAATGCGGCACACGAAGAAAATAAGAAAAACGTGATGCATGGTAAAAAAAGAAAAAAAAAGAAAAGTGATGAAAAATGCGTGCAAATGCGAAAATGGCGTGGAAAAAAGAAAAAAAAACTAAAAAACAAAGGTGGTAAATCAAAAGGCGTGAGAACTCTCTCCCCCAAGCTAAAGTGCACAGTGTCCTCAATGTGCAAAGTGTGGCACACCGAGAGACGTGTAATGTGAGGGGTAGGTGAGGATGCATGCATAATGAAAAAGAAATAAAAATAACAAAATGAAAGTATGATGCGGACATGATGCATGCAGATATAAGAGTGAATCAGATATAAGAGTGTCACACCAAAAGACTCTCCCTCTCTCCCAAAAATGATATAGAAAGATATGATCAAAATGTGGACCCTAAACAGTGAGGGGAGAGGGGGTGGGCAAAAAATCATCAGGACCAAGCAGAGACGGGAAGCATGACGGCAAAAAAAAAGATCAATGGCATCAAGGGTGCCTAAGAGGGTGGTGCTGTGCCGTCTCCGTCCTGAGGCTGAGGTGGAGGTGGTGGTGGTGGTGGTGGGCGTGGTGCAGTCTGCTGGGTGGGTGGTGGTCGTGGCAGTCGCTCGAGAATCTGGGTCAAGCAGTAGTGAATGCTAGGAAGTAGGTCGAGGCGGTGCTGCATGACGGTGACTGTGGAAGACAAAGCCCTAAAATCGCCCCGGAGTCCACTCAACCCCCCCTCAAGAGCGCGAACACTCTGAACTAAGGCATCAAGGGGTGGTGGAGCGGACAGGTCTAGGCTAAGCTGGTCGGGGCTGTCTAATACGGGCGGTGTAGGTGATCGGGACAGCAGGCATGGGTGGTACGGGTGCTGTGCTCACTAGTGGATGCCCAGCCTCAGGGCGAGGCTGGGACGCAGGCTGGTGTGAGGTGGAAGCAGCAGCAGAGGGAGTGGAAGGCAAAATCGGTGACGAGGCGGCAGGAGAGGTCAGTGACACAGAAGTGGGGACAGACGTCACGACGCTCTCAGATAGAACGACTACGGTGGAGACAGAAGTGTCAACCGCTGGGGAGGCAGTGTGGGGTCCAAAAGGTGAAATCCCAGCGGAGATCATACTAGCCATGGTCTCCATGACAGCAGTGAAAGAAGGCTCTCCGCTCTCAACAAAGGTAGGTGGGCGCGCGGGAAGCAGAGAAGTGAGTGGCTCAACCGACAGGGGCATAGCAGTGGTGGTGGTAGTGGTAGACGTGGTGGGCATGGGCTCAGAAAGTGTGCTCCTGACACTGGCAGAAGTGGGGACAGAAATGTCAGGAGCGACAGAAACTGCAGGCTCAGGCTGAGGGAACACAGGGTCAGCTGGCGGTGCAGGGTGTGCAGGTGGTGCAGGCTCAGCTCCCTTGGCCTAAGTGTACTGGTCCATCACCGGAAGCCAGTCGTCGTGTACTGGTCCTAAGTGTGTCCGAGCTGGGCTCGGAAGGATCATGTAGTCAGCACCGTATGGACCATGCAACCATACCCAGTGCCGCTGACCGTACGGACGAAGCATCTTCATCCGGGCCATGACGTCTATCGATAATGCAGTGGGGCCCGAGGCTCATCTCAGGTCAGCTGGAAGGTCCTCGCCGGTCATCAGGGCTAGCAGAGTGATCAGACCGCCGCAATATATCGGGGAGCGAGCGCCCACCGATACGAAGATGCGGTCCAAAAACCAGCTAGCGACGTCGATCTCAACGGCGGGGACCAACGTGACTCCATCCCTATCAAGAACTCTGGGGTGAGTCATCGCATAGAGCATATAGAGCTCAGGCGTCGACATCGTCCCAGGCTCGTACCTCGCCAGAAAGGTGGTCGCCATAAGGCGCTGTTCTATGCGGAGGCAGGGGTGGACTATGGCCGAGGCCTTGGCCCTACTAGGGTCAAAGGCCGGTGGTAAACCTGTGATCCGGGCCCAGAAGGCGTGTGAATCGAAGGATGGGGGAGGGATGTGTGTGGGGGCGTAGGCTCGGTCGGGTGTGGGGACAGCGGGCCACTAAAAGAATGCCCTAAGCATATCGAGCGTGATCTGACACTCTCATCCATGAGTCGGAAGGAGCATCCCTCAGCGGTCCGGGCGATCGAGCTGAGGACCTCGAGTGTCGGACGGACGTAGGTGTCCGCCGACACAGAAAGAAAGTCTCGCCAGCCCACGTTGTCATACAACGTGAGTAATCCCTCGAGTACCCCCAGGCGGTCTAGGTCAGCAAGGTGTGCGAACCTGGAGGGCACTATCGAGCACTGGGTGATACGCTCAAAAGCGACGTGATGTGCGTCGTCTCGGAACGTAATGCCCAGCGGCCCGACAAGTGGAGCCGGTGGTGGCAGTGGGTCGGCAGGGAGTGGCTGTGCGGGGTGAGCGGGGACTGCAGGCTGTGGCTGTGCGGGGTGAATGGGGACTGCAGGCTGTGGCTGTGCGGGGTGAGGTGGTGTAGGCGGAGGAGAGTCCTCCATCTTGTGGGAGGGTCGGGCTCATCCGGCCACTTCCGCTTGGCGGAAGCTCTCCTGGTGCGTAGCCGTGTCCGGGGCGGCATGTGGGCCCTGGGTGCTCACCAAAAATAGAAAAAACGCGGCGTGCGAAAATAAGTGGAACTAGTATACCGTAACACGCCGCGAGAGCAAAATAGTGGATGCGTGCGAAGACGCCGCCTCCACAAATCCAAAAACGCTCCCCGGAAGCTCCCCTAAGCTCCCCAATATAGCCTGCACATCAAACAATGATATCAGCGTGTAATATTCAAAATACATGGGGGGTTAGGGGTATAATGGATAGATAATGAAGTTAATTTGAATTAGGGGCTCGATTAGTGCAGGATCGTCAAAAAATACAAGAAAAAGGAGAAAATGGGCGATTTTGGGGTTACCAGAGCTCGGCCGGTGGTGAGGAGGTCGCCGGCGACTCGGTCGGTGGTGCGGCGGTCGTCGGCGTCGGTGGTCGGCCGATCGTCGCCATCGGCGAGGCGGTCGGGCGAGTGGAGGGGTCGCAGCGGGTCGAGGGAGTTGAACAGTCGCAGCGATCGGGCGTTGGGATTTTTGGGCGTTTCGAAAAACGCGCCGACCCGCTGCGACTTATATAGGAAAAGTTACGACTCGGCCGAGTGACTATGTCGCTCAGCCGAGTGAACGTAACGGAAATATTTTAAAAACTCCTCCCCACTTACGACTCGGCCGAGTGGCTTTGCCACCCTCGGCTGAGTGGAAAAAGCCCATTCGGCCGAGTGGCACAAGCTACTCGGCAATACTCGCCCTAGGAGCGTATCAATTTCACTCGGCCGAGTGAAGATATATACTCGGCCGAGTGGCAATTATACTGAAATCAAGAAAAGAAACAGAGATTTGGGTATAGCAGACTTCCATCGTTTGTGCATCGCTCGGGCGGATGAACTTATGTACTCGGCCGAGTGGATATTCTACTCGGCCGAGTGACTCCTGTTTTCTGCTGTTTGGCTCCGTTTGGGCTCTAATCTCTGATTTTCTTCCTCCAGTCGATTTCATCCTTCTCCTAAGCATCGAGCGCATTCCTGGAGTGCTCCTCGTCGCCTTGTTCATCCTCCTAATGATAGATATCCCTTTCTCCTCTCCTGTCAAAGAAAAATAGGACCCGTTATCACGAATTTTTCAGGCAAACGACTCAAAACACTAATAATTTCTAAAACAAAAATACAGAACAAAGTAAAAATAAAGCGATAACCGTCGGGTTGCCTCCCGACAAGCACTCGTTTAAGGTCTTGAGCTCGACCCCCTTGGATTTTCAATTTAATGCGGGATATTAGGTGCATATAAGATGCACCCGTCGAATTTATCGGGAAGAACGCTCGGATTTGGATGTTGTGGCGGTGTGTTCTTCCTCGGTGCTCCTTCGTCTCGGGTAGTGTTGGGGGGTGGCTCCCCCAAGCTAGTGCTTGCTCCTGGCCTTGGCTTCACCGGTGACACCGATTTTCTTATCGGTATAGCTTTCTTCGGAGTCCTCATCTTTGAGAGCTTGCAAAGCTCCCGTATTATTGCGACATTAGCGTCGCCTTCATCAATTTCCATGGAGAGATCGGGGGAGTGCTTCGTCTTTTCTTCTTGGCCCAAGTCCGGCCCTTCCTCAAAATCATCCTTGAATAGTGCGCCGATGGAATGGGGGATCGCCTCCTCAATGACCTCGTCAAGGAGGTCCATATAGTCCAGATCCTCATGATAAGGCATGTGTTTCATTGCCTTGGGTATATGAAGCTCCACCTCGATGTTGCCGACGTTCAATGTTAGAGTCCCTTCACGTACATCGACAATGACACCGGCGGTGGCGAGGAATGGGCGTCCAAGTATTAGCGACGTATCGCTCTCCTCCTTGACATCCATGATCACAAAGTCGCATGGCAAACATATGCCTCCCGGGACTTGTAACGGGATGTCCTCTGCGATCCCTACCGGCCTTGTGATCCGACCATCTGCTAGTTGTATCCGCATGTCGGTAGGCTTCAATTCTGTGCCGGTGTTTAGCCTTCGGAACATAGAGAGAGGCATGAGGCTAACACTAGCCCCTAAGTCTACTAACGCCTTTTGTAGAGGGACGCCGCCTATGGTGCAAGGAATTCGGAAACTCCCCGGGTCTTTGAATTTGGCGGACTCGTTCTCTCTCTTGGTGAACCAAGTCCCCTCCTCAGCGAGCATTATTTTCTCCTTCCTCTTTCTTCCCGTAATCAGATCTTTTAAGAACTTGGTTTATGTCGGGATTTCCACGATAGCGTCGAGGAAGGGGATATTGAGGCTTACCCTTCTCAAATACTCGAGAAACTTGGCTAGCCGTTTCTCCATCTTTGCTCTAGCTAGCCTCTGAGGGAATGGGATCGGTGGCATAAAACGGCGCTCCTCAATCTGCTGCTCGGCTCTGGACTTTACTTCCCCTTGCGGCTCTTTCTCTCTCTCAACTTCAATGATCGGCTCGCTTGGCTCTACAATCTCCCCCACGGGCTCCTCGGTAGGAATCATGACGGGAGTGGTATCCTTCCCGCCTCTCGTAGTAACCGCAACCACGGCGTTGATATGGCCGGTGTTGCCCCATGGATTTTGCTCGGGTTGAGCCGGCAACTGTTGACTGTTTCTATTGAGCAACGCAAGTTGCTCCGCAATTTGTCCAACGACAGTTGTAAGAGAGTCTTGGCCCGCCTTTAAGGAAGCATTGATCTTCTTCTGCTCGACTATAAACTCCTCCACCTTAGCTTCAAATTCAGATCGTTGTTGAGCTTGTGGAGGGTTTGGATTTCTCCACCCTTGATTGTATCCGGGCGGCCTATAGGGTCCCACTTGTTGCCTTTGTGGGTGATTTTGTTGCGGTGGCCCCCTTGGTGGATAATGTTGTTGTTGTTGTTGTTGTTGTTGTCGAGCTTGATGAGGTAGTTGTTACGGGGGGTTCAATGCTCCATCATTGTTGGCATAGGAGAAACCGGGATGGTTTCTAGTGGCCGGATTGGCCCAATATCCTTGGTTCCCCGCGACGTATTGAACTTGCTCCAAAGATCCCTCTCCTTGTTCTCCTCCCAAATACATAGCTTGAGATTGGTCTTGCCAATCGCACATTTGACTCGTTGGTGTGGATGTGGAAGGGGCTCCTTGGGGCTCCGTAATATATTTCTCCAGTCTCTTCACCACCTTGTGGAGAGAATCAAACTTGTTGGCAAGCTCCGCCACGGCCTTGGCCTCATAGATGCTAGATGGCTTCAAGGAGGACGAAGAGTGTCCTCGCTCGTCGCCCCACTGTTGATTGTTCGAGGCCATCTCCTCGAGTAAGGCCGTAGCTTTGTCGGGAGTCTTCGATAGGATGGCCCCATTTTCCGTGGCATCAATAATCTGCTTGGTCCCCGGTTGGAGACCATTGTAGAAGCTATGGACGAGCTCCCAATCCTCAATGCTATGGTGGGG
Organism: Scilla litardierei; assembly: GCA_030789695.1. Classification (NCBI taxonomy): domain Eukaryota; kingdom Viridiplantae; phylum Streptophyta; class Magnoliopsida; order Asparagales; family Asparagaceae; genus Scilla; species Scilla litardierei. The sequence goes on along the minus strand of CM061136.1, from coordinate 53,292,774 downwards.
GCACTGATGCTGCAGGTCTTTGAAGCGCTCACATGCCTCGTAGAGTGTCTCTTGAGGTCCTTGCTTGAAGGACATGAGAGCACTCCTAATCATTACCGTCTTGGAGGGCGGATAGAACTTGTCGATAAATGCACTCGCCAACTCATCCCATGTGGTAAAGACTCCTTCAGCTTGCGTCCTCAACCAATAAAGAGCTTTATCCTTTAGTGTGAAGGGGAAGAGGCGCAGTCTGATGGCATCTAGGGTGACGCCCGGCATCTAGAAGGTGGCGCACTTTGATAGGAAGAGCTGGATGTGGTAGTGGGGATTTTCATGGGGATTCCCATGAAAAGGATCTTGTTGCATAAGGACCACCAATCCGGTCTTCAACTCAAAATTCTTGTCGGCCGCCAACTCCGGCATGGCTATGGACGAGGTCGTGGAGGAAGTCTTAGGCCGGAGCCTATCTCGAATGGAAATAATCCTCGCCATTCTTGCCGCTAACTCTTCAGGCGTCTTGTAACGACCACTTTTCGTCGTACGCTTTTCGTGCACGTGCTTTTGGCCGTGCACGTGTTTGTTTTAGACTTTGGTTGTTTGCGAACACTTTTGTGTGATATGCCGTTGCGAACGTCTCTGAGAGTATTAAATAGTGGCACTATCCTGGAACGACACTTCTCGAGTCGTTTTCCCACAATTTAAACTCACTCGATGAGACGTGACGATTTTCACTTTGACGGGAGACGTTTCTATTTTTAGTTTCGTCGTCCGACGTCGAATTTGAGATCCGTCTTCTTAGTTAGCTCACATTCGTCGCCACGATCACAACGATATTTATTTTATAATTTTTGGAGTTTATTTGAGCACTTTTATAATTTTTACAAGTTTTATATTATTTTTAATAATTTATTTTTAAATTAATTTCGGCCAAATAAAATTTATTTGAGTTTAAAACGTTTTAAAGAATTTTTGAGCCAATTTCCAGCTCATTTGGACCTGGTCAAATCCTAGATTGGGTTGGAGAAGTTTAAATTCAAATTTCAAATCTTTTTGAATTCTAATCCTATTAGATTTAGCCCTAGACCAAGTCAACCCACCTACACTATATAAGCAACCCCTAGCAAGTCCTATTTTTCCAAAGAAATTAGCCCTAGCCTCTTCCAAAGTCATTTTGGACGTTGCGACGAATCGTCGCAACGTTGCGACGTTCAGCCCCCGCACGACCGAGGAAAATCGCCCCGTTCGCCCGCTCCGACCGAAGCCCCCGCCCGCACCCAAGCCGCTCCGCACGCTGCAGCACCCCCGCTCCGTTCCATCGACCTAACCGATCGCTTGGCCCGCTCTGACCGGTCGCCCCGCTCCGCACCGACCCCCGCTTGTCGCCCGCTCTGTCGCCCCGCTCCGCTCCGTGCCCGACCGAAGGAAGCGGCCGCTGTGACCGAGCGCCCGAACGTTGCAACGTTGCAACGCTGCAACCCCGCATCCCAAGCGCACGACCGACGGTCCCTATCGGTCTGACCGAAGGAAACGCCCGCACCCGCCGCTGTGACCGACCCCCGCTGCTGCACAGCCCCGTTCTCTCGCAGCGACCGAGGAATTCTCCCGCATTGGAGGGGTACGACCGAGAGTCACTCGTCGCAACCCCGCATCCGTCGCACCGCTTGCCACCGTGGTCCCCCCAAGTTCTCCAGAGTTATTGTGGGACCCCCAAAGGCCCCTAGGAGTACTGTGGGCCCCACCTAGGTGCTTGCTCTTCGAGGATCCGTCGCGTACGACGTCGTCGCACGTCGTAGCCCGTCGTCGCACGTGCTAGCTTTGGAATCTGGAACTGTCGCCCCGGTCGAAGCTCTGAATTTTCCAGCAAGGAATATATATTGGAATCAGGACTTGGAGCGCGTTCTATTATTCCAACCCCGGCGTCGCTACCCGACGCCGGTGTAGCTTTCGCGTCGTGTTGAGGTAACGTTTTGCACCCCTAGGACCCCCAACCCAATTGCATGCTAATCAAGACTAAAAATCAGTATTTTAAAGTATTTTAAATGTTTTAGAATCCACTAATCAAGATTAATAAAACGGATGTAGGCCGGTGGACTTGTGCACGTAGGAATCGTGACTTTGGACTCGTTGGACGGTGTTTTCTTGACGTGATAGTTGCAGGCAAGTGAAACTTGCCAACTCTTGTGTAGGGCCATGTTTTTAGGCCACTTACTTGCTTTTAGCGTAAAAGAGACTAGTCAGTGAAATGATAGCTGGCTAGACGCCTACTTGATCTAGTTTGACAACGAAACTAGATCCGTCACCTAAATGATCTAGCTTGACAACGAAGCTAGATCCAACCCCTTAAAATTGTTGTTCATGCATGCTAAACTGTCACGTTTACTTTCCTTACCTGTACGCTTTACTTTAACTGCCATGTCATGTCATCCATGCATTGAATGTTGCATTCGTAGCACACGCTACATACTTGTACTTGCTTGTCCCGGGCTAGGTGCACCCCTACGCCATACTTGTTTACACACTTCCTGGCTCGTGGTCCAGAAGCGAGCATTACCGTTCGGGGGTAAGGCCCTGGCTCGACACACGTGGAGGGGTAGGGATAAACGTTCGCTTGAGCTTAGGAGTTGGCCCGCGCAGCCACTCTAGCCAAAAGACGGAATCTTTGTGCACGAGGTGCTTACTTTTCTTGTCTTGTACTTGTCTTGTGAATGTCATGCCATGCTCGTACTTTACTTTACTTTACCCTACTTGTTGCACTCATTACTTTAAACTGCCATGTCGTTGCATCATGCTAGAACTGCTAGGTTGCTTTACTTTCACCACCTTTCAGTTTCACTTGCACAAGTCTTCCAGACTTGCTGACATGTGCCCCTTGCTCTTTTGGGTGTCACATGTTAGACCCTGAGCCAGAGACAGTTGCTGAGGACGAGGTGTTTGCTGACGCTGAGCCCGAGCCTACGTTCGTTGAGGAGTTCGAGAACACCGGAGACCAGTCTTAGAGACTGATTTTGCTTGCTTTTGCTTTAGGTTGCTGTTAGATGTCGGTGCTTGCACCTTTTCTTTGTTTTCGTACTTTGTACTTTTGTTGGCCATGCTAGGCCTCTTTTTAGACTCTTTTATTTGTAGCCTGGTGGCTTTTCTGCGTTGTTGAGATTTATTATTATGGATATTCTGAGATGTTCTTTTTGTCTCTTTCGTTATTATTATCTTTGTTTCGTTTCGCGTTGCAAGGACCTGCAGTTTAAAGTGATTGACGCTTATCGGACTTGCGGCTTTGTAGCTTCAAGTCTGAGCGGACCTTCTCACGCTTCGCCTCCACGTTTTTGGGAAGCGGGGCGTGACAGGTTTTGTTGGTGGCCCATGCAGGTCCAGTCTTGCAATTGCGAATTAACGAAACAACGATAATAACAGAATGTCCATTAAATAAATTGCAACATCCGAGTCAGAAGCCCTGAGTCTAGTCGTTTTTAGGACACTAGGTGATTAGAAGACTTAGTTAAACGTCTGTGCTTGATAGTTAGAGGCCCCTGATTGTTAGTTAGACTCCCTTCTAGCAATTGACTTGATCGTCGTAGGAGTTACCTTAGTGGTCCTTGTCTACCTCTGACCATATTAGACTTCTAGAATTTCCTTTTGTCGTTCGCTTGGGGTCATCGATTTCGGACCAAGCTGAACGCATTTCTTTACCGTCTAACCTTTAGAAGTCTTAGCGCTTAGTTTTAATCTTTAGTTGGTCGACCGTAGGAGTTTCCCGTAGCCTCTCCTGAGTCATATCCTAGGCATACGAATGTTTTGATCACCTGACCAATTTCCTTGCCTCGAATCACGAGATCGCCCCATGACGATCGTCGTCAATTTTCAAACCTTTCCGTTACAATCTTGAATCTTCCAAAAGTATCTTTCGATTTCCTCTTTCACTATGTTTAAATTTGTTCAAAATTTTAATATACTTATACTTCATACTTCTTCATTGATTTAAATTTTTAAAACGTTTGTCGGAATTTTGAACTCTAGCTGACAATATTTTCCCAGCCTATGTTTTCGTACTCATGTCGTCTTTTCATATATTAAATTTTATTCTGAACCGTACTTTTATTTTGCTCAGTTCGATTTATAATTTTCCCTCTTATTTATGCCATTTGAATAATACTTCGTGTTTACTTTTAATATACTTTTCATGTCACATGGAATTTCAGATTTCAGCAAGTTGATTTTTACTCGTCATACTCACTATTCCAAATTTTTGCAAAACTACTATTTTCATAACCTCTTCCTGCTTTAGACCCTCCCTGATTTGATTTTAAGGATTTGCGATTCGATCTTGAAAATTCTTACACTAAGTCATTATTATTATTTTTCCGTGCACCATACATACTTTCAATTATTTTTATACCCGTACCAGACTTATTGTGCTCGTATATTAAGAACCTTGTGAAAATCAGTTTCTCATTTTTGGCAAACTCTGGTTCTCTAAAAGTAGTTTCAAATTGATTATTTTCAACTTTCCATAGCCTAAAAGTTTTGTAAGCATTTAACATGAGTTTAAATTCTTCCGTTATTTGATTTCATTCTTTAACTTTCAAAAACTTTTTTGACAACATTATATTAAATTACTGACGTTTAAAATTTTCTAAACCATGTCCTTAATATTCGTGTAAATGATTTTACTTCTTTTTCTTAATGATTTTTGATAAGCTAATAAAACATTTTCTCTTATTATGAATATTCAACTCAAACTTATTTTGAACAACTCGTTTTATCGATTCCCAAACATTTCTTCTCAGATGAGGATTTTAAAGTACAACCGTTTTCAATTTTGCGTATTTTAGCTTATGCTATTTATCCTAGTTGCTTTTCTGTACTCTATTCAAGCATCACTACATCTCCTTTTTCCCTCAACCTAAACCTCACCTTTGAGTCAATGTTTCGTCCAACCAAGCCGTCTCCTCGTATTTGTCCTATCTGAACTCGTGCTTGTCGATCCTTCCCTCGTCTCGCCCTCGATCTCCCTTTATTGCTTAGGCCTTAGGGACCGTCAATGGCTGTGTCAACCCTTAGTTGTTAGTAGACCCTTGGACCCTTGTGAGGTGTCGTTGTGCACGTACCTAAGTTGTGTACGTGGGCTTGAATGAGTGTACCCCCATAGTATATTGATGCTTGCCTATTGTGTGATATATATATGTACTTGGAGTTATTCGTGATATTATGAAGTTGTTTGTGTGCTAGAATGTATAGACTTGTGAGTGGTTAGATATACTATACTAGGGATGCTTGTGTATATTTGAATTAGCGTTGGAATATCTAAGTTGTGTATGTAGTAAGAGATACTTATAATGGTTGAAATAAAATGATTGGTAAAGCTATGTGTGTGCTAGGTGTGATAATAATAAGTGTATGTATAGTTAAGTAAGTAGGCCTATTGAATGACCCATATATTATTACGTATGAGTATGTGCTCGTAGGTAGGTATATATGTGCTTATATGTAAGTAGTTATGTTTCGTTGCATGAGTATATAGGTGATATATATATAGGTAGTAGGGTTATAATTTTGATTGGTATTGTTTGCTTTCGCGGGATGTCGCATGCGTGCATACCGTGAGGTATACACGACCATTGCACATCTTAATTATGCATGTGTGGATGTGTTAGTATACTAATTATAGGTAGTAGGCTATGGTGTGAATATATGTTACATGTGTGTGACTATACGATGAATGCGTATGTATTAGGGAGTGTATTATAGTTATACGTGTGCTGATGTCTGTATTATTATTATGGTATATAGATTGATTTAACCATGTGAATATTACCTGACTAGATATTAGGTGAATGACTTATGGTATGTATATGGTTGTATTGGTAGACGTATAAATATTGGAGTGATATGGTATAAGTATGAATGTCGTGCTACGTATATGGAATATTCTGATATGTGTATTGAGTCTCACTCAAGCTTGAGTGAGTATACTCTAAGTATATTGAATGTATGTTGTAGTTTGAATATAGCAATGCTTGATGTATGTATAGTGATAGGAGTGTTTGTGCCTGGTTGTGCTACGCACATGATTGTGGGTCGCTACACCAGTATATAGTTATAGGTGTTGGTCTTGCGGTATAGTTATTTACTAAGGACTTGTTGTGTGAACGTATGTGTACTAGCTAAAACTAGGTGTGTAGGTGTGCTAGTTATATAATGGTATGATTGGCGTATGAAAATGAAATGTTAGCGTGTATGGGAGTGCACCATGCACGGGTAAGTATGTGCTTAGTTATAGGTATGGATGACTATGGTCTATGTGGCGTGTCGTAAATATAGTTATAGGACCGTACGTGATGTGAATATATGGTGAACTAATTGCGTGTATTCGAATGACTATATATTGTGAAATTATAGTAGTGGTGAATGTATATTAGATATAGTGAACTTGATTTAATAATGGTATGGTGTGACTATATGTGTTGAGATGCTTGGTAATGGATGAATATTAGAGGGTAGTATACCCTTGATGCTTGTGCATAGGTAGCTACATATAGGTAGAGCGATGATTGTATTGGCTAAGTGTGAGACTATCCTATATAAGTATCTGAACTACTGTTTGTGAGTAGCAGTTATATAAGGGATGTATGTTTATATACCTGATTGAAATACATGTATGAAGTTGACGGACTATAATAGGTATAAGTGTATACGTACGTGAATGTATATATATAAGTGTTGGTAGTAATAATGTTTGACTACCTAGTGCATATATGAGCACTTGTAATGACTATACTTGGTTTGAATTATAAAGTGACTTGATTGGGGTAGTTACTAGAGCGACTAGCTATATTAGAAAGTCCGAGGACGGACTTTATTCTAAGGTGGGGAGGATGTAACGACCACTTTTCGTCGTACGCTTTTCGTGCACGTGCTTTTGGCCGTGCACGTGTTTGTTTTAGACTTTGGTTGTTTGCGAACACTTTTGTGTGATATGCCGTTGCGAACGTCTCTGAGAGTATTAAATAGTGGCACTATCCTGGAACGACACTTCTCGAGTCGTTTTCCCACAATTTAAACTCACTCGATGAGACGTGACGATTTTCACTTTGACGGGAGACGTTTCTATTTTTAGTTTCGTCGTCCGACGTCGAATTTGAGATCCGTCTTCTTAGTTAGCTCACATTCGTCGCCACGATCACAACGATATTTATTTTATAATTTTTGGAGTTTATTTGACCACTTTTATAATTTTTACAAGTTTTATATTATTTTTAATAATTTATTTTTAAATTAATTTCGGCCAAATAAAATTTATTTGAGTTTAAAACGTTTTAAAGAATTTTTGAGCCAATTTCCAGCTCATTTGGACCTGGTCAAATCCTAGATTGGGTTGGAGAAGTTTAAATTCAAATTTCAAATCTTTTTGAATTCTAATCCTATTAGATTTAGCCCTAGACCAAGTCAACCCACCTACACTATATAAGCAACCCCTAGCAAGTCCTATTTTTCCAAAGAAATTAGCCCTAGCCTCTTCCAAAGTCATTTTGGACGTTGCGACGAATCGTCGCAACGTTGCGACGTTCAGCCCCCGCACGACCGAGGAAAATCGCCCCGTTCGCCCGCTCCGACCGAAGCCCCCGCCCGCACCCAAGCCGCTCCGCACGCTGCAGCACCCCCGCTCCGTTCCATCGACCTGACCGATCGCTTGGCCCGCTCTGACCGGTCGCCCCGCTCCGCACCGACCCCCGCTTGTCGCCCGCTCTGTCGCCCCGCTCCGCTCCGTGCCCGACCGAAGGAAGCGGCCGCTGTGACCGAGCGCCCGAACGTTGCAACGTTGCAACGCTGCAACCCCGCATCCCAAGCGCACGACCGACGGTCCCTATCGGTCTGACCGAAGGAAACGCCCGCACCCGCCGCTGTGACCGACCCCCGCTGCTGCACAGCCCCGTTCTCTCGCAGCGACCGAGGAATTCTCCCGCATTGGAGGGGTACGACCGAGAGTCACTCGTCGCAACCCCGCATCCGTCGCACCGCTTGCCACCGTGGTCCCCCCAAGTTCTCCAGAGTTATTGTGGGACCCCCAAAGGCCCCTAGGAGTACTGTGGGCCCCACCTAGGTGCTTGCTCTTCGAGGATCCGTCGCGTACGACGTCGTCGCACGTCGTAGCCCGTCGTCGCACGTGCTAGCTTTGGAATCTGGAACTGTCGCCCCGGTCGAAGCTCTGAATTTTCCAGCAAGGAATATATATTGGAATCAGGACTTGGAGCGCGTTCTATTATTCCAACCCCCGGCGTCGCTACCCGACGCCGGTGTAGCTTTCGCGTCGTGTTGAGGTAACGTTTTGCACCCCTAGGACCCCCAACCCAATTGCATGCTAATCAAGACTAAAAATCAGTATTTTAAAGTATTTTAAATGTTTTAGAATCCACTAATCAAGATTAATAAAACGGATGTAGGCCGGTGGACTTGTGTACGTAGGAATCGTGACTTTGGACTCGTTGGACGGTGTTTTCTTGACGTGATAGTTGCAGGCAAGTGAAACTTGCCAACTCTTGTGTAGGGCCATGTTTTTAGGCCACTTACTTGCTTTTAGCGTAAAAGAGACTAGTCAGTGAAATGATAGCTGGCTAGACGCCTACTTGATCTAGTTTGACAACGAAACTAGATCCGTCACCTAAATGATCTAGCTTGACAACGAAGCTAGATCCAACCCCTTAAAATTGTTGTTCATGCATGCTAAACTGTCACGTTTACTTTCCTTACCTGTACGCTTTACTTTAACTGCCATGTCATGTCATCCATGCATTGAATGTTGCATTCGTAGCACACGCTACATACTTGTACTTGCTTGTCCCGGGCTAGGTGCA
>CM061136.1:52402471-52683449 GCA_030789695.1 Scilla litardierei | reverse complement strand
TACCCACTTTACCTACACCGATGATAGTTCCGCTCTCGTTGCCTCCAAAGACTACCCGGTTCCCATTAGCAATGGGCACCACTCCGGAAAGCAATTGAGCATCGCCCGTCATGTGTTTTGAACACCCGCTATCGAGTATCCAATTCCCCTTGGAGCTAAATTTAAATTTGTTGCTCCTTTTCTTTTTATTTTCCTTGAGTACCTAAAGATAGAGAATTTCATATCATGGTACCCAAGGTCATTGGGTCCAAAAGATTAGACCTTTGGAAGCCAAGTCCAATTGGACTTAGACTTCCCCACATAATTTCTACTATGCACAACATCCGAAAAATAAGCATTCATATACACTTGTTTTTCATCCATGCTTGTGTCCTTTGGGCTCCAAATGGTGAAAATCTTGGGAGCCCTCATCCTATTGGGTGCATGCATGCGACGTTGATTTCTACGTGATGCATGTTGTGGATAGGCATAAGGAACATGATGAAATGGTGCATGTGGATAATTATTCATATGATGTTGTGGGTGAACATATGCATGAGAGGGAACACGTGCGTGAGGGTGTCTCACATGGTGTGCACGTGCCCGTGAATGTTTTGCATAAAAATCATCATATGTGTGAGCCGGTGGAGTAGGACGTGTGTTCCTACGTGGCATAGTATTGGTGTACATATAAGCATGCCCCTTCTTTGGAGGTCCACCCAAAGTGGGTTTCTTTCCGAAAGAGGGTGTGGACGAGGTGGAAGCACCATTGGTAGAAGAACTACCAATAGAGTGTTTGCTACCACTCGTTGAGTCACCGGAAGTTGGCCTAACAAAAGTAGTGGCCGATTTGGATGAACATCCCATCGTATACCCCAAACCAATGTGGTGATTGGCCAGAAGTAAGTCACTTAGGATTTTATCCAAATGGTCCTTACCCTTATTGAATTTATTAATTCGACCTAATGTGTTCTCATATTTCTCGGTGAGAGAACGAATAGAAGTATCCAAGTTGGATACTTGCGATGTGAGCACATAAACATGAGATTTAAGATTCTCATTCTGAATACTCAAAGTCGAGTTTTGAGAAATTAAATCCGCTATCTTATGTTCTTCCGGATCTTCAATGCAAACATGTTCAAGTTTAGATTTGAGATTAACAATCTCATTTCTTAACTCTTCAACAACGGTGTCGTTGTTGGTGATGATAGTCTTAGGCGAGGTTTGAATGCTAGCCAGGTCATCTTTTACTTTAGTATACCTATTTACTAATTTAGTATACTTAGACCATAATTGAGAATTAGCATTCCTAAGGTCATCCATAGTTACCTCATCGCTTTCGTCGTCAATATCATCGGAAGAGGAGGATCCTTGATCATGCTCCTCTCTTGCCATGAAGCACATGTGCGCTTGCTCCACTTGCTCATCGTCTGACTCTCCGCTTGAGGAATCCTCGAAGTCGGTGAATGTTGCTCCGACAAGTCCCTTCTTGTTTCCTTTCTTGTACTTCTTGGACTTATCGAATTTAGGCGCCTTCCACTTCTCCTTTTGCTTGTTGAGAGGACACTCCGCTTTCATGTGTCCTGGCTTATTGCACTTGAAGCACAAAGGAGAGGAAGAGGCGTTAGAAGAACCAAATTTAGCTTTGTTCTTATAGTTACCTTTTCGGAAGAAACGGTTGAACTTCTTGGCCATGAGTGCCATGGACTCCAAGTCCAACTCGTTTTCCGAGTCTTCATCATCGGTTGAGGTGGATGTGGATGGAGCGGCCTTAAAAGCAATAGCCTTCTTCTTTGGCTCGTCTTGCTTTAGGTAGGACTTCATCTTTTCCTGCAATTTTAGCTTGCTATCCTTGCGTACCTCGTATGACATTAAAGTACCCATTAGTTGAACTACGGTGTACTTATTCATATCATTACCTTCCTCGATGGCGAAGGTACGCTTTTCCCAAGAAGAAGGAAGTCCTTCGATAAGCTTCGAACACTTCTCCTTTTGGGTGTAGGTTTTGTCGAGAGCCTCCAACTCGTTTATGATGTCGACGAAGCGAGCGTAATACTCCTTCATCTTCTCGCACTGTTGCATATGAAACATTTCGTAATCGTTGTTAACAACTACGAGTTTAGAGTCTCTTACCCTACTCGTCCCTTCATGTAGTATGAGGAGGGAGTTCCAAATTTGATATGCACTCTTACATGTGCATATCTTATTGAAGTCCTCGGGCTCCAATGCGCATTGCAAGGCGTTCATTGCCTTGGCATTGCTTACCTCTGCAGCGACCTCCGCGGTTGTCCATTTCTCAAAGTCTTCTTCGACGGGCTCGACGTATTCCTTCATCGTGGTCCTCCATAGAGATGCACTCCGGAGGAAAGTTTCCATCCGGCATTTCCAGTACCCGTAGTTGGTACCGTTGAAGAATGGAGGCCTCGTTGAGGAATGTCCTTCCATCACCGAAGATGCTCCTTCACGGTTCCTGAAGGTGCCATAGTCGGAAGGTGGACGCACGGTCTTGTTGTCGTTGGCAGACATAGCTAAGTATCTGGCTCTGATACCAAATGTAATGCCCTACAAGCTACTGCACAAGTACTAGAGGGGGGGTGAATAGTACTTTAAAAATAACGAGGAGTATAATTCCTAATTATAGTGCAAACAACTACCAAATCAATTTGCGGAAGCATAAATTGAAGACAACAACAAAATTAACAATGCTAACAATAGAATGTTACTGGGTTCGGATCCACCCAAGTCTCCCCGACTTGTTCCTGGTGATCCTACGTCCCAACCACCTGGATCCCCTCCGGATACTTGAGTTAGAAACCCTAAATCAAGATTTCCACTATGAAATACTTGTGAAAAACCTCCACAAGTCAAATCATACAAAATGTAATTTGTGACTCCCACAACCCGGGATCACAACCACACTCTCACAACCGAGAGTGAAACTTACAATTCAAATATGAAATGAAATAAGAAACTTCTTACCGACAAAATACATATGCCTTGAGTATTGCTTACGAATTAGGGCAAGGATGATTTTGAGGAAGAAGAAGTGGCACCAAACCCTAGCTCCAAGATGTAGATCAGCGATGGAGAGCTTTGGGGATGTTGGTGACCTAGAATCAAGCACTTGGCTTGGAAGGCTTCACACTCAATGAATCTCTCTTTGGAAGTAATAGTGAGGAGAGATTATTGAATGGAATGAATGAGCTTTGAATGAGCTTGGAATGATTTCTCTTGATCTCTAAACTTGCAATAATATCAGCCTTGAGTGCAATGAATGCAGCTCAACAAGTATTTATAGGATAGAGGAGAGAGAGAGAGAGAAAAACATTTCAATTAAAGCTCCAACGGCTCTTTTCTGAACCCAACTAGTCGGTCAAAGAACAACCACCGACCGACTAGTTCATCAACTAGTCGGTCGGTCAATAAACATATACCGACTAATGAGTGAACAGAGAAAAGATCAAAGCACAGACACAAGGAACTAGTCGGTCCAAGAAGAGTAGCTGACCGACTAGTTTCACAACTAGTCGGTCGGTTACTCAACTGAGACCGACTAAAAGATAAAACTGAAGTCTGAGCTTAAATAGACTTAGTCAGTCCAAGAACAAATGTTGACCGACTAATTCACCAACTAGTCGGTCGCCAAATGAGCTTAGACCGACTAACAATAAACAGTAAGTTAGGTGAAAAATTGGCATGTACAGTAAAAGTAAACTAGTCGGTCCAAGAAGGAAAGTTGACCGACTAGTTCATCAACTAGTCGGTCGATCAATGAACACAGACCGACTAAAGATAAACAGGTTCAAATGTGCATGAACAGGGAAAGCTCAACTAGTCGGTCACAGAAGCATCACTGACCGACTAGTTCACAAACTAGTCGGTCGGTGAGTCAATTTAGACCGACTAACTGTAAACAGTAAAGAGCTTGGAAATGACTGACTGAAACTAGTCGGTCCAAGAAGCTTTGCCGACCAACTAGATCACCATCTAGTCGGTCAGTTCTTCTTCTTGAACCAACTAACATGCACAAGAAGTCGCGAATCGGAGCGTGAAGCTTCGGGAAGGATTGTATGGACTTCTACTAAGATCCTAGAGATAAGATATGAGCGTTATGAAGATTTAAACCGTAAGACCTACTCAAGGCTTAACATTCTACGAAAGAAGCTTAAAGACTATAAATAAAACTTGACGATACCGTCTTCAATAGCTTCAATCGAATCTTCATGACTTCTAAATTGGTCCATAAGCTTCAACGAAGCTTTAGGCATACGATCACGTGCATTGAGAAGTCTTGAGACGTCATAATTGATATTCATATGAGTTTGACGACGATCTCCATAACTGCGCTCACAAAGTGTTAGTACACGTTATATTTATGTTTGTTCATCATCCAAAACCAAATCCGGGGAGTCCAATATCCAACATTTGGATCATCTGATTTGCATGGTAATATTTGTTGCTTAACTTGTCAGTTGTCTTGACCATTCATAAGCATTGTGCCATAACAAGAGTTTGAGTTTGTTTAAAAAACCCCTTGTTTACCTCAAAGTGTGGGGGTGCCTAGCTAAAGTACTTTTACCAGAACCTAAGAAAAGAAAATTAAGTCATAAAAGATTTGATTGCATGTTTATTAGCTATGCTCAAAATAGTGCTTCATATAGACTCATAGTTGTTAGAAGTGAACCAAATATCATGGAGCCTAACAATATTGTTGAGACCATGTATGCAAACTTGTTAAATCTATTTATGGTTTAAATCAAGCTCCAAAACAATGGCATGATAAATTTGATTGTTTTTTGCTATCAAATGGGTATAATGATTTAAAAAACCATGTAGCTACTCCATATAATAGCGATCATTTGAAGAGTTATGAGATATTTGAAAGGAACTCTTGTATATGGTTTATTTTTTTTAGCGATCCATCAGTTTTAGAAGGTTTTACTGATGCAAACTGAATCTCTAATTTAGATTATCTTAAATCCACAAGTGGTTATGTTTTTACACTTGGTGGAGGTGTGGCGTCTTGGAAATCATCCCAGCAAACATGTATTGCTCGGTCTAATATGTAGTCCGAGTTTATTGCCTTGGAGGAGGCATGTAATAAAGCCGAATGGCTTAAAAAACCGTCTTGGTGATCTTCCCATTTTTGAAAAACAGGTACCGTCTGTGTCTATCTATTGTGCAAAAGCCAAAAATAAAGTTTTAAATGGGAAAAGTAGGCATATACGCCTAAGGCACTCTATTGTGAGGGAGCTGCTAGATCATGGGATAGTATCCCTTGATTATGTGAGGTCAGAGATGAATTTGGCAGATCCTCTGTCAAAACCACTAAATAGGAAGTTAGCGGAAAGTGCATCGAGGGGAATGCGACTTATACCTAAAACATAGGTCAAGAGTGATGGTAACCCAACCTATGTGATTGATGATCTCATGAAGTAGGTTCATATGGGTAACAACAAGTCACTTGTTGATCGTGAGGAGCACTATCATTATATTCCTGTCCTTTCTTATGGTGTAGACAGTGCTATCGACGATGAGAAAGGATGAGCATATGGCTCTTAATGGAAACCATAGCCCTTGCTAGGTGGTGTGCATAATCGTCGAGCATACCTGATGGGTCCACCTATATGGGTGTGGAAGTGGGGCCGCTTCCTATGCGAATTTGGGTGCATTTGTTAGAGCACTCATGAAAATCCAGGTATGGCGCATAGCCGAAACGTGCCAACCCGTAAGAGCAAGCAACTATTCATTGATGATTCAAAATGGGTTGTGAGTCAATGTTTTACAATAAAGGAGATTGGTTCATAGAAACTATATGTTTCACCAACTTCTTGTAGTACACACTTTCATTCCCTAAGTAATGGTTCATAGACCGAAAGTCACCATTGCTAATGTATTGAATCGTCGTATTCGATCTCACATCTATTCCTCCTCTTCTTATATACTTACATTTGAATTTTGAAATAGTGGGGGATTGTTGGATATTTCATTCATTTCAAAGCCAAATTTTAGTCCCACGTTGGATGGGAGAACACACTTGGCTGGGTTTATAATAGGCTTCTTATAAATGGGCTATTGGACTTGTTACTGGGCTAGGATTTGGAGATAGCTCGCGTGCGCATGAGCCCAAGCAAGGGGCCGAGCCCAAACCGGGTTGAACCGAATGGAAAATGTGGGCGTCGGATCCGGATAACCTTAGCGTGTGAGCGCTGGCGTCGCGCCTGCGTAGGGGAGGTTCACGGGTGCGCGCACGGAGTGTCCGAGTTTTGCATCATATTTTTAGCCCTCTTTGTTTGGCAGAATTTGACAGGCCCATTACGGTTTTTATTTTTTCCCAATAGCCATATTCTCCTTAATAGCCTATTTAATGTCTCAACAGCTATAATTTCATTTATTGGCTGTTTTAATTTTGCAACAGCTATTTTATTTTTTAAATGACAGAGTTATGGCTGAATTCCAACAGTAATTTCTCTTGCTCTATTTAAACTCAAAATTCCAAGAGTTAAGACACTGCAAAAATTCATTCTTCCACGAACAAAATTCGTTGCTACCGTTGCTTCCTCTGTTCTCTTCTGTTTGCCTCTACCTCCACAAATGCGAACAGATCCTCCCGTAATGCAGATCCTCTGTTGCTGTAGATCCCTTGCTGTTGTCAAGCCCTTGCTGTTCCTCTTCATCTTCTTGCGAGATCGAAGATCAATTGCTGCTCGCTGGAGACTTGTATTGTGAGTGCACACTTACAGAGCCGTTGCCGTTGAATCCTGGAGGGTAGCCGCTGGACCTCACTTGCACCGAGTTCGCACTTTGAGGGGCGGAAATCTACACTTAAGGACAGTGCCTAGAACGCCTCGGCAAACCGATAAGTCCTTTCTTTCTCTGTTTTAGTATCACCATCCTCTTAAAATCTCAGAAATTATCCAACAATCTTAAGAGTAGATTTTATGGATGCTGCTATTGTTCCTGCTAACCACCTGCATGCTCTCTCTGAACTCGAACTGTTTTTCTCTTTTCTTGGATGCAAGCGTTTGATTTGTACAAGTAATTCTTAATTTTTTAAGAAATGTGATGTTGGCCATGGGTATTGGCCACTTGGCATTGCTTACGGGAAACTCGTAATTACGGATGTTTGACCAAATTTGAAGTTTTTTGGTTCACTGTAACTTAGAATGACAGTTTCCGAATCAAACAATTAATTGTGTAATGCATGTTTTAATTTCTATTATTGATTGTTCAGTATATGTATATGCTAGTAAGATGATCATTCCTTTTATTGTAAAGAAACATCGTTGTTACAATTCTCTGATGCAGAGTGAAGAGATTAATTATTTGACTATATGTCACTGCTCCTATCATAACCGAATTTAATTGTTTATAAAAAATAGTTTCCTTTAAATATATTGGATTGTATTTGGAATACTAAGAAAATGGAAATTTTTTGTCCTACTTTCTTAATAAGATTTTGTGATTCTTTCAACTGTTACCAGTGGCTTTTAATTGGTAGAGATGGGTGGAGAAAAGAATTCATATAGTTGGCACTTGAATGTTAGGACTAAAGGGTGGCTGTTGAGCTTGTTCTTGTTGTCATGCTTCATATAGAATTAAAATGATAAATCGTCATGAATCCAAAAGAGCATGAGTAATATCACATTAATTTTTATTTACATCTGTTTGTACATGATGTGCCATTAACAACCAAGTATTTTATAACATAACAAATAAAATGTGTTTCCGGCGACAAGTGTAATTTCATTGATCCCTGCTGAATTATGATGTCATTGAAGTTTTGGGTTTTCAAATTGCATGTTGTTCTTGTTCATCTTGTTGTCATGTCCATTTTTTTGTCTGGTGGTAGGCGTGACCATGTGAGAGAATGACATCTGATAAGTTTGTAGGGATGTAAAAGTAGCAGATAGTGTCTATACTATATTTGTTTGTGTTGTCTTCTTGTGGATAGTGATACTAATATGGAAACTATTCAGAAATTGAAGTCATTATATATATTTGATAAAAAAGGAATTTAGATTCAGAGCGAATACATGTATTTATTGGGTAACTGTGTGCTAAATGTGTATTACATTTGATATTACACATCATATTGCATATGCCAGTCCTTATGTTCTGATCTGTCCTGGAAATCCTACCACTGTTTGCCCAATTTGCGATGAAGATATAGAATTTACCTTATGGAACGGTTTTATTATTTGACATGCTTCAGGCTGTTAGATGGAGCTACATTTTAGTTTATTTATTCAAAGAGACCTATAATTTATTACTACATGTGAATTGCATATTAATTACTCAATTGTAGAGTATTAATGGATTGATGTCCAGTATTGTATAATGCATCAATCATTCACATTACAAAAAATGAGCCTTTAATTTTAAAAGATAAAAATCCCCAATAGGAAATTGTTTCTTGTGGATTTTAGAGTCTCTTACATTTTGTCATTGGGTGGTTGCACGGGGTGTAATCCAAAACGGAACCTCATTTTCGTTTATGTTACTAAAATTTTGATGACTAGTAATTGCATGTTCTCGGATGTGAAAATAGAAATGAGGCAAGTTTTGAAATGTTTTTTGTTTTGTTATTTGTATGTGTGGATTGTGATTTGAAAACTGTAGATGTTTTGCATTTTTTTATTTTTTGGTACAATGCAGTTTTAGCGTATCCATTGAAACAGTCAATGTTTAATGGCCAATTTTAATGGATGGGTTGTCTAAGTGTTTAGAATAGACTATTTTGAATCGAATTGATGAAAGCATTGCGTGGTATTTGTTGGGGTTCATTCAGGTATATACCTCGATTACGCAACAATGGGATTATTGCCATACTTGGGAATTGATTATCTTATGCAATTTTGGGAATCAAATACTGTAACACCCATAGTGAATTCCTAAGGAATACTTGATAAATTTTTTTGATTTTCGATAAACATATTTTTAGCCAACCCATGCTTAATCTTTTGGATCAGACCATATTATGCTTCCAGTTAGTTGGGGTTTGTAAATAATTTATTTCATTAACTATTAATTGCGAACTGTATTGATGCTTGCCACATGTTGATTGGGGTCATGCTTCTAGGCTTTAAGATTAGTTATGTTCAGTAAGTAAGAGACCATGGAACCATGACCAAAATTGATTGGGTCACACCTCTGTTTGATTCATTGGGGCCATATTTCCCCACTTTATGAATAGATCATGTTCTATTGGGATTTTTGCCCATGTCATTTCCTTATGCATGGGATCCAGAAGCCTTTATTTCAAATATTGCATCATTAACGTCCCAGTTCAGCATGATTCGAATAGACTCATCTATATGTACGAAATATAATGTTCATGAATACATATTCGACATTTGGATAATCTCTTGCATTTGGATCATCAAATTTGCATGGTAATATTTGTTGCTTAACTTGTCAGTTGTCTTGACCATTCATAAGCATTGTGCCATAACAAGAGTTTGAGTTTGTTTAAAAAAACCCCTTGTTTACCTCAAAGTGTGGGGGTGCCTAGCTAAAGTTCTTTTACCAAAACCTAAGAAAAGAAAATTAGGTTATAAAAGCTTTGATTGCATGTTTATTAGATATGCTCAAAATAGTGCTTCATATAGACTCCTAGTTGTTAGAAGTGAACCAAATATCATGGAGCCTAACGCTATTGTTGAGACCATGTATGCAAACTTGTTAAATCTATTTATGGTTTAAATCAAGCTCCAAAACAATGACATGATAAATTTGATTGTGTTTTGCAATCAAATGGGTATAATGATTTTAAAAAAACATGTAGCTACTCCATATAATAGCGATCATGTGAAGAATTATGAGATATTTGAAAGGAACTCTTGTATATGGTTTAATTTTTAGCGATCCATCAGTTTTAGAAGGTTTTACTGATGCAAACTGAATCTATGATTCAGATGACCTTAAATCCACAAGTAGTTATGTTTTTACACTTGGTGGGGGTGTGGTGTCTTGGAAATCATCCAAGCAAACATGTATTGCTCGGTCTAATATGTAGTCCGAGTTTATTGCTTTGGAGAAGGCATGGAGTAAAGCCGAATGGCTTAAAAAACCGTCTTGGTGATCTTCCCATTAGTGACAAATCGGTACCGTCTGTGTCTATCCATTGTGATAGTCAAGCTGCAATTGCAAAGGCCAAAAATAAAGTTTTAAATGGGAAAAGTAGGCATATACGCCTAAGGCACTCTATTGTGAAGCAGCTGCTAGATCATGGGATAGTATCCCTTGATTATGTGAGGTCAGAGATGAATTTGGCAGATCCTCTGTCAAAACCACTAAATAGGAAGTTAGTGGAAAGTGCATCGAGGGGAATGAGACTTATACCTAAAACATAGGTCAAGAGTGATGGTAACCCACCCTATGTGATTGATGATCTCATGAAGTAGGTTCATATGGGTAACAACAAGTCACTTGTTGATCGTGAGGAGCACTATCATTATATTCATGTCCTTTCTTATGGTGTAGACAGTGCTATCGACGATGAGAAAGGATGAGCATATGGCTCTTAATGGAAACCATAGCCCTTGTTAGGTGGTGTGCATAATCGTCGAGCACACCTGATGGGTCCACCTATATGGGTGTGGAAGTGGGGCCGCTTCCTATGCGAATTTGGGTACATTTGCTAGAGCACTCATGAAAATCCAGGTATGGCGCATGGCCGAAACGTGCCAACCCGTAAGAGCAAGCA
The DNA here is from genome assembly GCA_030789695.1 of Scilla litardierei. NCBI lineage: Eukaryota > Viridiplantae > Streptophyta > Magnoliopsida > Asparagales > Asparagaceae > Scilla > Scilla litardierei. The sequence continues at coordinate 52,672,762 of CM061136.1, read as the reverse complement.
ACTATTCATTGATGATTCAATATGGTTTGTGAGTCAATGTTTTACAATAAAGGAGATTGGTTCATAGAAACTATATGTTTCACCAACTTCTTGTAGAACACACTTTTATTCCCTAAGTAATGGTTCATAGACCGAAAGTCACCATTGCTAATGTATTGAATCGTCGTATTCGATCTCACATCTATTCCTCCTCTTCTTATATCCTTACCTTTGAATTTTGAAATAGTGGGGAATTGTTGGATATTTCATTCAATTCTAAGCCAAACTTTTGTCCCACATTGGATGGGAGAGCACACTTGGTTGGGTTTATAAGAGACTTCTTATAAATGGGCTATTGGACTTGTTAATGGGCTTGGATTTGGGGGTAGCTCGCGTGCGCATTAGCCCAAGGAAGGGGCCGAGCCCAAACCGGGATGAACTGAATGGAAAATGTGGGCGTTAGATCCGGATAACCTTAGCGTGTGAGCACTGGCGTCACACCTGCGCAGGGGGGGTTCACGGGTGCGGGCACCGAGTGTCCGAGTTTTGCATCATATTTTTTAGCCCTCTTTGTTTGGCCGAATTTGAAAGGCCCATTACGGTTTTTATTTTTTCCCAACAGCCATATTCTCCTTAATAGCCTATTTAATGTCTCAACAGCTATAATTTCATTTATTGGCTGTTTTAATTTTGCAACAGCTATTTTATTTTAAATGACAGAGTTATGGCTGAATTCCAACAGTCATTTCTCTTGCTCTATTTAAACTCAAAATTCCAAGAGTTAAGGCAATGCAAAAATTCATTCTTCCTCGAACAAAATTCGTTGCTGCTATTGCTTCCTTTGTTCTGTTTTGTTTGCCTCTACCTCCACAAACGCGAACAGATCCTCCCGTTCTGCAGATCCTCTGTTGCTGCAGATCCATTGCTGATGTCAACCCCTTGCTGTTCCTCTTCATCTTCTTGCGAGATCGAAGATCAGTTGCTGCTCGCTGGAGCCTTGTATTGTGAGTGCACACTTACAGGGCCGTTGTCATTGAATCCTGGAGGGTAGCCGCTGGACCTGACTTGCACCGAGTTCACACTCTGAGGGGCGAAAATCAACTCTTAAGGACTGTGCCTAGCACGCCTCGGTAAACCGATAAGTCCTTTCTTTCTCTGTTTTAATAGTACTGTAACGACCGGTTTTCCTCATTACGTTATCCGTATTTTTCTCTCATGTATTTAATTCAGTATCCGCAGTTAGACGATTCTATCACCGTACCCGTATCCATCCTTTTCATACTTATTATTATTATTATTATTATTATTATTATTATTATTATTATTATTATTATTATTATTAAAAACTACTAAGATAATCCTTTCTAATAACTATTTTAAAATAAATACAAATTTTCTTTTGAATTCAAAATTCGAAATTTAAAAATTTTAAATGTTGAAAACTTTCTATTTTTAATCCTATTAAAACCTAATTGAATAGCACTAATTCCCCATTTAAACCTATTAATTAATCCTATTAAACCATTTCAAATCCCTTCCTGTTATAACCCAACACCCCACGTTTTGGACCTAGGCCGAACCTACAGGCAATCACGCACACAACAAATTAACACACACTAAAAAAAAGAATAACTAAACCTAAGTTTTATTCCCCAAGCGCACATGAATGAACCAAGGAACTATATATATATATATATATATATATATATATATATATATATATATATATATATATATATCTATTATATAAAAGAGGGATGTTATCAAGAGAAATTGGACAAGAGAAATTGGATAAGAGATGAGATTTTGAGGGATATCTATTATATAAAAGAGGGATGTTATCAAGAGAAATTGGACAAGAGAAATTGGATAAGAGATGAGATTTTGAGGGATATCTATTATATAAAAGAGGGATGTTATCAAGAGAAATTGGATAAGAGAATTTGGATATGAGAAATTTGGACATGAGAAATTTGATAAAAGAATTTGGATATCTATTATATAAAAGAGGGATGTTATCAAGAGAAATTGGATAAGAGAATTTGGACATGAGAAATTGGATAAGAGAATTTGGATATCTATTATATAATAGAGTGATGTTATCAAGAGAAATTGGACAAGAGAAATTGGATAAGAGATGAGATTTTGAGGGATATCTATTATATAAAAGAGGGATGTTATCAAGAAAAATTGGATAAGAGAATTTGGACATGAGAAATTTGATAAGAGAATTTGGATATCTATTATATAAAAGAGGGATGTTATCAAGAGAAATTGGATAAGAGAATTTGGACATGAGAAATTGGATAAGAGAATTTGGATATCTATTATATAATAGAGGGATGTTATCAAGAGAATTTGGACATGAGAAATTGGATAAGAATATTTGGATATCTATATTACAATTCAGAGCTGTTTTTGAATCTATGTCCTATTTGGCAGTGTCACATCAGGTTTTGGAGGGAAAATTTTTGGGTTGGATGGAAATTTGTTGGGAAACACAAAAAAACACTTTTTGAAATTCACATCATCAGCCTTTAAACCCTTAAATTAATACCCTTAAATTGAAACTTTGGCTGACCCAACATTAATACCGGTTGGGAGTATTTCAGCTGATTTCGGCTTAAATGCATATTTCGGCTCACCCAAAATTAATACCATATGGTTGAAACTTTGGCCATCAGCATTATCAGCATTTTTCGGCAATCGAGATTTCCAAAACAGACGCTATGTCAGCATAACGTTGGCCATTAATGCTCTTCCAAAACCCGTGCATTAAATGCTCTTCCAAGAATCCAAAGCCTTGATTCTTTAGCAATCGAGATTTCCAAAAAAAACCTTGATTCTTTAAAACAGCGCCTGAATATATTACTGCTCTTCCAAAACATCGTCTGAAGATATTCTTTTCTTAAGAAGCATTAAAAACCCGGTTCTTTAAATCAGAGCCTGAAGCATCTATATCTATATTACAATTGAGGGCAGATTTTGAATTTGTCATATATGGCAATGTCACATCAAGTTTTGGAGGGAAATTTTTGGGTTTGAAAAGAAATTTGTTGGGAATACACTAAAGCATTGAAACTAGGAATAGCCTTTTAATATTAGTTATAAAAAAATGTTATGCACACACACAATCTCATCTTGGGAATGAACGCGAGCTATGTGAGAATGAACGCGGGAGATGCAGCCAACTCATTGATCCGCTTGCAAAACCCTGTAAAATTTCGATCTCATCTGCTGATATTTCTGAGGAAACTAAATTTTTGCGAACTAAGATTTTGAGAGGACCTAATAATTATTGATGTTTGTTTAAAATTAGTGGGTCCAAGATTTTTAAATGAACAATGTCCCAAGGACACATGTTATATGTATATGAAGCTAGCGCCGAAGGCACCCGTGCTAAATTTTTTAACGCTGATTTGTTTTTCTGCGCCTAAGGCACCGGCGCTGAAATTGTTGTTTTACGTCGAATTTGTTGTTTTGTGTCGAATACATCCACGTCGAATTTGGTGTTCTGTGTCGAAGATGCATGGGCTGAATTAGTTGTTCTGCACCGAAGGCGCCCACGTCGAAGGCGCCCGTGCTGCTAAATATTTTTAAGCTAATTTGTTTTTCTTTTAAATTTTGGCTTTGAAAAAAATTTCGGGGAACAAAGATGTCGCAAGGGAAAATCTTAAATGAACCGTGCCCGCGGGCACGTGTTATGACTATCTATATTACAATTGAGGGCAGATTTTGAACTTATCCTATGTTTTTGAACTTATCCTATGTGGCAGTGTCATATCAAGTTTTGGAGGGAGATTTTTTGGTTGGAGAGAAATTTGTTGGGAGAATACAAAAGCTTTTTTTGTGAAATTGGCATCATCAGCATTTAATACCCTTCATTCAAAAATGACCCAAAAAATGAGACCCAAAAAAATGAAACCAGAAAAAACACACAAAAAATTAAACCCAAAAAAAGTATGCAAAAGTAAACTTTATTTCGGCTGAGCTTATTTCGGCTGACCCAAAAAAATTGAGACCCAAAAAAATTGAAACAAAAAAACACCGGGAATGTGCATTCAAAGAGGCGGGCTGAGCTTTTTGGGCATCAAGCAGAGTTCTGACCAACCCATTCGAGCCGAAGGTGCCCGTTAAATTTTTATACGCTAATTTGTTGTTCTGCGCCTAAGGCGCCCGCACTGCCTTCGGCGCGCGCTAAATTTTTATACGCTAATTTGTTGTTCTGCGTCAAAGGCGCCCACACCGAATTTATTGTTCCGCGCCGAAGGCTTCCGCTAAATTTTTATATGCTAATTTGTTGTTCTGCGTCGAAGGCGTCCGCACCAAATTTATTGTTTCTCGCCGAAGGCGGCCGTGCCTCTAAATTTTTTTACGCTAATTTGTTGTTCTTTTACATTTTGGCTGTAGAAAAAAGTTTTTGGGGACAGATTTTGCGGGAAAAAAATCTTAAATGCACCGTGCCCGCGGGCACGGGTTATGACTAGTATATATATATATATATGACCTAAGCCTACCCTACAGCAATTCCTATATTAAACCCAGGCCTACAACATTTTCGCACTGCCCCTACTTCTATATATTAAATAAACCCTTTGGGCTAACACTGATTCACATGCTGAGTTTTAACCCAGGTTTCCTCCACTCACGTGACTACTCCCATACACTACAACCTGCCAATTTCTTTATATAGAACCCTAAGGCTATAGAACCGTAGACCTTCCTTACTTCTCAACGCAACAAGCTCCAACACACGCCGCCTCCTATCTTCACCTTCTCCACGCGACATTAGCGCTCGAGGCCATCTCCTCCCCATCACGCAGTGGCTGCCCCCTGTCATAACCCTCCCCACGCCCAGCAACCGCCACCTAACCGCCGTGCGGCCCCCTAGCAGCCTGCAGACAGCCGCCTCTATCTCCCCTCGCCCTATCGCAACCCCCTCGCCCTACATCAGCCCAACGGCCTCCTCCTCCTCCTTCTTCTCCGCCTCACCCCCTGGCCTCGCTGACGCCGGAAACCCTCACGACCTCATCCCGCATCACTCTTCCTCTATTCTCCAAACGCCGAACGCCTTCTCCTCGCTCACGCCAACTCGCAGCCATCCTCCACCAAGCAAACCCACGCCCAAGCAGCTGCGGCTTCTCTCCTCCTCGTGCGCAGCTCCACGCCTAGCGAGCAGCACCCTCCCCTCGTCCAGAAACACCAAAGGACCTCCTCTCCCTGCGAAACCACCCGGATCCGACGCCTCAAGCCGCGCACACTTGTCCAGCCTAGATCTGACGTCGTCAGCCCCGGGGACTCGCTGTAACCCTCACACCCACTTGCAGAGACTCCAGATGCCGCAGTCCGCCGCCTCTCTCACTGCCGCAACAAGTTTCAGACCGTAGACGTCGCACATATCGCTGTCGCTGCCTCCATTCGCTGCGTAACGGTTAGTACACCTACCTATAATTTATAACCCACACTATAATTTAGAGAACCTAATAAAACGGATTGATTAGACGTCGTAGGGATCAATTTAACATTCGTTATGATCAAGAAAGGCTTAATCCGATTTTATGTTTTAGCAAACCAGCGAACCGTCATCACCGTAGCATAGCACCCATTCAGATGTTTCCGACGACACCAAGAACACCAAAAACAGGCAAGTGTGCAATTAGATATGAATTTTTGAAGTTTCAGGACTTTTACGTCGTTTTTACTTATTGCGGTTTAACTTGAAAGCTATACGTGAAATGACGCATGAAAACGATGCCATGACAATCTGGACGAAATTTGTGATCCAACGGCATATCATACGATATACTTTAGTTTTAAACAACAAGGAAGATAACTAGTTTCTGTAGCAGGTTCATCAAAACGCCCATGTTCAACATTATTTTAAGACTGTTATGAAAATTGTTCAACCCACTTCTGCTGATTGGAATTGTGATAATAACAAATTAATATTGATAACATTAAATTTCTGCAAGTCTTGAAATGTTTAACAAGTTGAGACATCGTGAAAATAGTGCGCCTCGAAGGCGGAATATTGAATTCGTGATGTCGGGTGAGTCGACTAGGCTGGCTCGTGTTCCAGCACAAATTGGGGTGGGGTTAGGGTTGAGCGGCCACTAGGCGTATGAAAGGGTACTCTCTTCAAGGGCACCACCCGTATGTGGTGGGTTAGCGCCAATCACGATAAGCCCCCCGTGAGAAGAACGACTCAATCATCACGAACTAAAGGCAAGAACCCTATTATAGATGTGAACTATTGACATGAATCTTGAAATGCTAACGTGATCTCATAAAACTTGAAATGCTAATGTGATCTTAGTAACTTGACATGCTAACGAACCGAAGAAAAACTTACTTTACTTCTTGAAAACTGCTTAAAACTGCACGTTAGGAATGTCTACTTCCGTTTCATTATAATTGTCTTATTAAACTTATTGCAGTCATCTCATTTAATGTCTCTTAAATTCATATCGTTTGTATACATGTCTTGGGTTACTAACCTTTTCTTCCAGACCCCTTGCTGACATACATTCATGTTTGTGGATGTATGTCATATTTTGAGCTTGAGTACCCAGAGGATTCGTTCGTGACGCCTGGCTTGGAGAGCCAGGAGTTCTCTGTAGACGATGAGCCTCTCCATGCAGAGGACTAGTAGACTCATGCCGTTGCTACCTTTTAGTTTACGTTCAGACATTGTTGTTATTGCTTTGTGTACTTTCCTCTTGTTGCTACTTTAGCCCTGCTGTGGCTTGTGGTTTAATTTCGTGTACGAACATTATGTATCTGGATGCGGCTGTTATCTTTTGAATGTTCTGGTTGTTCTGATATGCAAATGCAAGGACCTCCCCTGTGTTTTTATCACAGACGCTTATTGAACTCGAGCTTCACCGCTCCAGTTCAAGCGGACCGCATAACGCTCTCGCTTCCGATGTCTTTTTGGAAGCGGGGCGTTACAGATTTTAGTGGCGGCCCATGCAGGTCCTGTAACTGCGAAATTCAGAACAATGAGAAAACTTATCATTAGCCAAAACATCCAGAATTAGTTCGTACGCAAAATTACTCGAATACCTTGTATCAGCACGATAGGAAACCCAATACCAAGATAATCGGAAGAGTTAGTTAGACGCTCGTACTCGTTAGTTAGACACCCTTGCCACGACTTAGTATTATCATCATTGGGTGTCACCCTATCGATTGATCATCTAGCTCTGACCTTATTAGACTTTTGAGTTCGTTAGTCGTTCGCTTAGATTTATCGAATCTAGGGCCCAACCGAACGTAGTGATCATCGCATCCATGCAAGTCGAACCTGAGACGCCTGTAATGAGTAGACTTCGAAGTGTAGGATATCCCAGATCCATAGATAAGATCTCGATCTCGATCCCCAACGAACCCTTACCATGGCTTCCCCATCACAGTCTAGTTCGTTGAAGAACCTTAGTGCTAAACCTTAGTCGACTCAATGATTATTTTCCCCTAATTTTACTATTTCCTAATCTTTACACTTCCATGTTAATGATTGTAGAAAGCCATCGTAGCGTATTTACAGAGTTACTGCTTAGTCGCTCTTACGTTTCGATCGACTAACCTATTTCTTGTCCTCGATTCACATAAAATCTTCAGGTCTGCCATCTTTAACCTTGAACGTCCCCATTACAGATCCAGAGTTTTTTTAAAAGGAAAAAGGTATTTTTCGATATTTCTCTTATTGGATTCTTCGCTAAGTTTAAAATTCTTTCGAAAACTTTTACTTAGATTTTCTACACTTCAGTCGACTTAAACCCAACCTTGATTATAAACTCTTCTGACACTATCCTTAGTTACTATCTTATAGCGACTTTCTAACATACACCTTCCACACTTATACTTCACATAGCCTTATATAGCTACTCTATTTTCCTCATGTAATGAACTTTTTTTAAACGTTATTTCTATTTCACTAGCTCAAAATATTATCCCGTTTTCTTACCAACATATTTCAAAAACAGTCATTCATACATACTTTTAAAAATACCTTCCTAAGTTAAATAGAACTTCAAAATCTTGTGTGTCAGTTTCAAAATCATTGTCTTCGCACACACACACACACACACACACATAAATTTCATTTTACAAACACATTTCCATTTACAAGACAAGCACTACGACACTATGTCCATATTACTCTTCACCTATTATTTGACTGATCACATTTTACGTCTTAACTCCTACCGTATGCTCCCTATTTTACGTAAGCTATGACGATATTGTTATTCTTACACACATCTTTATCTTCTTACTTTTGTTCATAAACATTTTATCTCACCCAACCGACTAATCCCTTATCTAGGCCACCTCCGGGACCGTCCATCACAACAGTAATTCGTTGCATCATCCTACACTATTGCTTAGTTATCACATTAGAGCTTATCATTGCTTAGTGAGACCTTTAGCATTGATTGTAGTGTTGTTGTGGTGTATGTAAATTGATAGTGAGTGTGGACTGTAGAGAAATGTATGCCCTCGTGGCTATTTATCTTTATAAACATCTTGTTCAAAAAATGAAAGTATTCTTTCTGGTAAATATATTTTCTGAGTTATTCATTACTTGGATTATTCCCTTGGATTCAAAGTCAGGTCACACATGTTTCGCAATGTAGATTACGATTATGAGAAATGTCTGACCGATAGTAGCTTGGATCTTAAAAGAATTCGTGGTCATAGATGTGTCGAGATAAGGGATATCGGCACATTGGACAGACCATTGCGTCTTTGACTGGTTGGTCTACTAACCAAACGACTTGGCGAAGTCGGAGACAGGATGCAGGTGCTCACTAAAGAATGAGTCCACTGAACGACCCAAACATAGAGTCATTAAATGGTTCAACATTAACTATACTATCATTAATAACTCTTAGTGATAATAGGTAAGTTGGTCCTTAGGACTTGAGATCATTGTATGAGGCTATGTGTGAACAGTGTCACTTAGGTCTAAAGATCTAGCTTCGAGGCTAGGCCTGCAGAAAGATCTTAGGTTGGGTAACACTCGAAGCATATGAGCTAAGTAGTGATCAACAGAGGATTCGTCTCTTCCGTTAATGGGAGTTAGTGTCACAGGTTAGTATGACTCTTGGTAAAACCTTGGCCAAGGTATGTTGTAACGTGTACAACATGTATGTACCAGAGACCGACGTATACTAACCATTGCTAGCTAATAGGGTTGATAGTGTACCATACCCTAGGCTAGTCAAGTGACATAGTAATGACGAAGGGACTAAAACTGCGGAAATTATCACAGTCACAGTCAGAGTGATCCCGTCGGCATCTTGCCAACGAGCCAATCACGTAATCGATGATCCTGAAACAGGGACGACACCTACTGCTAGTGGTCACTGTCGTCTTGAGACTTCGAGTTTCGACCTGTAGTAAGGGTCAGGCTGTAGGGTCTCACACCGAGTAACATTCTCGTCGTAGTAACAAGATAGATTGTATAGAGGAAATCATGAGATGTAATGAGAATAAGAAATTCACAAGTTGTGTAAATTTGGAGCATTCTGGAATGGAGGTGATTTCGTAAGGAATCCAGAGGATCAAACTGTGCAGGAATCGGAGCTCGTATGAGCTCAGAAACGAAAGAAAAGGGCAAAGAAAAGTGGGATAAACCCACTTGGGTTAAACGGGTGCGGACCGCTGCTCTCAACGGGCTCAGCCCACTGGGAGCAGCGGGCGCGGCCTGCTGACCCAGCGGGCGCCGCCCGCTGGGTGCAGCGGGCGCAGCCCGCTGGAAACAGTGGGCTGTGCGCCCGCACATGTGTGCCCTAACAGGCGCACCAAGTTTTGCATAAGGCGGGCGCGCCCGCTAAGCTTAGCGAGTTGCCCGTAATTTAAGTCGTTTCATTAGGGTTTAATTGAAACCCATGACGGCTACGAAACATGGGTTTTTGCTCAACTTTGAGCAATTGTTTGAGGGGAAAAACGAACTCGGTTTTCGTCGCCGTTTGTTCCTACGCGTTCACCATCACTAGCTTTTCGAAATGATAACTTGTATCATCTCTGAAGCTCGATGGTGAGTGAGGATTAATTGATTAAAGATTAGACTTTGTGAAAGCCTTTCTAACTCAATTAAATTGAATCCTAAAACATCTTCCTAATTTTTGTCCCACATTGCTCATGATGAAAGAAGTGGAGCCGGCCTCCTATATAAATAGGTGGGCACTCTCTCCTTTGTTTCTTGCACCAAGTCACCGATTAAGGAGCTCCGGAATTTTTGAGCAAACTTAATCGAGACTTAAATTTATTCTCTCCCTCTATAAATTTTCATGTCCTCCTACCGAGTCCTATCAAGGCAACGGGAAGGTCCGAATCTGATTCGAAAGTCTACGACGCGGGTTTACTCAAGTGAAACTTTCTACGGCTAGTGATGAGCTTGGAGGCAAGGTGTGCTTCGGGAGCTGATCTAGTTCGCGGCGAGGAGCGACGCAACGCGGTTCGGGAGGCGGCTCAGATGATGGAGCTCAAGACGGTGCGGAACATCTTGCCTGCTCCAGGGCAAGATTCCGGGTGAGTCAATTTTATATGCACTTAGTTTAAATTAATAGTTAGAACTTTCTCGAGTTGGTCAGACCCAACTCGAGTCAGTAGATTTCCTGGCTTAGGGAATTTTTCCTTAGGGCTATATTTATTAAATTGTTTAATAAATTTATTTTCCGCTGTTTATTTTATTTTGTTCGTCCGACTTAGGACGAATAATTTTAAAATTAGCTCTAAGGGACCTTGAAAATCCCTACAGAAAATTGCCTCATGGACTATTAGGATAGCCATTAAAACTCTTCCTCAAATTTTATGTGATAATCTTTGATACTCTGCTATGACTTAAATTGTTTAAGGATACCTATTGGACGATTAGGGTAGCAGCGCATATTTTTCCCAAATCCTTTTAGTTGATAAGGACTTAATAAAAATCGTCTAACAAACCCAAAAATTCTGAATTTTAGGGATCCACTAGTTGATAAGGATTAACTAGTTTTAATTAAAAGCCATTTAGTTGTTTGGACAAACATAGAATTGATGAAAACACCTTCAATGGATCATGATGTCAGTCAATGTGATTGGCTAAGTTTGCTGGACCAACCTAGCTAGTCTGGGTAACAAGTGGTCCTGGCTTAGTCAATTCCCTGGCCGCGTCCGCTGGACCGCAAGGTGTCGATTCATGACTGTGTAAGTCCATCGACTATACCTAAGTCAATACGATAATAATCTTGTTCAAGATAAATCGTAGCCCTCCTTGTTTTAGGAGTTGGCAACTGTAAGAAACATGTCTCGGTTGTTGAGCTACACTCAAGCCGTGCCATGTCAATCTTATAGAAACCGATTTCTTGATTAACTTCTTGACCTAACTGAAACCGTTGTCTCGCCCTCCGAGCATCGACGCAAGTCTAATCAAGAATGTAGTCTAAGTCCTGACCCAAACCGACGTGTCGTGCATACACTGAGCGGCGGGGCAAGTCAGGCTAGACACGAAAACAAGGGTCCGACTAGGCTAGCCATCGTGATCCGGATGAGCACACTCATGATCACTAATGACTAGGGGTAAAATCGAATATGGAGTCATAGTTGATATGATTGACTAAGAGTTCGTCTACCTACAACCGAGTCGAACGACTTGTTGAGCTACACTTAAGGTCGGGCGACTCAATGTTGTTGGATTCCTGCTCCCATTTATAATGTTTTGGCTTAAACGATCTGTATATTAATGGGAGAGTATAATTGGATAAAAACCATTCTAATTATATTTTAAAATATTTTGAACACATGCTAATTAGGAGTTCTAATCTTTGCAGCATGACGAGTAAGATAAATTATATCCGAGATAAGAACTTATTAACTTGTTATAATATTAATAGTGATTGGTCTAAGAAATCTATAGCAGAAAGGGAACAAATGAAGCAAGAGCATGTTTATGCATTAACTTCTACAATGCAAAGTGTAGTTCTTTCAGTTAACTCTAATGCATGGGTGTTAGACACCGGAGCAGGTTCTCACATCTGTAACCAGTTACAAGGAATGAGAATCATTAGAAAACTTGAAAGAAATGAGATAATTCTCCAAGTCGGAAACGCAGCAAAAGTTGATGTAGTAGCCGTAGGAGATCTTAAACACACATTAGCTGGTGGAGCTAACTTGCTTTTGAAGCAATGTTATTATATCCCAAATTTCCTATGCAATATTATATCTGTCTCCGCTTTGGCTAAAGATGGTTATAATTTTACTATCAGCGGAAATGTCATGAACATTGCCCTTGATGGAAAGTTGCTAGGTTTTGGGACACTCAGTAATGGAATATACACTTTGAGCAATGAGGTTGTATTAAACGTTAATGCAAGAAAACGTAAGGAATCTAGTTTTAATGAAACATATCTTTGGCATTGTAGACTAGGCCATATCGGAAAGAAGAGACTCAGCAAGTTACATAAAGAGGGGCTCTTGGGCCTCTCGAATTATGAGTCATTAGACACTTGCGAGTCTTGCCTCAAAGGTAAGATGGCCAAAACTCCTTTTGCAAGTCAAGGGGAGAGAGTTATCGAACTCTTGGGTCTAGTACATTCCGATGTATGTGGACCCATGTCTACATTAGCCAAAGGTGGGTTCTCATATTTCGTCACGTTTACTGACGATCACTCAAGATTTGGACAGGTGTTCTTGATGAAACATAAGTCTGAAACATTTGAGCGATTCAAAGAGTACCGTGCCGAAGTCGAAATCCAGACTGGGAAAAGTATTAAGATTCTTTGATCAGATCGAGGAGGAGAATACTTAGGCCATGAATTCCTTACTTACTTAAAAGAGAATGGGATTCTCTCTCAGGTCACTCCTCCTTACACACCTCAATATAATGGTGTATCAGAAAGGAGAAACCGGACCTTGTTAGACATGGTGCAGTCTATGTTAAGTGAAGCTGAGTTAACAACTTCCCTCTGGGGCTATGCCCTGGAAACTGCTATATACATTCTAAATAAAGTTCCGTCAAGATCTGTGCATTTGACACCGTATCAGATATGGACCGGGAAGAAACCCAACCTTAATCACTTGAATGTATGGGGTTGTCCTGCATATGTCAAAAGGAAAAATCCAGACAAACTGGAAGACAGATCTATACTGTGTAAATTCATAGGGTACCCGAGACATTCATTAGGTTATGTCTTTTACCATCCAGAACAACAAAAGATTGTTGTCTCTAGACATGCCACTTTTCTAGAAAAGGAATTCCTTGTGAAGGAATCCACTGGCGAGGTAATTAATCTGGATGAATGCCCAGAGGAAGTACTTACACATGAAAAAGCATCAAAACCAATGGGAGAGTCAGAACCTGACATCTCCAAACCAGTCAGTAGGAAGTCTAATAGAGTTCCTCGAGTCCCCGAAAGATACTACGGTTTTCTCGTAGACGGGGGAATTGAGGATATCATCATTGTAGATGATGACCCTATTAACTTCCAGGAAGCCATAAAGAGTATAGACTCTAACAAATGGCTAGATGCAATGAAATCCGAAATAGATTCCATGCACGTGAATAAGGTATGGACCTTAGAAAACGTGCCCAAGGGAAATGTTCCCATAGGCTGCAAATGGATCTTCAAGAAGAAGATTGGTGCGGATGGAAAAGTAGAAACGTACAAGGCTAGACTAGTTGCAAAAGGATATCGTCAAATTCTAGGAATAGATTATGACGAAACCTTTTCACCAGTAGCCATGCACAAGTCTATTCGGATAGTACTCGCTATTGCTGCCTACTATGACTACGAAATCTGGCAAATGGATGTGAAGACTGCTTTCCTAAATGGTGATTTAGAAGAGCAGATTTACATGACTCAGCCAGAAGGCTTCGAAGTCAGTGGGAGCGAAGGAAAAGCGTGTAAGCTGCATAGGTCCATTTATGGGCTTAAGCAAGCTTCAAGAAGTTGGAACATCCGCTTCGACAAAACAGTCAAAGAGTTTGGTTTTGTCAGAAACGAGGATGATCCATGCATCTACAAAAGAACCAGTAATACCAATTCTTTAGTCATCCTCGTTTTATACGTGGATGACATTCTGATAATAGGCAACGACATAGAGATGTTGAAGTCTGTTAAATGATGGCTATCAACAAATTTCTCCATGAAAGACTTGGGAGAAGCATCCTACATACTGGGTGTGAAGATCCATAGAGATAGATCTAAACGGATGGTAGGACTCTCCCAAACAAGGTACATTGAAACTGTGTTGAAACGTTTTAACATGGAAAACAATAAAGGTGGTTCATTACCAGCCAATCATGGAATAACCCTCACCAAGAAGATGTCTCCACAAACTAACTTGGAAAGGGCACAGATGACCAAGATCCCATATGCTTCTGTTGTGGGATCTATCATGTATTCCATGGTTTGTACCAGACCCGATGTCGCTTATGCACTGGGTATCGTAAGTCGATATCAGTCTAACCTGGGAGAAGAACACTGGAAAGCAGTCAAGACAATTCTTAAGTACTTGAGAAGGACTAAAGACTTGATCTTGGTTTATGGAAGTGAACACCTGAAAGTTGATCGCCCCAAAATGCAACCCAAGAGCACGACCAAAAACTTGATCGCGCCCGGGATATACACCCGGAGAACGATTGTAGTTTTACCGCAAGGGCATGGTGTAGTGGCGAGCGGGTATCGAACACAAGGAGGTGGTGTTAGTTTCAATCTATCCTAAGTTGGCTCAACTACGAATGTTTTATTGGTGGAGATGTGTATGGAATGATATAATGGAAATGGTGATGGATGTCGGTGTCGGTGATAGAGAAGTTGGATAAAATATCGATTCAAATATAAGATAATAAAAGTGTCTAGGGCTAGGAAATCCCCACTACGGGTCGTCATTCATCCTTGTAAATAGTAAATCTCAACATTACTAGACTTGTGTCGAGGTGAACTAGTCGTAACTGAATAGAGAACAAAGCTCACGCTCTCACGCTATTGCCGGTCTATAGCAACCTAGAATAGGGCCCAATCTCTTGCAAACCCTAATCTAAGCCACTAGCATTAGGATCGACATCATCGTTCAATCGCCCCTCGAGCCCACTCTCGTGCAAACTCCAGTCACGATCTATGTTGTGATAGCTTGTATTCGTCCAATCTCTTGCAAACGAATATGTGTATAGATTTACAATTAAAAATCCTAGCTTTGGTCCAATCTCTTGCAAACCAAATCTAGAGAAATCCGATTGTAAACCTAAATCGAATATCTAGGCCTTCCCATCGATTAGAATCAAATCTCTTGCAAACCCCAATCGATGGAAATTCCTAGCTATCCGTAATAAATCAATCACAACCTAACCCCTTTAGAAATTCTAGTAACATTTCAATTCATTCATCACAAATCTGAAATTAGATCCATAGGGTTCATCCTCATGCCCTAGAACATCAAATCTACTCAAGCATAGCAATACCGATAGAGAAATCGATAAAAAACATTGCTTGCATATATAAAGATATCAAAACAAGGATTCAAACAATAAGAACAAAATACTTAGATTTGATGAAGATATTCAATCCAAAATACAAGCTTTTAGATCCAAGAGGGGGCTTAGGGCATGTCCTAACCTCTAAAATAAACTCTAAAAAAACATCATGGGAACCCCCCTCAATGACGGCTACAAACCCTCTTAAATAGCCCCCAAAAAACCCTAGCAAAACTGCCTAAAAAGCCCCTGAAATTCGGGCCCAAAACTGAATCTGCGCGTGCCCAGAAATCTGCACCAGTTACGACTCGGCCGAGTGGAAATCTCACTCGGTCGAGTGGAAATCTCACTCGGTCGAGTGGAAATCTCACTCGGTCGAGTGAGCTTTCCTGTAGAAACTCCAGAAAACAGCACTCTGTCAAAACTGTCAAAAACTGTCAAAAACTGGTCACTCGGCCGAGTGACACTGACATGCAAATTCCAGCACTGTAGCATCGACTTGCAGAAATTCCCCAGATTTCATCCGACATCCGATTTGCGCGTTCTTGGCGGCGTTGGAATCGTCATGAAGTCAACTATATATAAAAAATATGAGAAAAATAATTTACCCACTAGAACGATAGCAGATATCAAAAGAGTTGGAGGATGTCTGAAAATCTGGGCGCTTCGTGTCCTCGGCATCACTCGGCCGAGTGGAAAATGTCACTCAGCCGAGGGGCTTTTGGAACTCGGCCGAGTCAGAGCTTGTAGTCGACTGATGGATTACATAGAGTTGGACATTTTGGCTCGCCGTTGTCTGGGTGCCACTCGGGCGGACGGAGTCTCCGAACTCGGCCGAGTGGGCGTGCGATGCTCGGCCGAGTGCACGCTGATACATCTCTATTGAGTGTCCGATTTGGCCGGCCGAGCGGGGTCTCAATGCTCGGCCGAGTGACTTCTTCACTCGGCCGAGTGGCATGCTGAAAATGCCCAATCTCCATCTTTTCGCTTCCTCGTCGCTCCTACGCCGTTCTTTCTTCTTCCACTCGTCTTCCATTGCAGAATAACCCTCAAAAGAGCCATGGTTGACACTCCAGAGTGGGTGCAAATCCTTTAAGCTCATTTTTGCTCCCGACCGCTCCATATTTCCTGAAATTCGACAAAAACAAGAAATAGTGAAAAGTAACGCAATATCGTCAAATAATCGTGAAAAGCGTGATATGGGTGATCGAAATGGCATGCAAATATGCAGAAAAAAGGTGTAAAATATGGACCGATCAAAATCCCCCAAGCTTACCTCTTACTCGTCCTCGAGGAAGATAAGTAAAACGACGAACTCGGGAGATGAAAAATAAGGAAAATGAAATAAAAGAATACGAAGTGGAAGGGGTCGCTAGATTATACTCTCAGATCTCAAGCCATAAGCTACACATCACGATGACTTGGAAAATACAAATCACATGCTATAAGGATTTCATATCTTTCATAAACATGGTACTTGCAAGCTTTTAAGAACAATAAAAGGGACTCTCTAAATTCATACAATCAATTCATATCCACATCACGCATTTCATAGAATTTAATATACAAATGTTGGCAATGCACTTTTCAATCAAAAGTTATAAATGAAGCATATAAGATACACACCAAGCATGCAATAGAGAATAGAATAAAAGTCATGGCATTCACATATTTATTTCAAATCATGAAAAATCTCCATATCTAATATATTTTGCAAAGTCTAAGCATTATCGAATATTCACATTCATGCACGTCTTTACTCTAATGTCATACTCACTCATATGGTCAAATGAATTCACCCCCCCAAGCTTAGGTTGAGGCGTCGCATCCAAAGGAATATAATAGTGGAAAATGGGATTTTTGCCTTGGTTTTCCCAAGTATTTTGTGACTCCAATAATGAGGTAGAGAAACATTTTTCTTTTTCTTTTGGACTTTGTTTCTCATTTTTCTTCTTGGATTTTTGTAGGAGCAATTTGATTTGTATTTTTGGATTTTGGCTCCTTTTTGGCTTTTTGGTCTTTTTGGAGCTAACTTTTTCTTTTGTGAGGATTTTTGGGAAATAGATGCGATATAAGTCGCTTTAGGAGGTGAACTCAAGTGACATGTAGAGAATAAAAAGATATACGTGGAGAAAGAAATAATGTAACACTCGGTTCACTCTAAGATGTGCACGAACGGTTCAATAAAATAATACTTCAACTAAAACTCATATATAAGCATGGATATTCTCAATCATTTCAATAAATAGTGAAGTCAAGCAGTAAAGTTTACAACCATATTAGGCATGCAATCAGAAGGTGAATAAGACAATAAAACTAATGCTTCAGATATACTAATGATGCGTGAATCTTGGTGCATTTCCAACAAAAGCTTACTAAACACTAATCAATACATTCAGCTTCAATTAATATCATGCATTCACTTAGAGGAGTCATCAAAAGAATAAATAAGCAAGCACATGTGAATAGTAAGACTATGGAATAATCTAAGTAGCATGGCAATAAATAATAAGCATCATGATGGTTGCCAAAGCAATAAGAGATATCATCATACGGAACAAATCTAGCAAAAGAAGGAAAGAAGGAAAAGAAAATAAAGAAAATAAAATAAAAGAGAGGAAAGAAAAGAAAATCAAGCACACAATATGATGCATGAACACACATAAAAGGAAAATAAGATGGAAAATTCAAAAAGATGATGCAAAAATTTTGAAAAAATTAAAAAAACCCTAAAATAAAGTAAAAATGCAACTAATGCATCTAAATGGCATGGAAATGCACTCCCCCAAGCTTAAACTTCACATTGTCCTTAATGTGATCATAGTGGAAGAATATGAGGAACAACGATAATAATAGGGGGGTGAATGAAAAATGATGAAATGAATGATATGAAATCCTAATGCAACTACATGCACATGCAATGATGCATGAGAGCGCTTTCCCCCAAGCTTATACCAAACAATCCTATTCAAATGACTCAATCAAAAATGTCATGGCTTTGCAAAGCGTGATCAAGTCAAATGAATAAGAAAGTGAGTATTCACTTGAAAGAAATGCTCGATGGTGGTGAGCAAAAGGATGTGGCGTATCAAAATATGGAGAGGGGAATTAATATATATAATGGGTTTGGGGTGTAAAAGATTTTTGTTGTCGTCATATGTGATGATATTTATTCAATCAAATCTATACGGTCCCCTCGCTGTCGAGAGGATTCGGGTTTATTGAAAGCATAAAAATTTCTACACTACTGGATTGATATCACCTATAGCAAAAGGCGGATCCAGTATCTTTGCCGGAGCAGGCAACTGCTCCAACTGCTCTTTCCGTGGCTCCGCTAGATGCGTGTGTCCACGGACTCCAACGAACTCCAGCAATGCATCCTCCAGCATTCCCACAAGGACTCCACCTGTACCCTGAAGAGAATAGGATGCATCAGTTCGCTGCAAAATATTCACCCTCGTAATAAAAGTATCCCAAAGAGGATCGTCTATAGAAATATATGGAATAAATGATGGTGGACGATACTTCCCTGGAAATAATCCAATATTCTCACGTGCCGTGATAGCTGTCTCTATGGTATCCTCTCTCAGCTGCTCAGGTAAATCTAGATCATAGGTGTGGACCTCCTCGATAGGCTCGTCGAACTATGACACGTCCAAGCATACCTCCGGTCCATAATCGTATGTGTGCTGCAAAAGGTATGACGTGTCAAAAATATCTGAATCAAAATAAATATCAAATGGAATGCATGATTCAGAAATGGAGTGGGTAAAAATTGTAGGATCCTGTCCAAAACAGAGTTAGGATCGATAACATGAAGTTTAGACTTACGCTTGCGTATGCGGCACGGTAGTCTACGAACTTCGCCTTCGGATTCGCCACGACGGATCGAGTCTTCTCACGAACGGAGTAAGGCTACTAATCCACAATCTAAATCTCTACTTTAGATTAAGAACTTGGATAAGAGGGAGAGAAAGGATTTCTGCAGAGCTTCGCTAGGATGAAGATGCATGCATGAATTTCATGCAAATGGTGTAAGAAATGGCTTACCCTTGGGTCTTATTTATAGCCCCCAAGGTAGTTATTTTAGGGTAAGTTGTTCCGTTGGAACAACTTAATTAAGGTGTACCATGATACATGGCACATTATAAGCTTAAGTTGTACCATATGCATGGTACAACATAAGCTTAAGATATTCCCCCTTTATTAGCCATATGTCGCATGCACTTATGCATATATAATGCGACTTTCCCACTCATCCAGAGATCCTCTCCGCAAGGGAACAGATTCCCTTTGTACACGACTTCGTGTACGCGACGTTCGAGGTCCGTATTCCCTCGTACATCCCCCACAAGGGTGTACAAACGTCTTCCATATCCAACATCTCCCACTCACACTTGAGGGGATTGTAAGAGAACGTCTTTCCCTTAGTTCTTTCATCTATCATACCGAGAAATAGACCGTGCGACCGTCATGCGCGTAGAGTCTGTTGTTGTGCACTTGTTAGAGATACACAACGACCTCGAAGGTGCAAAGTTGAGTAGTTCAACGCATGCTTTACCCTAGATTATTTCTTCACATTTCTTATACTTTATATTCAACAATTGAATCCCATCTGGATTACAATTGGCTGGCCAGCTTTGAATCATTAAAGTCCAAATGCGAATATGAAATCAATCTTCCTCTTCTTGCGAACCTTCTGATCTTGACTAGACTCGCTTTTCTAACGTGCCCCGCCGAGCCGAATTATCATAGCTCATAAGTAACACGCTAAGATAGCGATCATTTCGTCAAATCTAAAGGAACCAATTGGAGTCCTTGAGGGTAAGAGTAAAGACCCATATGGCCTTTGAGTCTCACATAATAGCAAACACTATTGCTACTAACTCAGTGGTCGAAATGCATACGTGGTATGAACACGTATTACAACATCACTCCTTTCCCAGGGAGAGTATGTCTTAATGATGTTGTACGGATGAAAAGATCAGACACCACAGTGACTATCTTTTTGAGTCCCCTTACTACTCGTGAAATATTCACGGACTCTCATCCTGCATAAGACAGATAGGAAAAAATCATATGAGATCTCTTTCAAATATCCTTGTGATACAGATCTCAGATCTTTTGTAAGCATCCATATGATGCAGATCTTTCATTCGACTATCTTGTTTAAGTCATGACTCTAAATCATTCGTCTAATGATTTTGACTTTAAACTAGTCTCATCTCTATCTTATCCATCTGATAAGATAAGGCGGTTGCTCATGTGAGAGAGCCAACCTTAATCTGTCCGACATACACACAATTCAGCTGAGATTTCAAAAATGTACACAAACATTTCTTAAGAAATTCATATGCAATGTTTGAAAAAGAACTTATTCTTTTATTAATTTTGATCATTTACAGACATGGGAATTTACATTGGTACAACTCAGCTCTTACGCAATCCTTGAGATGATAAGTGTTTGTAAAACACATCTCTGGGGATCGCCTTTGTAAGCGGATCCGCTATCATCTCATGCGTAGATATGTACCTTATGTCTACCTTCTTGGTCTTATCATAGTCTTTTGCAAATTTGTAGCGGATATCTATGTGTTTGGTCTTACAATGGAATTTCGGATCTTTGACATAGGCTATAGATGCTTGACTGTCGCTGTGTATAGGTACAACACCTGAGTCACTTGCATTAATTAGCCTGTCTAAGAACTTCCTAAGCCAAACAGCCTCTTGAACTGCCATGCTAAATGCTACAAACTCGGCTTCCATGGTTGAAAGTGCGATGCAGGATTGTTTCTTGCTACTCCAGGATATTGCACCAGATCCGAGTAGAAAAACATATCCTGAGGTCGATCGTCGTTCATCGAGATCACCCGCCCAATCAGCATCAGTGTAGCCTTCGAGCCTCAAGGCATCTCCTTGATAGCATAAAGCAAAGTCTGCAGTTCCTTTGAGATACCGCATTATCCTCTTAACCGCTTTCCAGTGTACTTGCCCTGGGTTGGATTGGTAACGACTTACCATTCCAACGGCAAAACAGATGTCCGGTCTTGTACACATCATAGCGTACATTAGACTACCAACTGCACTGGAATATGGAACTTTTTCCATAATCTCCTTCTCTTTTTGGTTCTTCGGACATGATTTCAGACATAAATTGTCGCACTTGCTT
Organism: Scilla litardierei; assembly: GCA_030789695.1. Classification (NCBI taxonomy): domain Eukaryota; kingdom Viridiplantae; phylum Streptophyta; class Magnoliopsida; order Asparagales; family Asparagaceae; genus Scilla; species Scilla litardierei. The sequence continues at coordinate 52,651,157 of CM061136.1, read as the reverse complement.
ATTGGAGTATCAATGGACTTGCAGTCCTGCATATTAAAACGTTCTAGAACCTTCTTTATATAAGTCTCCTGTGAAAGAGAAAGAAGTTTCTTCGAACGATTCCTTGAAATCTTAACTCCAAGGATATATGCGGCTTCTCCCATGTCTTTCATCTCAAAAACTGATGAAAGCCAAGCCTTGATATCCATTACAAAGCCCTTGTCATTTCCGGCTATTAAGATGTCATCTACATATAGAGACATAATAACATACTTGTTCTTATTCCTCTTGATATATACACAGTTATCTTCATCAAGCATGGAAAATCCATTTGATAAGACAACCTCTTGAAATCGTATATACCACTGCCTCGAGGATTGTTTAAGACCATATATGGATTTAAGAAGTTTACAAACCTTATGTTCGTTTCCTTCTTTTACAAACCCTGTTGGTTGTTCCATATAGATCTCCTCGTCCAATTCTCCATTGAGAAAAGCAGTCTTTACATCCATTTGATGTAATTCGAGGTCTAAGCAAGCTACCATTGCCAGAATCAGGCGAATTGAGGTAAAACGAACAACAGGTGAGAAGGTCTCTTCGTAGTCTATCCCTTCCTGTTGCGTAAAACCTTTCGCGACAAGGCGAGCTTTATATCTGTCAATAGAGCCATCAGCCTTATGCTTGATCTTGAGAACCCATTTGTTCCCAATAGCTCTACGTCCTCTGGGTAAGTCAACTAAGTCCCAGACTTGGTTAACTTTCATGGATTCTAATTCCTCTTGCATCGCTTCCATCCATTTGTCTTTAGCAGGGCAAGATACGGCCTGTTTGAAAGTAGCAGGCTCGTCATCTTCTTGTAGTAAAGTCATAAAGGTTTGCGGAAATTCATCCTCAAATCTTAGAGGAGCCAACCTTGTACGACTACTACGTCGTATTTGAGATTCTTCAAGTCCTTGTTGACTTGAATTTAGATCAATTCTAATATCACTCCCACTTGGAATGTCGTTAGAATTGCTCCCACTTGGATCATTATTCCCGTATGGAATAGGATAATCGTCATTCGTATAATCCATTGGTGAAGGTTGAAACGTATTTTCATTTTCACCAAGAATTCTCCCACTCGAATGAGGTAATCCTTCTTGATCATAAATCTCAAATAGAGATAAGTCCTGACTTATCTCGCCCTGTCTTGGAAACTCGTTTTCCAAGAAAGTGACATCCCTCGACTCAAACTCAATTAGCCCACCATTGTCTTCTTGACTAACAAAAACATAACCTTTGGAGTTTTCTGCGTATCGTATAAAGATACATTTCCTTCCCCTTGGCCCAAGTTTGCCATACTTATGGGAGGAAATATGTGCGTAGGATGCACAACCCCAAGGTTTCAAAATGTTTAAGTCAGGAGACCTTTGGTTCCATAACTCATAAGGAGTGGAGCTAACTGATTTCGAGGGTACACGGTTTAAAATGAAAGTGGCCGTCAATAATGCATCTCCCCAAAAGGTGATTGGCAAGTTAGCTTGCGCCATCATTGAACGGACCATTTCCATTAAAGTCCTATTTCTCCTTTCTGCAACACCGTTTTGTTGAGGAGTATAAGGCATAGTTACCTGATGTACTATGCCTTTTTCATCACAGAGTTCCTTAAAACTTATTGATTGATATTCACCGCCCCTATCGGTTCGCAAGACCTTAATCTTGCGATCTAATTGATTCTCCACTAAACTCATATAGTTTTTAAAGCAAGCCAAAGCTTCACTTTTGTGGGATATCAAATAGATATGTCCGAATCGGGTAAAATCATCAATAAAAGTGATGAAATAGGACTTTCCGCGTCTTGTCTTGACATTCATCGGACCACATATGTCCGAATGGATAAGCTGTAATGGAACCTCGGCCCTTGTGCCGGTTCCAAACGGCTTGCGACAAGATTTCCCCACAAGGCAATGTTCGCAGGTCGACATTTCAATCTTTGAAACATTGGATAGAAGACCACGTTTGGCGAGTCTATCCATACGCGTTGGTCCAATATGACCAAGCCTTGCGTGCCAACAATTCACATCAGACTCATAAGTCTTAGAATTTGCAATAAGGAAATTTTCATTACATGAGGAATCATACATTGTACTCATTACAATAAATCCTTTAAATACAAACCCAGTACCAATAAGAGTATTATTACAACTTAAGTCCACATTACAATCATGAAAAAACCAGTTATAGCCAAGACCCATTAATACAACCACAGAAATTATATTCCTTCGAATATCTGGAGCGAAGAGGACATCATGAAGTAGGAGAGTGCGGCCGTTGTCCAAGACTAGCTTGCAAGTCCCAACGCCTTTCACTTCAACACGTGTGTTGTTTCCTACATAGATCCACTTCGTTCCTTGGGGTATCCGGTGATACTCCACGAAGGACCGTCTGTCCCTTGCTATGTGGTCGGTGGCACCTGAATCAATTATCCAAAATGGATTAGATTCCACAAGAAATATTGAACTAGAAACACATATGTAACTAGTATATTTACAAGTTACCTCGTCGCCTCCACTCGTACACGAACGAGCATAGTGACCGAGCTTGTTGCACTTGAAGCACTTGATCCTCTTCAAGTCTTTCTTCTTGTGCCATTTCTTGTGCCCATCCTTATGTTTGGGTTTCTTGGTAGACTCAGGTTGCTTATTACGTTCATTAGTGAACTTCGAACGATTTTTCCTTTTCTTTCCCCCGTGTGAGGAACTAGCAACCATGTGCACTTCTGCACTTGGCTTGGCAGCCGCAAGCCGCTCTTCCTCTAATTCGAGGTGCTTGGAAACATCGCTGAAGGTCTTGATGCTCTCATTGTGAGTGAGATGCATCTTCATTTGGTCCCACCCATTTGGTAGGGAACGTATGACTGCTTGGATTTGTTGCTCATCTGTGAGCACATGACCTGCGTCCTTTAACTCTGATATAAGGTTCGCCATATGTCGCAGATGTTTCCCCATGTAATGATCTGGACGTTTCTTATATGTATCGAACTTTATAGTTAAGGCGCGAAGTTTGGACACCGATGTGCCACCGAACTTCTCCTCTAGTTTGGACCATATGTCCATGGCTAGGTCATGTTCTCGGAAGATGCGCATTATGTCATCAGCCATACTGCTTAATAACGTAATGCGCGCTATCTTGTTCTTCCGAGACCAAGCATCAAAAGCTTCCTTGTCTCGTCGGTGTTGGGCCGTAGTGCCCAACTCAGGTTCAATCATAACGTTCTTTAGAGTTTCGAGCACTTCTTGCTCCTCTAGAACGTATTGTATCTTGATGGACCAAAGTTTGTAATTATCGCCGTTGAGTTTTTCACCTTTGTTTAACTCAGCGACGATATTCGTTGAAGCGGAAGACATTTTACTTTTAAAATGCTGCAAAAGACATAAAAACCGAAGGTTCGATCAAAAACATATTGCATAAAATTCTTAAAATATAACTCCCACTTGAAATTATATTATATTTGATAAGTTACTTTCGAAAAATATTGAAGATGTTGTTCTAGAATTGAAAAGGTCTCTTTGATTCCAATCACCATCTAGAACAACCTTCAATATTCCCCCATCACTTATCAAACAATAGTACTATTATAGTACTAGCAGCGGAAAAACGAGTTTGAAAACGTACTTTTCAAATATAATTCCCACTTGAAATGATAATAGAATATCCCATATGGATAGTTCTAAAATCAACTCCCACTTGGAATGATATTCATAATTTGATAAGTTACTTTCGAAAAATATTGAAGATGTTACTCTAGAGTCGGAAAGGTCACTACGTTTTCGATCACCATCTAGAGTAACTTTCAATATTTCTCCCTCACTTTATCAAATGTTAGTACTCTTATAGTACTTTGCAGCGGAAAAGCGTTTTTGAAAACTTATTTTTCAAAACGTATGAAAACGTATTTTTCAAATAAAATATATTTCAACTTAGTACCCTTATGATACTAGTGAAATATTCGGCACTTCCTGACCATTTGTCGGGAATGAGCCGTAGCCGTGCCTAAGTCGGATCCCCTTTTTTTTTGGGATTTTTCTGCAAATTATCGTCGTCGGCTCCCGTATGGATCCAGGCGTTTCCCCCCGTATGAGAGAAATTTGATGCAGACGACTGTCGTTTGGCCCCGTATGGGCTAGTTCGACCAAGGCCTTTGCCGAATTGGTCTGAAACTTCCCCCGGCCAGTGCCGATCAGTCCGACAACCGGCCAAGGACGGCCTGCGGCAGCCCTGGCCACTGCCAGGGCCGGCTTGGCCACTGGCCTGGCCTAGGCCAGAGGCCGGCCAGGCCTCTGCCTGGCCTGGCCTCGGCCAGAGGCCGGCCAGGCCTTCTGCCAGGCCTGGCCTCGGCCAGAGGCCCCTGGCCGGGGCCAGGGCCCCTGCCCTGGCCTCGGCCAGGGCGGCCAGGCCCTGGCCTGAGGCCAGGGCGCTGCCCTGGCCTCTGCCAGGGCGGCCAGGGCGGCCCTGGCCTGAGGCCAGGGCGGCCCTGGCCTGAGGCCAGGGCGCTGCCCTGGCCTCTGCCAGGGCAGCCAGGCCCTGGCCGGGGCCAGGGCCTCTGCCCTGGCCTCGGCCAGGGCGGCCGGGCCCTGGCCTGAGGCCAGGGCGCTGCCCTGGCCTCTGCCAGGGCGGCAGGGCCCTGGCCGGGGCCAGGGCTCCTGCCCTGGCCTCGGCCAGGCCCTGGCCGGGGCCAGGGCCCCTGCCCTGGCCTCGGCCAGGGAGGCCAGGCCCTGGCCTGGCCGCGGCCAGGGCCTTCTGCCCCTGGCCGTGGCCGGCCAGAGCCGGCCGGCCATGGCCATGGCCGGCCAAGGCAGGCCGGCCATGGCCCGGCCATGGCATTTTTTGCCTTGACCGGTCATGTCCCTTTGGCCATGGCCGGTTTCCCCTTTCATGGGAGGCCGCACACCCCCGCCGGAGGGGGTTTCCGCGGTGGTTATTGGCCATAGCCAACCCCCTCCGCATGGGGAGGGGGGTGCATGGCCTTCATAACCCATTTGGTCATGGTGCACATGCACAATAAAAAAATTCATCTTCCCCGATGGGAATAACCACCATCTTCTTCTCCGGTGAAGCACCCGTTCGTCGAGGAAGTAGTTGTCCTCCAATGGCCGTGTGCCAAAAAATGAACCCACTTCAAAAATTCGTAAACTACGCGCTCCACATGAAGAGAGCGCCCATTCCCTATGAATGGAGACTCAGCATCCATGAAGAGAGCGAGTTTGACGATATGAACGGTCGGTTCTTCCCGTCACGGAGAGTCCCTGCCATATCCGTAATGACAGAAGACCCTAACGTGAAAAGAACAACCGCTGCGTTCTCTCCGTCACGAAGCGTTCCTACCATATCCGTAATGGTAGGATACCCATCCGTGAAAAAGACAACGACTCGTTCATAGTTTCTCCGGGGCGAACCCGTATGGCTCTGATACCAATGTAGGATCCTGTCCAAAACAGAGTTAGGATCGATAACATGAAGTTTAGACTTACGCTTGCGTATGCGGCACGGTAGTCTACGAACTTCGCCTTCGGATTCGCCACGACGGATCGAGTCTTCTCACGAACGGAGTAAGGCTACTAATCCACAATCTAAATCTCTACTTTAGATTAAGAACTTGGATAAGAGGGAGAGAAAGGATTTCTGCAGAGCTTCGCTAGGATGAAGATGCATGCATGAATTTCATGCAAATGGTGTAAGAAATGGCTTACCCTTGGGTCTTATTTATAGCCCCCAAGGTAGTTATTTTAGGGTAAGTTGTTCCTTTGGAACAACTTAATTAAGGTGTACCATGATACATGGCACATTATAAGCTTAAGTTGTACCATATGCATGGTACAACATAAGCTTAAGATATTCCCCCTTTATTAGCCATATGTCGCATGCACTTATGCATATATAATGCGACTTTCCCACTCATCCAGAGATCCTCTCCGCAAGGGAACAGATTCCCTTTGTACACGACTTCGTGTACGCGACGTTCGAGGTCCGTATTCCCTCGTACATCCCCCACAAGGGTGTACAAACGTCTTCCATATCCAACAAAAATATCTCCCTGAGTGGGAGCAGTAAGCTCTGTGGGATAGTCCTCGACGTCAGTGGGAGGATGAGGTGGCTGCGGGAGCTCCAATGGAGGATGGTAGTGCTCGGGATCCTCATGAATGGCTATGTCCTCATCCCGATGTATGACCTCCTCGATGATAAGCTCTGGCTCCGTATGTAAGGCCTCCTCAAAAGCATGCTCGGGCTCCGCATGTGAGGCCTCCTCGTCAATATGCTCTGGCTCGACAGTGTGCTCCTTTACCTTCTCATCGACTATCAATGTGGGCTCTCTCTGGAATGGTGATGTTGGCTGCTCAAGTGTGTCAGCTTGTGGGGATGTATCATGTGGAGGGGAATGCCCGCAAGAAATCCGAAAATATAGTCTATCCCCCTCAAGACTGACATGGATGTCCTCCTCAATTGTTCCTGCAGCTGAAACACGGTTCATAACAAAATCCGCAAATCGTAGCTCAAATGCATCACCTGCTGTAATCCTCTCTGAACCGGTGAACCTCACTGACTCCAAGAGGCCATCCAATAATCTCTGAAATGCGTCCTCCTCTGGCTGCGCATATGACTCAGTTTCTGCTTCCTTCACTGCCTCTTCGTCCATCCACTCTTCATATGCAATAGATGTATCGTAGGAAGTGGGATCGACGACGGTACATTCTGGCTCTGGTAGTAAGTCTGGCGATGCTTCTTGCCCATAAAATGAAGAAGCAGAACTGATATCTTTGGAAATCCCTGCAACCTTAAGCATGAGCGCATTCATTTCAAGTACCCTCTTCCTACATTCCAATTGAAGATTGCTCTTATCAAGCCCGGCTTGTATTTCCACCTGGTGTGCATGCATCTCATCAAAAAAGATCCATTGTCTCTCATCAAGCTCGGGCCAGTGCATCTCCTCAAAAAAGTATTCTCCCATCTGAGCACTCTGATCATAATAGTATTCTCCCGTCTGAGCACTCTGATCAAAATAGTAATCTCCCATCTGAGCACTCTGATCATAATCTGTGGTCCACGTAGTATAATCCATAGCACCTGATCAACAAAGATAAATACCTGGAGAAAAGATATCAGTGGCACAAAAGAATATAGAAATGATAATAATGGTGGCGGGGGTGAAAATTTCCTTTTGTTAGTTTTTTTTCGTAGTCTAATCAACCTAATTGTGACAAATTGGCACCCAACGGAAAACACCTCCCCAGCAGCGGCGCCAAAAACTTGATCGCCCCAAAATGCAACCCAAGAGCACGACCAAAAACTTGATCGCGCCCGGGATATACACCCGGAGAACGATTGTAGTTTTACCGCAAGCGCACGGTGTAGTGGCGAGCGGGTATCGAACACAAGGAGGTGGTGTTGGTTCCAATCTATCCTAGGTTGGCTCAACTACGAATGTTTTATTGGTGGAGATGTGTATGGAATGATATAATGGAAATGGTGATGGATGTCGGTGTCGGTGATAGAGAAGTTGGATAAAATATCGATTCAAATATAAGATAATAAAAGTGTATAGGGCTAGGAAATCCCCACTACGGGTCGTCATTCATCCTTGTAAATAGTAAATCTCAACATTACTAGACTTGTGTCGAGGTGAACTAGTCGTAACTGAATAGAGAACCAAGCTCACGCTCTCGCACTATTGCCGGTCTATAGCAACCTAGAATAGGGCCCAATCTCTTGTAAACCCTAATCTAAGCCATGACGTGCGTTTATATTTCATATATTCACGCACGTTTTCTTTTGTGTTTCTCCGTGTTTTTCCGCCGTCTCTTATTCGTTTTCGTATATTTTCCCGTTTTCTTTAACTTTTCTTTGTTTATCCATGATTGCAGGGGATCGACCACGTAGGGGACGTTTAACGATGATATCCCAAGTCCCCGGAGCAACGGGAGAAGTCACGCGTGATCCAGGGGGTCAAACGCCAAAGAATTCATCTTTCAGCCCCTCACCCGGTCGGTTGGTCATCTCCAACCGATCGGGTGATGCACGAGTGCACCACCCGGTCTCTGCCGCAGCTCACAAAGAAGTCACCCGACCGGTTCGTAGACCGGTTCAGCGGGGGCTGTTCTCTGTCTTCTCGAAGCAAAACGCCAACCGATCGGGTGACTCTCACCCGATCGGTTCATCTGTAGCTGAAGAAGAAGAGCTGAAGACACGGACATCGAACCGATCGATTCACCCGACTGCTCCAAGATCCAACCGGTCACTCAAGAACTCACCCGACCGGTTCATGTGATCGGGTGAAAGCTCGCCGTTTTCTGTTATTAATTTGTAACGGATCAACCAATCGGTTGACTTGTCAACTGATCGGTTGATGAGAAGGTCTATAAATAGAACCCCTAGTGTTCCAGAAACGAGAGCTGTTGTTTTTTCTACTGTTTTATTTCCTTGTGACGGCTGTAATTGTTACTCTTTTGTAAGTTTTCAGATCTTTCTAAAATTTTAGTATTGTCTTTATTACTCCATTACTTCCGCATTGCAATTGTCCGACTATGATTTCAACGGTTAAATTTCATTTAGATCGCTTTTTCATGAATTTTTTTGAGTAGTTCCCAAATCTGGGATTTTGGTGGAAACCCCTTCGGGGGCTCTTCACGATGCGTCCATAGGGTTAGGAAATCGATAGGGAGTAGGAATCTAACGGTTACGCGGGGTGTTTCATTGTCATCGGCGGGAAAAAGACCGCCTTTGACCGTTGGGCCAAGGGGGAATAAACTTGGCGGTTGACTCCCTAGCCATAGCTCACGCCCTTAGCGTAGACGCCGAATCCTAGCACGCGGGAGCGGCAGGATGAGACGTTGGGAGATATCGTTGCGGGCTTAGTGCTCCCGGGATCGATCAGTGTTAATGGACACGGGAGTGCCCACTGATCGAATCCGGGAAGTCCGGTGTATCATCCTGGGCACCGACCGGAATATCGGGTCCATGGGACGCTGGTACCACTTTCAGAGGCAACGTCTCACCATTAGACCCTAATCCCGATCGCTATCCATACCCGTAGGCCGTATCGGCGAGAGTCTCTCGTCGGGTTGGAAACCAAAGTCCCGGGTTATCTTTCTTGTTGTTCATACCCTTTTATTTCCTTTCGTGACAACCATTCATCGATTCGGGCTAGCTCGCCCCCTCGGGGTGATTTAGGTCCTACCTGACCCAAGCACAACCTCGCCTCCCTGAGTTCGATATTCCCGCACCCTACACTAACCGTGAAACTTGCGGTAAATGACACCGCGCCGCCGCGACGCAAGCGGGGCGCCGGTCAAGTTTATGGCGCCGTTGCTGGGGAGGCAACGTGCTTGTTATTTTAGGATCCCTTGAACCCTCATGTCTAGCTCACATCCCTACCTCGCGATAATTTTCGCATTCTCTTTTTTCTTTTTTTTTTGTTTTTCCTTATTTTTATTTCTATTTCTTATTTTATCTGTTTCTTTCCCACTTGTCGCTTCACGGGTGTTTGTTGTTTTTCATGCGCAGGAGTTCAAGGAGTCTTGACGACTTGATTCCCCTCGATCCAGAGATTAACGCCACCCGAAGGCGTTTGGCCGCCGAGAAGCGAAGAAGAGAAGATCCCGAATCCATGGAGGAGAACACCCCACCTCACAAGTCTCTGCTGGAGTACTCGATGCCATCCATCGAGTCTACTTCCGCCATCCGATCTCCAGCTATTGCGGCCCAAAGCTTTGAGCTGAAGCCGTCTCTAGTGACATGGATCCAGCAGGACCAGTTTGCGAGTGCACCCATGGAGAGCCCGATCGAGCACCTGGACTCCTTCTTGGAGAAGTGTGACACCTTCCGGATTAATGGCGTCACGACAGAGGCTATCCGTCTGTAGCTGTTCCCCTTCTCTTTGCGAGACAAAGCCAAGTAATGGCTAAGGGGGAAGGACCCCAACACTTTCAACACCTGGGAGAAGCTCTCCAACGCTTTTCTGACGAAGTTCTTTCCTCCGGGGAAGACCATAAAGTTGAGGAGTGAGATCTCCTCCTTCTCCCAGGCCAGCCACGAGTCCTTGCATGAAGCTTGGACGAGATATAAAGAGATGCAAAGAAGATGCCCTCACCATGAGCTTCCGAAGTGGCAGATTATTAATCTGTTCTACAATGGGTTGAGGGATGACCTGAAATCTTCTATGGACGCCGCGGCTGGGGGTTCCTTCATGTCTAGAAGCGAGGAGGATGCCGTGCATATTCTGGAAAATATGGCATCCAACAATGAGCGGTGGTGTGACGAGAGAGCCACACCAAGATCCGGGGGTATACACAGAGTCGAGGACGTCGACAAACTTTCAAGCAAGTTCGACTTGCTTTTGACCCAGATCTCCGCACTAATGGTAGGAGCCGGTGGGGCCGGTACACATCAAATTTCTGCGGTAGAGTCCGAATTCTTTGGGGAATTCGACGGTGGTGACATCTCACCACCGTTGGATCAGGCGAGCGCACTATTTTACAACCTTACGGGAAATGCGCCGTATCCGCCAAGGACAAATTCCAACCCGGCCTACTCTACAAACAACCGGAACCACCCGAACTTCAGTTACCGGCCACCATTTCAGCCCTCACCGCCTCAGCAGTCGCAACAACAAACTTATCAGCCGGCTAGGCCACATCAGCAACCATTTCAGCAACAAACTCAACAACAATCTTACGCCCCCAGGAATCAGCAGCCGTTCCAGCAGCAGCAGCAGTATGGCCAACAGAGGGCCGTCTCTCCGGTTGAGTCTCTCTTGACTCAATATATTACCAACCAGGAGAGGATCAACCAAAAGCTGGAAATGGGTCAGAGGACCCTCACGAACCAAGTAACCCAGCTGGGGTTACAAGTGGCGAACCTTGCAAGGTCACAAAACCAATTACCGCCACAACCGGAGGTGAACCCGAGGGGAGCAACCCAAACATCGGCACTCGTGCACGAGCACGCAAATGTGTCCGCTATCGTTCTGAGAAGCGGGACACAAATTCCTACTAGAGTGCCCCCTAGCAATCCGGAAGCACCCTTGGTCGTTGAGAAACCGATCGAAAAATCAAACGACGCCGGTGCTTCGTCATCAAATCCTACGACTCCGGAGGGAGTCTCTGAAGAAGAGAAGAAGAAGGAGGAGGAAGAGAGCCCGAAAGTGTATAAACCCGTTGTGCCATTTCCACAACGGTTGGCTCAGGCAAAAATTGATGAGAAATATGGCAAGTTCTTCGCCATGGTCAAGGACCTAAGCCTGCAAATCCCCTTCCTAGAAGCAATCGAAACAATCCCCTCCTATGCAAAATTCTTGAAATATTTGGTGACTAGAGGGTCTAGAAAGGAGAAAGTAGTGCTGACGGTGGAATGTAGTGCTCTTATCCAGAGGGCTAATCCGCCGAAACTTAAAGACCCGGGGAGCTTCTCTATTCCTTGCACGATCGGGGCGGTGAAGATTCATCGTGCACTCGTCGATCTCGGAGCGAGTGTAAGTTTGATGCCCTTGTCGATGTACAAAAGGATAGGAATGGGTGATTTGGAGCCCACCGGCATGACCCTACAACTAGCTGACCGGTCGGTCAAATATCCGGTGGGAATTGTGGATGACCTCCCCGTGAATGTGAGAGGGGTGCATGTGCCCGTGGACTTTGTAGTCATGGACATGCCTGAAGACGCACACACCCCCATTATCCTGGGACGGCCTTTCATGGCCACTGCTGGCGTTCTAATAGATGTGAAGAACGGAAAACTCTCTTTGAACGTCAGCGGAGAGAAAGTTGAGTTTGATCTGGGATTATCCATGAAGCACCCCGATCCCCCTAATGACCCTCGGTGCAATTTGCTTGAGATAGAAGAAGAAAAAGCTGCAGAGGAGAGCTCCTGGGAGATTCTCCTGAGGAAACCCCCCCGATGACTTGGGGGATTCAGAAGATGGAGACGGCCCCGAGAACAAAGAAGCTGCTGGAGAACCGAGTGCAGCAAGAACGACCCCTCCCGGGTTCCCCAAGGCTCCTCCTGCGAGGAGTGCGGGGAAAGAACCCACGGACCTCACTAAAGACGAAGTCTGGATCCTGAAGAAGATGGCGGGAAGCGGCAACACCAAGGAAAAGCCCCCGGATCTCAAGAACAAGGGGAGGGTAGTCGAGCAAGTATTTTTCCAGCCGCTGACTACTCCAAGTGCCTTCAGCTCCAATGAAGAAGAGATGCCGAACTTCGGGCATCACCCGTATCGACCACCATGAGCATCTCTTGCGGGCGTCGAGCCAACGACGTTAAACAAGTGCGCGTCATAGGAGGCAACCCATGTTCTAAACTTTTTCCCCCACTTTTCAACGTTATTTTTGACTTTATTTTGTCTATTTTTATAAATAAAATCATCCGCGAGAACATCCGTTCGGGGACTTAAACAATTCTATTGGTTTTTGCAGGAAACAAGCCCCAACCGATCGGATGACAACTCACCCGATCGGTTGGGATGTATCAGATACATGCCGAGATCTGCCGCCATATGACCCGATCGGTTGAGTAATGAAGAGACCGGGTGGCAGACCGGGTGAGCTGGGGAGAACTCTCGGAAATTTTTGGGGAATGTCAACCGATCGGTTGAGTTCGAGCGTGATCGGTTGACGCGACCGGGTGAGCAGCCCTAAGTTCTCGGGAAAATGAATGGAGCGGCCAACCAATCGGATGAAAAGTCAACCGACCGGTTCGCCTGTAGCATTTCTTCCGCAAGAATTTCGACCTAACCGTCAACCGATCGGGTGACAAGTCACCCGATCGGTTCGACTTAAAACCCTATATAAACCCCCCGACACCCGCTCGTTTTCACACTCGCCCGATCGCAAAATCCGCCGACGTTTCGCCTTCCCCTCTTCCCCAACAACCGATCCTCACTCCCCCACGCCCTCTACTCCTCCATTACTCCCTCTCTCCACCTCCTCCATTAATCCTTCCATCATCTTCACCCTCACCCCCCTTTTTTCATCTCGAGTTTGACCTAATTTTCCCCCAAACCATCCCCATTTCGAAAATTATTGCCGAAGGAGTTCGCCGCGGCTCCACGCTACTCTCGTTGAACGGTGTGGGGACATCTACGAGCAAGCTCCGCCATTCCGCTTGGGTACACTCGCTCCTAAGCTTATATTCATATATTTGCCCTATAAATTGTGCTTGCTCGTTTGCTTGTGTTAGTGTGCATCCACTGTTTTTGCACTCATTCTTGCTCGCACACTCACACATGGCTCTGGATACGGATAAGGGGAAGGGAATTATGCGGGAAGAGGAGCCATCTCGAAAGAGACGAAAAAAAACACGCCCCCCTTCCCGTACACGAGCACTTACACTTGGCCCTCCTCCGCCTGTTATCCCCCCTGTGGACCCAATGTTGGGCCCGCATGGGTATATTTTTCGGAACCAGGAGCACAAAGATTTTTACCATAGGCTCGATGCTCGAGGGCATCTATCTACTAAGTTTCCGCACGCACAAACACTTGTCGATCTCGGTGTCTTCACCGAGGTCGAATCTCTTTTCGCTAACTTGGGATGGTTGGCCTTTCTTAATGCATCTGACGTATCTTACCCGGCCCTCACACTCGAATTTCTCTCTACACTTGTCTGGGAGTCCGGGTCGATCATCAAATTCAGGGTGCGTAACCGTAGTGTCACCACAAATCTGAACACGATTAACGATATATTTGGTTTCCCCAATCTCGGGGTAGATTCCATCCGACACTACGGGTACACGCCCGAGTTTGATGTCGATCAATTCTGGTTCCGCCTCACATTGATCCGTGACTATCCCCGAGGAAGGGCCAAGGCCTCCTCCATCATTCATCCCGTGTTTCGATTGGCCCACAGGATCATTTCATCTGCATTCTTTCCTAGGGACGAGTCAGGCACTGTGACTATCCCTGACCTTTTTATCCTTTGGGCCATGACTTTCCCTTATGTCCGGGATGATGATGGAGTTAGCTTCAGGGCCCCTACCGTCCCCATCCATGGCAGCGATTGGCTTGTTTTCAAGCTACTCGAGATCAGCCGGGCCGGTAAGGGGAAGTTTTGTTGTGGGGGCATCATCACGATCATCTGCTCTCACGCCCAATTCAATATTGCCATCCCCAATAATCTTCCAGCTGCCGCAGGACCCTCACATCTTGATATTGATGTCCTGCGGCACATCCACATGATTAAACCCCGCTCGGATGGCCGCTTCATATTTCATTATGGCCACCCCCAGCCCCTTACACCATTCTGCCCAACCCCGCTCGCATGACCCTTGCTCTCGTGGGAGATTGGACTTTTCCTCCTGATCCCGACTTCCTAGCTGGGTTGAATCTTCCTTTCTTTCCCGCAGACGCCCGCAGACCACCGTCCCCTGCCGCCCACTTAGGCGAGCATGATATCCCTGCGTCTGGGGGAGATTTAGGGGCTGGCCCGAGTCGTCCTGTTTCTGCTCCGGGACCGATCACGTCTGAGCACCTCTTTGCGACCATTTCTGGCCTTGTCTCCTGTGCCGGCATGACCACTGCCGCCGGCACCTCTTCAACCTTACCTGGCGGCACCACCTCTACCTCGCGTCAGTCTACATCTTTTGGTCGCCGTCAGGTATCTGCCCGTCTGGGGCTTAAGAGGGAGGTCGCTGCCCTTCGTGAGCTCGCCATGTCCTCTGCTTCCTCGGACCCATCGTCATCCTCCTTTCTTACTCACCCACGTTTCCTCGCACTTGAGAGGAACGTGGCCGCCATTCTCCGCCTTCTTACCCATATCCACGGACCACCTCCACCTTCACCACCTCCACCTTCACCACCCCAGCGATCTTCTCCTCCACCCACCCACACTTCCCCACATTCATCACCCCCCTCACCACATTCCTCTCCTCCCTCTTCACATCCCATCCCGGCATCCACTTCACCCCTCCCGATCACTTCCACCGCACCCACGCTACCTCCCTCCTCCTCCGTCACTCCATACGTGCGCCGGAGGAAATTGCCGGTGCGCTCCAGATCCCTCCCACCACCTCCCACTACCGTCACCACCGCATCTACTTCCTCCATTTCTATTCCTCTCACCACCGCCTTGATCGCCTTCCTACCACCACCACCCACCACCACCGACACTCCTCCCATTGTTCACACCACCACTACCCCTACTCCTTCGCCTCATTCCCCACTTCTCAGCACACCCCCAGCCTCCCCCGACCACCCATCCACACCCTCTTCCGAGGAGGACGAGGACTCAGCTCCTCCTGCTTTCTGACTTCACCTCTTTTGTTTTTGACTCCCCCTTGCACATCTCTGCATTTCATCGATCACATCATTTCGCTAGCACTTTCTGGTCTAGCTTGGGGGACGTCTATTTTGGTGTGCTGTCGTGTTTTGTTTGTTTTTCTCATTTTTTTGTGTGTGTGCTTGTTTTTCATTTTTTGAGTGTCGTGTCGTGTGGTTTTATTTTTATTTTCGTATTGTTTGATTTTGATTTTGATCTTTCTTTCTTTTTCAGTTTTATCTATGTGTTTTCCTCGCTTTCATTTCTTTTTGTGTCAGTGCGTATTCCCTCCCATTTTCATTGCCCTCCCGTACTCACTCATATTGCATTGAGGGCAATGCAAACTTCAGCTTGGGGGAGTCGCACTGTGTGCGTCGTTTGAGTCCTTCTTTTTCGTTTTTTGTGTCGTTTTCATCGTGTTTTTATTTTTTCTTTTCTTCTTTTTTTTAGCTCTTTCTCCTAGAGATGAATCCTATGATGAATCGCCACAAAGTCACACACACCTAGCATTGCATCGATAATCACACTCACTAACCCTAGGATTTCGAGTCCTCTTGCATTTCACGCATCGCGGGTCCACTTAGCTTTTTGTGAGTCGTGTGTCGTGACTAGCATTTGGTGTGCTTCTGCCTTGTGATTTTACTTTATATACCTGTCCAGGAATGACCCCTAGATTATCATGCTCCGATTTGAATATGCGGTATTTGTTTCCACTATATGCATGCTATATTTGTATCGTATACTTCAATTCGCATGCGTCGGGATTCCACAACTAAGGACTAGGATAACCCATTTAGCCTATGCTCTATTTAGCGAGAATAGTTTCCTTTGCCCGAGTGTTTAGATTTCGACTTTTTTTTTGTTTTACTTGGTGCAAATCCCCTCGTCGTGTACCGTTCTCCCACTTGGGAGAGTACACATGTGTATAGCCAAAAATCCAAAAAAAGGAGAAAACAAAAGAAAAACCCAAAAAGAAAAGAAAAGAAAAATTGTGTATAGCCCAAAAATCCAAAAAAATACAAATGCCCAAAACCCAAAAAGATTTCCGTGTGAATATTTTTTCATACTTGCCAAGAATAAAGGGAAGGCGAGAATTTGCACCGAGTGTTCTTCTCCACATCATCTCAACCCCCGTCGTTATCGAAAACACTTGGCTTAGGAACTTTTTAGCTAGTATCTAGGATATAGTGGCGTGATTTCCTTAACCCTAGTTATGGAGTCCCCGATGCATGATACGCTTCTATTCTAACTCTTCTCATGCATGCTTGAACTTATATTCGCCGCTTAATTCAATTCGGATCGATATTTTGGGTCATATCTTGGATTTGTGTATATCGAGCCTCATAGCACATCGCAGAAAGCATCACCATTTACTAGCACACGACCACGCTCACTCGCGCTTCACTGCGTGGACCCACGTCACTTATTTGGACTCGTTTTCCTAGGTTTAGTGGTGTGATTTGGCGTTTGCTTGCTTGGTGTGTCGTTTTTGATTTTGGTGGCTCTGATGGACGATCTAGGGTTTAGAGTTTTCTTTTTCTTTCTTCCTCTCTATTTTTCCCTTCCGAGCTCCTACTCTCACTGGTCTTCCTCGAGGACGAGGAAGAGTTCAGCTTGGGGGATTTTGACGTGCGTTTATATTTCATATATTCACGCACGTTTTCTTTTGTGTTTCTCCGTGTTTTTCCGCCGTCTCTTATTCGTTTTCGTATATTTTCCCGTTTTCTTTCACTTTTCTTTGTTTATCCATGATTGCAGGGGATCGACCACGTAGGGGACGTTTAACGATGATATCCCAAGTCCCCAGAGCAACGGGAGAAGTCACGCGTGATCCAGGGGGTCAAACGCCAAAGAATTCATCTTTCAGCCCCTCACCCGGTCGGTTGGTCATCTCCAACCGATCGGGTGATGCACGCGTGCACCACCCGGTCTCTGCCGCAGCTCACAAAGAAGTCACCCGACCGGTTCGCAGACCGGTTCAGCGGGGGCTGTTCTCTGCCTTCTCGAAGCAAAACGCCAACCGATCATGTGACTCTCACCCAATCGGTTCATCTGTAGCTGAAGAAGAAGAGCTGATGACACGGACGTCGAACCGATCGATTCACCCGACTGCTCCAAGATCCAACCGGTCACTCAAGAACTCACCCGACCGGTTCATGTGATCGGGTGAAAGCTCGCCGTTTTCTGTTATTAATTTGTAACGGATCAACCGATCGGTTGACTTGTCAACCGATCGGTTGATGAGAAGGTCTATAAATAGAACCCCTAGGGTTCCAGAAACGAGAGCTGTTGTTTTTTCTACTGTTTTATTTCCTTGTGACGGCTGTAATTGTTACTCTTTTGTAAGTTTTCAGATCTTTCTAAAATTTTAGTATTGTCTTTATTACTCCATTACTTCCGCATTGCAATTGTCCGATTATGATTTCAACGGTTAAATTTCATTTAGATCGCTTTTTCATGAATTTTTGTGAGTAGTTCCCAAATCTGGGATTTTGGTGGAAACCCCTTCGGGGGCTCTTCACGATGCGTCCATAGGGTTAGGAAATCGATAGGGAGTAGGAATCTAACGGTTACACTGGGTGTTTCATTGTCATCGGCGGGAAAAAGACCGCCTTTGACCGTTGGGCCAAGGGGGAATAAACTTGGCGGTTGACTCCCTAGCCATAGCTCACGCCCTTAGCGTAGACGCCGAATCCTAGCACGCGGGAGCGACAGGATGAGACGTTGGGAGATATCTTTGCGGGCTTAGTGCTCCCGGGATCGATCAGTGTTAATGGACACGGGAGTGCCCACTGATCGAATCCGGGAAGTCCGGTGTATCATCCTGGGCACCGACCGGAATATCGGGTCCATGGGACGCTGGTACCACTTTCAGAGGCAACGTCTCACCATTAGACCCTAATCCCGATCGCTATCCATACTCGTAGGCCGTATCGGCGAGAGTCTCTCGTCGGGTTGGAAACCAAAGTCCCGGGTTATCTTTCTTGTTGTTCATACCCTTTTATTTCCTTTCGTGACAACCATTCACCGATTCGGGCTAGCTCGCCCCCGCGGGGTGATTTAGGTCCTACCTGACCCAAGCACAACCTCGCCTCCCTGAGTTCGATATTCCCGCACCCTACACTAACCGTGAAACTTGCGATAAACGACACCGCGCCGTCGCGACGCAAGCGGGGCGCCAGTCAAGCCACTAGCATTAGGATCGACATCATCGTTCAATCGCCCCTCGAGCCCACTCTCGTGCAAACTCCAGTCACGATCTAGGTTGTGATAGCTCGTATTTGTCCAATCTCTTCCAAACGAATATGTGTATAGATTTACAATTAAAAATCCTAGCTTTGGTCCAATCTCTTGCAAACCAAATCTAGAGAAATCCGATTGTAAACCTAAATCGAATATCTAGGCCTTCCCATCGATTAGAATCCTATCTCTTGCAAACCCCAATCGATGGAAATTCCTAGCTATCCGTAATAAATCAATCACAACCTAACCCCTTTAGAAATTCTAGCAACATTTCAATTCATTCATCACAAATCTGAAATTAGATCCATAGGGTTCATCCCCATGCCCTAGAACATCAAATCTACTCAAGCATAGCAATAACGATAGAGAAATCGATAAAAAACATTGCTTGCGTATATAAAGATATCAAAACAAGGATTCAAACAATAAGAACAAAATACTTAGATTTGATGAAGATATTCAATCCAAAATACAAGCTTTTAGATCCAAGAGGGGGCCTAGGGCATGGCCTAACCTATTAAATAGCCCCCAAAAAACCCTAGCAAAACTGCCTAAAAAGCCCCTGAAATTCGGGCCCAAAACTGAATCTGCGCGTGCCCAGAAATCTGCGCCAGTTACGACTCGGCCGAGTAGAAATCTCACTCGGTCGAGTGGAAATCTCACTCGGTCGAGTGGACAGCTCACTCGGTCGAGTGGAAATCTCACTCGGTCGAGTGAGCTTTCCTACAGAAACTCCGGAAAACAGCACTCTGTCAAAACTTTCAAAAACTGTCAAAAACTGGTCACTCGGCCGAGTGGAAATGTCACTCGGCCGAGTGACACTGACATGCAAATTCCAGCACTGTAGCATCGACTTGCAGAAATTTCCCAGATTGCATCCGACCTCTGATTTACGCGTTCTTGGCGACGTTGGAATCGTCATGAAGTTTACTATCCATAAAAAATATGAGAAAAATAATTTACCCATTGGAATGATAGAAGATTTCAAAAGAGTTGGAGGATGTCTGAAAATCTGGGCGCTTCGTGTCCTCGCATCACTCGGCCGAGTGGCAAATGTCACTCGGTCGAGGGGCTTTTGGAACTCGGCCGAGTCGGAGCTAGTAGTCGACTGATGGATTACAGAGAGTTGGACATTTTGGCTCGCCGTTGTATGGGTGCCACTCAGGCAGACGGAGTCTTCGAACTCGGTCGAGTGGGCGTGCGATGCTCGGCCGAGTGCTCGCTGATACATCTCTGTTGCATGTCCGATCTGGCCGGCTGAGCGGTGTCTCAATGCTCGGCCGAGTGACTCCTTCACTCGGCCGAGTGGCATGCTGAAAATGCCCAATCTCCATCTTTTCGCTTCCTCGTCGCTCCTACGACGTTCTTTCTTCTTCCACTCGTCTTCCATTGCAGAATAACCCTCAAAAGAGCCATGGTTGACACTCCGGAGTGGGTGCAAATCCTTTAAGCTCATTTTTGCTCCCGATCGCTCCATATTTCCTGAAATCTGACAAAAACAAGAAATAGTGAAAAGTAACGCAATATCGTCGAATAATCGTGAAAAGCGTGATATGGGTGATCGAAATGGCATGCAAATATGCAGAAAAAAGGTGTAAAATATGGACCGATCAAAAGTTGAAGGATTCACAGATTCCATCTTTCAAAGTGATATGGATGATAGCAAATCGATCTCAGGATATGTTTTCATTCTCAACGGAGGAGCAGTCAGTTGGAGGAGTTCCAAACAAGTCACTGTTGCAGACTCCACGATGGAAGCCGAATACATAGCGGCCAACGATGCAGCAAAGGAAGCAGTCTGGATGAAGAAGTTCATTAACCAGCTCGGGATGGTTCTTGCCGTTGAAAGTCCAATACCGTTGTATTGCGACAACAATGCCGCCATCAGCCTGGTTCAATAACCTAGATTCCACAAGAGATCCAGACATATTCTTCGCAAGTATCACCTGATACGGGAGATAGAGCAGAGGAAGGATATAGAACTCCTTAGAGTCTCTTCAGAAGACAACATAGCAGATCCATTCACGAAGGTGCTGGCACGTGATTGTTTAGAGAAACTAGCATGTAAATATGGTATGAGACACCAAAATAAATAGGCCTGAGTGCAAGTGGGAGATGTAGAGAAATGTATGCCCTCATGGATATTTATCTTTATAAACATCTTGTTCAAAAAATGAAAGTATTCTTTCTGGTAAATATATTTTATGAGTTATTCATTACTTGGATTATTCCCTTGGATTCAAAGTCAGGTCACACATGTTTCGCAATGTAGATTACGATTATGAGAAATGTCTGACCGATAGTAGCTTGGATCTTAAAAGCGTTCGTGGTCATAGATGTGTCGAGATAAGGGATATCGGCACATTGGACAGACCATTGCGTCTTTGACTGGTTTGTCTCATTACCAAACGACTTGGCGAAGTCGGAGACAGGATGCGGGTGCTCACTAAAGAATGAGTCCACTGAACGACCCAAACATAGAGTCATTAAATGGTTCAACATTAACTATACTATCATTAATAACTCTTAGTGATAATAGGTAAGTTGGTCCTTAGGACTTGAGATCATTGTATGAGGCTATGTGTGAACAGTGTCACTTAGGTCTAAAGATCTAGCTTCGAGGCTAGGCCTGCTAAAAGATCTTAGGCTGGGTAACACTCGAAGCATATGAGCTAAGTAGTGATCAACAGAGGATTCGTCTCTTCTGTTAATGGGAAGTTAGTGTCACAGGTTAGTACGGCTCTGGGTAAAACCTTGGCCAAGGTATGTTGTAACGTGTACAACATGTATGTACCAGAGACCGACATATACTAACCATTGCTAGCTAATAGGGTTGATAGTGTACCATACCCTAGGCTAGTCAAGTGACATAGTAATGACGAAGGGACTAAAACTGTGGAAATTATCACAGTCACATTCAGAGTGATCCCGTCAGTATCTTGCCAATGAGCCAATCATGTAATCGATGATCCTGAAACATGGACGACACCTACTGCTAGTGGTCACTGTCGTCTTGAGACTTCGAGTCTCGACCTGTAGTAAGGGTCAGGCTGTAGGGTCTCACACCGAGTAACATTCTCGTCATAGTAACAAGATAGATTGTATAGAGGAAATCATGAGATGTAATGAGAATAAGAAATTCACAAATTGGTTGTAAATTTGGAGCATTCAGGAATGGAGGTGATTTCGTAAGGAATCCAGAGGATCAAACCGTGCAGGAATCGGTGCTCGTATGAGCTCAGAAACGAAAGAAAAGGGCAAAGGAAAGTGGGATAAACCCACTTGGGTTAAACGGGCGCGGCCCGCTGCTCTCAACGGGCTCAGCCCGCTGGGAGCAACGGGCGCCGCCCGCTGAGAGCAGCGGGCGCAGCCCGCTGGAAACAGCGGGCTGTGCGCCCGCATAGGTGTGCCCTAACGGGCGCGCCCAGTTTTGCCTAAGGCAGTCGCGCCCGCTAAGCTTAGCGGGCCGCCCGCAATTTAAGTCGTTTCTGTTGAATATTGGACTCCCCGGATTTGGTTTTGATGATGAGCAAACATAAATAATTCATGAACTAACATTTTGTGAGCGCAGTATTGGAGATCGTCGCCAATTTCACGAGAATATTCAAAGCGACATCTCAACACTTCCAAAAGCTCGTATTCAAGCCTAAAGCTTCGTTGAAGCTCCTGTAGCGCTTTGGAAGTTATGAAGATTCAATCGAAGCTCTCAAAGACCGTTTATTAAGGTTTTATTTATAGTCTTTTAGTTTCGATTGATAGAATGTTAAGCCTTGAGTATATCTTACGTTTCTATCTTCATTACGCTCATTTCGTAGCTCTAGGATTCTTGCACAAGTTCATTCTAACTTCCTCGAAGCGTCGCGCTTCGATTCGGACTTTGTTGTGCATGTTAGTTGGTACAAGAACAAGTACTGACCGACTAGATGGTGATCTAGTCGGTCGGCAACTGTTCTTGGACCGACTAGTTTGATTCCTTAATTTCTTGGACTTTACTGTTTACAGTTAGTCGGTCTACGTTGACTCACCGACCGACTAGTTTGTGAACTAGTCGGTCAGTGATGCTTCTTTGACCGACTAGTTGTGACTTACTGTTCACTCTAAATTTCTCCTAAGCTACTGTTTACCGTTAGTCGGTCTAAGAACGTTTGATGACCGACTAGTTGACAATCTAGTCGGTCAACTTCTGTTCTTGGACCGACTAAGTCAACTTGCCTTCAGACTATGTTGTTTTGCCTCTTAGTCGGTCTACGTTCATTGGATGACCGACTAGTTGTGAAACTAGTCGGTCAGATAGTCTTCTTGGACCGACTAGTTTTCTAGGTCTGAAATTCTATCTCTTCTCAGATCTGCTCTTAGTCGGTCCATGCTTTGTGACTAACCGACTAGTTGATGAACTAGTCGGTCAGTGAGTGTTCTTTGACCGACTAATTCTCACAGATTTCTTTCCGTTGGAGATTGACCTAACTTGTTTTTATGGGACCCTATAAATACGAACCTAGGTCATTTCTATCTTCAACAGAGCTGCCATTAAGAGATTCATTGAGTTCTAAAGAGATAGCTATTCTCCCTCAAATCTAAAGCTCTCTTCCTCACAAGAAACCCATTATCTCTCTCATTTCTAGATCTAGAGAGAAGGTTGTTCTTGGTGAGCTCTTCAAGCTATTGCTTGATCCAAGTCTCCAACTCTTCCCTAGGCACCCATTGCTGCTCATTTCCTTGGTGCTAGGGCTTGGTGACTTCATCTTCCTCAAATCCTTCATTCCACCTTTTGGGTAAGAAAAACTCAAGGTATAGGATTTTGTGGTAAGAGTATTTTATTTCATATAAACTCTTTATATTGCTTATTGGCTCTCTCGGTTGTGAGAGAAGTTTGTGATCCCGGGTTGTGGGATTCACTTTGCCATTGCATGTATGATTTGATCTTGTGAAGGTTTTTCACAAGATATTCATAGTGGAAATCTTGAGTTAGGGTTTCTAACTCAAGTATCCGGAGGGGATCCGGGTGGTTGGGACGTAGGATCACCGGGAACAAGTCGGGGAGACTTGGGTGGATCCGAACCCATTAACATCGTTTGTTAGCATTGTCAATTTCGTTGTCGTCGTTCAATTTAAGCTTCCGCAAATTGATTTGGTAGTTGATTGCAATTTAATTTGGAATTATACTCCTTATTATTTTAAAGTACTATTCACCCCCCCTCTAGTACTTGTGCAGTAGCTGGTAGGGCATTACATTTGGTATCAGAGCCAGATACTCAGCTATGTCTGCCAACGACAACAAGACCGTGCCTCCACCTTCCAACTATGACACCTTCAGGAACCGTGAAGGAGCGTCATCGGTGATGGAAGGACATTCCTCTACGAGGCCTCCATTCTTCAACGGTACCAACTACGGGTACTGGAAGTGCGGGATGGAGACTTTCCTCCGGAGTGCATCTTTATGGAGGACTACAATGAAGGAGTACAACGAGCCCGAAGAAGAAGATTTTGAGAAATGGACTACCGCGGAGGTCGCCGCGGAGGTAAGCAATGCCAAGGCAATGAACGCCTTGCAATGCGCATTGGAGCCCGAGGATTTTAATAAGATATGCACATGTAAGAGTGCATATCAAATTTGGAACTGTCTCCTCAAACTACATGAAGGGACGAGTCGGGTAAGAGACTCTAAACTCGTAGTCGTAACCAAAGATTACGAAATGTTTCATATGCAACAGGGCGAGAAGATGAAAGAATATTACGCTCGCTTCGTTGACATAATAAACGAGTTAGAGGCCCTCGGTAAGATCTACACTCAAAAGGAGAAGTGCTTAAAGCTTATTGAAGGACTTCCCTCTTCTTGGGAAAAACGTACCTTCGCCATTGAGGAAGGTAATGACATGAACAAATATACCGTAGTTCAACTAATGGGTACTTTGATGTCATACGAGGTACGCAAAGATAGCAAGGTGAAGCTACAAGAAAAGATGAAGTCATATTTGAACCTAGATGCGCCTAAGAAAAAGGCGATTGCATTCAAGGCGGCTTCATCCACCTCTACCGATGATGAAGAATCGAAAAACGAGTTGGACTTGGAGTCCATGGCACTCATGGCCAAGAAGTTCAACCGTTTCTTCCGAAAGGGTAACTTCAAACAAAAATCTTAGTTTATTTCTACTAACGCCTCTCCACCTTTGTGCTTTAAATGCAATAAGCCAGGACACATCAAAGCGGATTGTCCTCAAAACAAGCAAAAGGAGAAGTGGAAGGCGCCAAAGTATGACAAGTCCAAGAAGTACACGAAAGGAAACAAGAAGGGACTTGTCGGAGCTACCTTCACCGACTCCGATGATTCCTCAAGCGGAGAGTCGGATGATGAGCAAGTGGAGCAAGCACACATGTGCTTCATGGCAAGAGAGGAGCACGATCAAGGATCCTCCTCTTCCGATGATAGTGATGTAGAAAGCGATGAGGTAACGATGGATGATCTTAGGGATGCTAACACTCAACTATGGTCAAAATACACTAAGTTAGTAAATAGATATACTAAGGTAAAAGATGACC
The DNA here is from genome assembly GCA_030789695.1 of Scilla litardierei. Classification (NCBI taxonomy): domain Eukaryota; kingdom Viridiplantae; phylum Streptophyta; class Magnoliopsida; order Asparagales; family Asparagaceae; genus Scilla; species Scilla litardierei. Next base: position 52,626,119 of record CM061136.1, on the reverse strand, counting down.
TAGCTAGCATTCAAACATCGCCTAAGACTATCATCACCAACAACGACACCGTTGTTGAAGAGTTAAGAAATGAGATTGTAAATCTCAAATCTAAACTTGAACATGTTAGCATTGAGGATGCGGAAGAACATGAGATAGCGGATTTAACTTCTCAAAACTTGACTTTGAGTATTGAGAACGAGAATCTTAAATCTCGTGTTTATGTGCTCACATCGCAAATATCCACTTTGGATACTTCTTTGCGTTCTCTCAAAGAGAAATATGAGGACACATTGGGCCGAATCAACAAATTCAACAAGGGTAAGGGCCATTTGGATAATATCCTAAAAGATTTACTTCCGGCCAAACACCACATTGGCTTGGGGTATATGATGGGAAATTCATCCAAGTCGGTCACTACTTTTGTTAGGCCAACTTTCGAAGCCTCAACGAGTGGGAGCAAACACTCTATTGGTAGTTCATCTACCAATGGTGCTTCCACCTCGTCCACACCCTCTTTCGGAAAGAAACCCACTTTGGGTGGACCTCCAAAGAAGGGGCATGCCGACATGTACACTAATAACATGCCACATAGGAACACACGTCCTACTCCACCTGCTCACACATATGATGATTTTTATGCAACACATTCTCGGGCACGTGCACACCAAGTGAGACACCCTCACGCACGTGTTTCCACACATGCATATGTACACCCACCTCATCATATGAATAATTCTTTTCGTGCACCATTCCATCATGTCCCGTATGCCTATCCACAACATGCATCACGTAGAAATCAACGTAGCATGCATGCACCCAATAGGATGATGGCTCCCAAAATATTCACTATTTGGAGCCCAAAGGACACAAGCATGGACGAAAAACAAATGTACATGAATGCTTATTTTTCAGATGTTGTGCATAGTAAGAATTATGTGGGGAAGTCTAAGTCCACTTGGACTTGGCTTCCAAAGGTCTAATCCCTTGGACCCAATGACCTTGGGTACCATGATATGAAAGTTTCTATCTTTAGGTACTCAAGGAAAAGAAAAAGAAAAGGAGCATCAAATTTAAATTTAGCTCCAAAGGGAATTGGATACTCGATAGCGGGTGTTCCAAACACATGACGGGTGACGCTCGTTTGCTCTCCGGAGTGGTTCCCATTGCGAATGGAAACCGCGTCGTATTTGGAGGCAACGAGAGCGGAACCATCATAGGTGCTGGTAAAGTCGGTAACCCTTCTAAACCATTAATTAGTGATGTTTATCTTGTTAGTGGTTTAAATCATAAACTTATTTCAATAAGCCAGCTTTGTGACAAAGGTTACAAAGTTAGCTTTGCGAAAGGATTGTGTCATATTTTAAGAAAGGATAATGAAAAATTATTATTTTCCGGAACTCGTCGTAAAGACATTTATATTTTGGATCTTCCTAAGTCATATGAACAATGTCTCGTTGCCAACACAAGTGAACAACACTTATGGCATCGACGCTTTGGACATGTGAACTTTGGAACACTATATAAGCTTTCAAAATTGAATTCTATTAAAGGTTTTCCGAAGCTTGTTTTTGAAAAGAAAAGTTTTTGTGATTGTTGTCAACGTGGCAAGCTTCCTAAATCTTCATTTAAACCTAAGAAAAGCATCTCTACTAAACGGCCACTAGAACTATTACATCTAGATTTATTTGGGCCAACTAGAGTAGCTTCCTTAGGAAATGCAAGGTATGGACTTGTCATCGTAGATGACTATTCAAGATTTACTTGGGTATTTTCATTGTGTAATAAAAATGAAGCTTTTGAAAACTTCACAATTTTTGTTAAGAAAGTACAAAATCTCTTAGGAACCACCATTGTCACTATTCGTAGTGATCATGGAGGTGAATTTGAGAATGAGTCTTTTGAGACATTTTGTGATGAAGTTGGTATTACTCACACCTTCTCCTTCCCTCGTGCACCTCCTCAAAATGGTGTAGTTGAGAGAAAGAATAGGACGCTAGTGGAGTGTGCTCGCACTATGCTTGATGATAGCCAACTTGGCCATCAATTTTGGGCGGAAGCGGTACACACCCCTTGCTATGTGTTTAATAGAATACTTTTGAGGCCCGGCACTAAACAAACTTGTTATGAATTGTTGTTTGGTAGGTTGCCTCAAGTTAAACATTTTCGTGTTTTTGGTTCGAAATGTTTTATTAAGAACACATATGGTAGTTTGGACAAATTCGATCCGAGATCTGATGAGGGAATCTTTGTTGGATACTCTACGCGTAGCAAAGCCTACCGGATATTCAACAAACGAACCTCAACGATCGAGGAGTCGCTTCATGTCTCATTTAATGAAGGATTTGTTCCAACTAGAATTTCAAATGATAATGATTCTATGGATGTTTTATGTGATTCGTTTGATAATTCTAAGTCTAATGATTCTATTGATTCTATTGAGACTAACCCAACTAATGAAGTTGTTGAGAATGTTCCAAGTGATCAAGGTATTCCCAAACGGCTTCATTCGGTTCGTGACCATCCCCATGAGCAAGTCATTGGCAATATCTATGATAGTGTCAAGACGAGATCCCAAGTTCACCGCTTCGCAAATTGTGCCTTTGCCTCATCGATAGAGCCAAAGAATATTAATGAAGCATGCGAAGATAGCGCTTGGATCTTAGCCATGGAGGAGGAGCTCATTCAATTCGAGAGGAATGAAGTTTGGGAGCTTGTTCCATTGCCATCGAAGAGCCACACCGTCATAGGGACAAAGTGGATCTTCAAGAACAAAACCGACGAAAACCAAGTCGTCGTCCGGAACAAAGCCCGGTTAGTAGCTCAAGGCTATCGTCAAGAGGAAGGTATCGATTTCGAAGAATCTTTTGCTCCGGTAGCTAGATTAGAATCAATTAGATTACTTTTGTCTTTTGCATGCCATAAGAATTTTAAATTATTTCAAATGGATGTTAAAAGTGCATTTTTAAACGGAGATGTCGTTGAGGAAGTTTACGTTTCTCAACCTCCGGGCTTCATAAATGAAAATTTTCCAAATCACGTTTTTAAACTAAAGAAAGCTCTTTATGGTTTGAGACAAGCTCCTCGAGCTTGGTATGATCGCCTAAAGAATTTTCTTTTGGATTTGAATTTTAAAATGGGCGAAGCCGATTCAACACTTTTTATTAAGCATGCGAATAATGATATTTTATTAGTTCAAATTTATGTTGATGATATCATTTTCGGTGCTACTAACTTCGCTCTTTGCGAAGAGTTTTCTAATGTGATGAAGGAACAATTTGAGATGAGCCACATGGGCGAACTCAAATATTTCTTAGGTCTCCAAATTCGCCAAATGAACGATGCAATCTTCATCCACCAAACGAAGTACACGGTGGAGTTGCTAAAGCGATTTGGAATGGAGAATGCCTCCGGGAAAAAGACTCCGATGAGCACGACTACGCATCTTGACAAGGATACGGGCGGTAAGGATGTAGACATTCGTCTATATCGAGGTATGATAGGTAGTTTGCTTTATCTTACCGCAAGTAGGCCCGATATTATGTTTGCCGTATGTATATGTGCTCGTTATCAGTCTCAACCTAAGGAGTCTCACTTAGTAGCGGTAAAGCGTATTTTTCGCTATCTAAGTTACACTTTAGATTTTGGATTACTTTATCCGAAATCTAGCACGTATGAGTTAGTCTCATACAGTGACGCTGATTATGCGGGATGCAAATCCGACAGGAAAAGTACTAGTGGCACTTGCCATTTTCTAGGAAATTCTCTTGTCTCTTGGTTTTCCAAGAAGCAAAATTCGGTTTCACTTTCAACCACCGAGGCGGAATATATTGCCGCCGGTGCCGCTTGTGCCCAGGTTCTTTGGATGAGACACACATTGAAGTATTTTGGTATTCATTGTGATACTAGCCCTATCATGGTGGATAACCAAAGTGCTATCTGTCTTTCAAAGAATCCGATGCACCATTCCCGATCGAAACACATAGATGTCCGACACCATTTCTTAGATGATCATGTTGCTAAAAAGGACATCATTTTAGTGTACGTTGAAACCCAAAAGCAAATCGTCGATATTTTCACGAAACCCCTGAAGGAGGACTCCTTTGTGCGGTTGCGTCGAGAATTGGGGATTATGGGTGAATCTGAGATATAGGATTCATATTTTAATTCAATCATCTTGCATGCTAATATATTTCGCGATATTTCATTCATGCTAGATTAATTGAATTTTTGGGAATTTTATGTGATTTATTTGAATTTATTGCTCGAATTCGTATTTCAATGTCGTATTTAAGATTTCGACGTTTTATGGGGTAATTTAGATGACTAATGAGTGAGTTAGGATGTTTCATCCAAGTGGTTTGTGAAGAGAAATCAAATTTCTACTTTTGGACTCTTCTAGTCGGTTTCAGTTCACTTATCAACCGACTAGATGCTCATCTAGTCGGTCAGCAAATGAACTCAGACCGACTAGATCATGCAAATATCCATCTCCTATTTTTTTCTTTCGTTAGCCGGTCATAGTATACTTTCCGACCGACTAGATTGAAAACTAGTCGGTCAGTAAATATACTGCGACCGACTAATTCTTGCCCTAGAAATTCTTCTGAGCTACTGTTTCGACTTAGTCAGTTCAAGCTCATTGACCGACCGACTAGATCGTAATCTAGTCGGTCAGTACTTGAACTGTGACCGACTAAGTGTGTTAGGGCAGCTGTGTCTTTTCGCATCCCGACCGACTTATACTCGATTTCATCTGACTAAACTCTCATTTAGTCGGTCTTCTCTCTTGCTCCAGCCCGAAAACCCAAAACCCTCAACTCGAAACCCTTCGTCTTCCGGCCGTTTCTCCGTCGATCGCCGCCGTCCGCCGCCGTCGACTCCACCCCCTAGGTATTTCCCTCCCTCTCCTAGGTCGATTTCCTTTTCTAGGGTTGTCTCTCCTTGATTTCAAGCTCTAGATCCTAGGGTTTCAATTTCTAACCTAGGGCTTGTGATTTTCGAATTTTCTTGATCTCTAGGGTTGTTAGCTTGTGATCTCTAGGTTGTACTTGATCTTATTATCAGTTGCTTGTGCTCTTAGAACTATGGCTAAGACTCGCATTCCGATCGCCTCTTCCGGGGCCTCTCCTATGACCGTAGGGCCTTCCGACCCTAGGAATCCCCCGAAGCCTAAGCGTCGTGCCAAGTCTTCCCTAGCCTCTCCATCATCGCCTCCTCTTAAGAAGCCTAGGACTGCCACCGTCAAGCCCCGCAAATCCAAGACCAAAAAGCCTATTCTTCATACTCCGGCTACTCCTCCCGATTCCGATTCCGATACTGATTTTATCCCTGAGGATGAGCCTACTAGGGAACCTACCCCACCTCCGAAGACCCGTAAGGCCAAGGGTAAAGCTCCTATGCCAGTTGGCGGTGTAGACATATCGTTGTGCCGCGATGACCCTCAGTGTCTCGCCGCGTACAACCGTATAGAGCACTGTCCACTGTTGTTAGAGCATTACGTTCAGTTCTCTGATTTCCTCGGCCTTGCTGATCTTCTGTCTTATAGTGGCCTTCTAGATTATCTCCGATACGACCCCAAGGCCAATCCCAAACCGTACCCTCGCCTCGTGAAATTGTTCTATGCCAATCGTATTCGAGGCCAGTACGACGCCAGCCACTCCATTGAGACGACTGTCTTGGGAACTCCTATAGTTCTCACGGCAGAAATCTTGGGGGAGATCCTTGGTTGTGCGTCGTGTGGTCTCCTCCCCTCGGACATTTCTGTAGACGACATTTCTTCCTTGGATCAGTCTATTCTTGCAGATATTTTCCAGGTTATCCCCTCCGCATTCATTGGTGTTCCTTCGAAATCCTTTAATCCGAATGCGTGGGTTCTTAACCTGATTTTGAAATCATGTCTTCTTCCGAAATATGGATCCTCTTCACTTCCCTCTCAACCGTTTTTGAAGCTCATATACGCTCTTTTCTTGGGGTGCGAGATAAATTGGGCTCGCGTGATACTCGATAAGATGGATTCTTTCGAGTGTATACGTAAGACCAATAAGTCTGCGCACATTCCATACCCCTGCTTGTTGACTCTCGTATTCCGTCATTTTCGAGTTCCTCTCCCTCCTGACGATGAGCGTCCTTTGGGTACGCCTTTGAACGCGACGGCCGTGAAGAAATCTTTAGCGGCACTTCGTCACGTGCAGAGGTCTACCGCATCTGCTTCTCAGTCTACTCCGTCAGCCGCTGCAGCCTCCTCTTCCCCTGCTACTTTGGACGATGTCGTACGTCTACTTCGTCAGCACGACTCCCGTTTGGCTCGTACTGAGGAGGTCGTATGTCGTATGGCTCGTATGATGGGGATTGAGCTTCCTCCTTCGGTGTCTGAGGCCGAGGAGATGGACGATGAGGAGCTTGACGAGCTTGTCACTTCTTTTGCCCGTGGCGATGAGGCCACTGCTGCTGCTGCTGCTGGTGTTTCCACTTCTGCTCCTGGAGTTGGCACCTCTACCGGTGCTCCAGAGCCTTCTGCTTCAGCACTTCAGTCTTCAGAGCCTGCTGTTGACCCTGTTGCTGAGCCTACTGCTATTCCAGTTGACACTTCTGCTGTCGAGACCCTTGCTGCTGTAGAGCCTGTTCCTGAGATCTCGACTCCTGCCCCGACGATTCCATCTGTTGAGACGCCTCTTCTCCCTGCAGAGCCTGAGTCCACTCCGTCGACTGGACCCACGGACGCTACAGATCCTGCCTCCTCCTCGTGATCGTTGTTCCGAGGACTCTCCATATACGCTTTGGATGATATATCTTAGCGAGAGTATTATGGGTTAGGATAGGGTATGAGGGTTATTATGTTTTGATGTATTTTGGATGTCGTCGCTGCTGCTGTATTTATTTTGATGAGAATGATGATGATGATGGTGTATTTCATTTTGATGGGTATATTGTATCGATGATGTTGATGTATTTCTTTTTGATGATATGTAGCGCTTGATATGATGTATCTCATATATTCGATGTGATATCTTCTTGGATATACTCATGTTGTCTCTGCATATATATATGTTCATCGTCATTCACTTTGTCTTTTATTCGTCGTGCAAATTTTAATATTCGTTGAATGTATTTGAAATGAGATTTCGTCGCTCGACGCATAAAAACTTGGTTAAATAGATTTAAATTCTATAATTGTATAGAATTGTTTTCCATGCACAAAATTAACCAAGTATATTGAATATTGAAGAGTATGTTTCTTTATTCAATTAATGAATAATTATTTGGTATTTTTGATGATTTTGATTTTCACTTTGTGATAATGGACAATTGGTACACTTTGAATTGATTTAATCGTTTTTCCTTTGGTGTCAATTAGCTCCATCGTCATTGTCTACGACTCCCGATGTTGGATTTTACATTTCCTAATTGTTGTCGTTGTATGCCCCCCATTTTTGGGATAATGCCAAAGGGGGAGAGATAATGATAATAAATAGTGCAAATGAAAAATTTAACTCAATTTCCAAGAATCTAGTTTGATATGTTAGATTCAGGGGGAGTTAAGATACATATAAGGATTTTCAAAATCCGATATTTCAAAAATCAATTCTCATTATATATCTTACTCGTCTGATTGATGCAATTCATATATATTCATTTGGAAATTAACGTGTCATCAATGCAGGGAGAGTAAGTATTTTACATTTGAATTATTATTTTTGATTATTATTTATGTTGGTTTGTCATCACCAAAAAGGGGGAGAATGTTGAATATTGGACTCCCCGGATTTGGTTTTGATGATGAGCAAACATAAATAATTCATGAACTAACATTTTGTGAGCGCAGTATTGGAGATCGTCGCCAATTTCACGAGAATATTCAAAGCGACATCTCAACACTTCCAAAAGCTCGTATTCAAGCCTAAAGCTTCGTTGAAGCTCCTGCAGCGCTTTGGAAGTTATGAAGATTCAATCGAAGCTCTCAAAGACCGTTTATTAAGGTTTTATTTATAGTCTTTTAGTTTCGATTGATAGAATGTTAAGCCTTGAGTATATCTTACGTTTCTATCTTCATTACGCTCATTTCGTAGCTCTAGGATTCTTGCACAAGTTCATTCTAACTTCCTCGAAGCGTCGCGCTTCGATTCGGACTTTGTTGTGCATGTTAGTTGGTACAAGAACAAGTACTGACCGACTAGATGGTGATCTAGTCGGTCGGCAACTGTTCTTGGACCGACTAGTTTGATTCCTTAATTTCTTGGACTTTACTGTTTACAGTTAGTCGGTCTACGTTGACTCACCGACCGACTAGTTTGTGAACTAGTCGGTCAGTGATGCTTCTTTGACCGACTAGTTGTGACTTACTGTTCACTCTAAATTTCTCCTAAGCTACTGTTTACCGTTAGTCGGTCTAAGAACGTTTGATGACCGACTAGTTGACAATCTAGTCGGTCAACTTCTGTTCTTGGACCGACTAAGTCAACTTGCCTTCAGACTATGTTGTTTTGCCTCTTAGTCGGTCTACGTTCATTGGATGACCGACTAGTTGTGAAACTAGTCGGTCAGATAGTCTTCTTGGACCGACTAGTTTTCTAGGTCTGAAATTCTATCTCTTCTCAGATCTGCTCTTAGTCGGTCCATGCTTTGTGACTAACCGACTAGTTGATGAACTAGTCGGTCAGTGAGTGTTCTTTGACCGACTAATTCTCACAGATTTCTTTCCGTTGGAGATTGACCTAACTTGTTTTTATGGGACCCTATAAATACGAACCTGGGTCATTTCTATCTTCAACAGAGCTGCCATTAAGAGATTCATTGAGTTCTAAAGAGATAGCTATTCTCCCTCAAATCTAAAGCTCTCTTCCTCACAAGAAACCCATTATCTCTCTCATTTCTAGATCTAGAGAGAAGGTTGTTCTTGGTGAGCTCTTCAAGCTATTGCTTGATCCAAGTCTCCAACTCTTCCCTAGGCACCCATTGCTGCTCATTTCCTTGGTGCTAGGGCTTGGTGACTTCATCTTCCTCAAATCCTTCATTCCACCTTTTGGGTAAGAAAAACTCAAGGTATAGGATTTTGTGGTAAGAGTATTTTATTTCATATAAACTCTTTATATTGCTTATTGGCTCTCTCGGTTGTGAGAGAAGTTTGTGATCCCGGGTTGTGGGATTCACTTTGCCATTGCATGTATGATTTGATCTTGTGAAGGTTTTTCACAAGATATTCATAGTGGAAATCTTGAGTTAGGGTTTCTAACTCAAGTATCCGGAGGGGATCCGGGTGGTTGGGACGTAGGATCACCGGGAACAAGTCGGGGAGACTTGGGTGGATCCGAACCCATTAACATCGTTTGTTAGCATTGTCAATTTCGTTGTCGTCGTTCAATTTAAGCTTCCGCAAATTGATTTGGTAGTTGATTGCAATTTAATTTGGAATTATACTCCTTATTATTTTAAAGTACTATTCACCCCCCCTCTAGTACTTGTGCAGTAGCTGGTAGGGCATTACAGTTTCATTAGGGTTTAATTGAAACCCTTGACGGCTACGAAACATGGGTTTTTGCTCAACTTTGAGCAATTGTTTGAGGGGTCAAACGAACTCGGTTTTCGTCGCCGTTTGTTCCTACGCGTTCACCATCACTAGCTTTTCGAAATGATAACTTGTATCATCTCTGAAGCTCGATGGTGAGTGAGGATTAATTGATTAAAGATTAGACTTTGTGAAAGCCTTTCTAACTCAATTAAATTGAATCCTAAAACCTCTTCCTAATTTTTGTCCCACATTGCTCATGATGAAAGAAGTGGAGCCGGCCTCCTATATAAATAGGTGGGCACTCCCTCCTTTGTTTCTTGCACCAAGTCACCGATTAAGGAGCTCCGGAATTTTTGAGCAAACATAATCGAGACTTAAATTTATTCTCTCACTCTATAAATTTTCCTGTCCTCCTACCGAGTCCTAGCAAGGCAACGGGGAGGTCCAAATCTGATTCAGAAGTCTACGACGCGGGTTTACTCAAGTGAAACTTTCTATGGCTAGTGATGGGCTTAGAGGCAAGGTGTGCTTCGGGAGCTGATCCAGTTCGCGGCGAGGAGCGACGCAACGCGGTTCGGGAGGCGGCTCAGATGATGGAGCTCAAGACGGTGCGGAACATCTTGCCTGCTCCAGGGCAAGATTCCGAGTGAGTCAATTTTATATGCACTTAGTTTAAATTAGTAGTTAGAATTTTCTCGAGTTGGTCAGACCCAACTCGAGTCAGTAGATTTCCTGGCTTAGGGAATTTTTCCTTAGGGCTATATTTATTAAATGGTTTAATAAATTTATTTTCCGCTGTTTATTTTATTTTGTTCGTCCGACTTAGGACGAATAATTTTAAAATTAGCTCTAAGGGACCTTGAAAATCCCTACATGGACCCGTGTGTGCGAATCTCTATATACCACCCATGTATGAGTGTGCTTACCCTTAGTATATTAGTGTTGTGTGATTATCTATTGTGATGTATGTGCGTGTACGGTAATATGTGATATATATGTATATAGCCGAGTATAAAGTAGAAAGTGTTATATTTCTAATTAGGCGAGCGATTAGTTATATCACTATAGGAATGTCTGTGAGTATTGGATTTAGTATTTGCCAGCCACTAGTAGTATATGTATCTTAGCCGTACTTGTTAATGGTTGTAATTGTATGCTAATACAGTGATGTGTAAGTTAGGTGTATGATAATAGGTGTACATATAGTTGTGTGTGCAGATTTATTATTCGACCTATATGTTAGTATGTCTAGCGTGTGCTCGTGTGTATATATGTATGTGGCATATATATGGTATGAATAAGTGTGTTTTATGTATGGTAAGATTATAATAATACACCTACGGGATGATGTATGAGCATGTGTATACCAGAAAGTATGTGTAGGTATTTGAAAATGTGTGATATATGAGTAGGTATAGGCATATGGATGTATTTTGTCTCATTATAATGTATGTATGACTGGGATAGAATGACTTTAGTGTCTAAGTCCGCTCACCCCTATGTCGGCCGATTTAAGGAAGTCTGAGGACGGACTTGATCCTAAGGTGGGTAGGTTACGATGACCCTAGTGCTAGGAGTAAGACTTGTATGAATCCGTGTAAGGTATTACGTGCATGTATATACGTATAGTGATTTATATTATAACGTGTATATGGTAATATGCGGTATATAAAAGTGGTTGTACGATTAAAGTGTTAATTGACTAAGAATGATTGTATTTATATGTTAGTAGTATGTTTAAGTCACATCTGGTACTATATCATTAAAGATTGTGAGTGTATAAAATGCATGGTAATACATTATATATTAGTAATAATGTGAGTGTGCAAGGGATGGCACACTTGCAGCTAGTAAATTGATGTGATTGTGTAGTAAAGTGTTACCATTCGCCCGAGTATAATATTGGTTGGGTTGTATTGTAGGATGGTATTATATTAAACGTGTTATGATATACGTAATTAGTAACGTGTGTATGTGTATTGTTGCTACTAATATCATGGACGTTGATTAGTATTATCAGCGGTAATACTATTGGTATAGATTTTGGTATTAGAAGTACTATTTGAGTATGGCATGATAGTTATTTATGGTGTGTATGCATTAGAATAGGAGATACGAGCGTTACCCTTATGTTTTTTTTCGGTGCCTTAGACGATAAGATTCCGAGGACGGAATCGTTTTAAGGTGGGTAGGATGTAACGACCGGTTTTCCTCATTACGTTATCCGTATTTTTCTCTCATGTATTTAATTCTGTATCCGCAGTTAGACGATTCTATCACCGTACTCGTATCCATCCTTTTCATACTTATTATTATTATTATTATTATTATTATTATTATTATTATTATTATTATTATTAAAAACTACTAAGATAATCCTTTCTAATAACTATTTTAAAATAAATCCAATTTTTCTTTTGAATTCAAAATTCGAAATTTAAAATTTTTAAATGTTGAAAACTTTCTATTTTTAATCCTATTAAAACCTAATTGAATAGCACTAATTCCCCATTTAAATCTATTAATTAATCCTATTAAACCATTTCAAATCCCTTCCTGTTATAACACAACACCCCACGTTTTGGACCTAGGCCGAACCTACAGGCACTCACGCACACAACAAATTAACACACACTCAAAAAAAAGAGAATAACTAAACCTAATTTTTTATTCCCCAGGCTCACATGAATGAACCAAGGAACTATATACATATATTTTTTTGACCTAAGCCTACCCTACAACAATTCCTATATTAAACCCAGGCCTACAAAATTTTCGCACTGCCCCTACTTCTATATATATTATATAAACTCTTTGGGCTAACACCGATTCACATGCTGAGTTTTAACCCAGGTTTCCTCCATTCATCCCATACACTACAACCTGCCAATTTCTTTATATAGAACCCTAAGGCTATAGAACCCTAGACCTTCCTTACTTCTCAACGCAACAAGCTCCAACACGCGCCGCGTCCTATCTTCACCTTCTCCACGTGACATTAGCGCTTGAGGCCATCTCCTCCACATCACGCAGCGGCCGCCCCCTGTCATCACCCTCCCCACGCCAACAACCGCCACCTAACCGTTGTGCGGCCCCCTAGCAGCCTGCAGACAGCCGCCTCTATCTCCCCTTGCCCTAGCGCAACCCCCTCGCCCTACATCAGCCTAACGGCGTCCTCCTCCTCCTTCTTCTTCGCCTCACCCCCTGGCCTCGCTGATGCCGAAAACCCTCACGACCTCCTCCCGCATCACTCTTCCTCTCTTCTCCAAACGCCGAACGCCTTCTCCTCGCTCACGCCAACTCGCAGCCATCCTTCGCCAAGCAAACCCACGCCCAAGCAGCTGCGGCTTCTATCATCCTCGTGTGCAGCTCCACGCCTAGCGAGTACCACCCTCCCCTCGTCCAGAAACACCGAAGGACATCCTCTACCCGTGAAACCACCCGGATCCAACGCCTCAGGCGGCACACACATCGTCCAGCCTAGATCTGATGTCGTCAGCCCCGGGGACTCGCTGTAACCCTCACACCCACATGCAGAGCCTCCAGACGCCATAGTTCGCCGTCTCTCTCGCTGTCGGAAAGAGTTTCAGACCGTAGACGTCGCACGTATCGCTGTCACTGCCTCCATTCACTGCGTAACGGTTAGTACACCTACATATAATTTATAACCCACATTATAATTTAGAGAACATAATAAAACGGATCGATTAGACGTCATCACCGTAGCGTAGCACCCATTCAGATGTTTCTGACGACACCAAGAACGCCAAAAACAGGCAAGTGTGCTATTAGATATGAATTTTTGAAGTTTCAGGACTTTTACGTCGTTTTTACTTATTGCGGTTTAACTTGAAAACTATACGTGAAATTACACATGAAAACAATGCCATGACAATCTGGACGAAATTTGTGATCCAACGGCAGATCATATGATATACTTTAGTTTTAAACAACTAGGAAGATAACTAGTTTCTGTAGCAGGTTCATCAAAACGCCCATGTTCAACATTATTTTAAGACTGTTATGAAAATTGTTCAACCCACTTCTGCTGATTGGAATTGTGATAATAACAAATTAATATTAATAACATTAAATTTCTGCAAGTCTTGAAATGTTTAATAAGTTGAGACATCGTGAAAATCGTGCGCCTAGAAGGCGGAATCGTGAATTCGTGATGTCGTGTGAGTCTACTAGGCTGGCTCGTGTTCCAGCACAAATTGGGGTGGGGTTAGGGTTGATCGGCCACTAGGCGTATGAAAGGGTACTCTCTTCAAGGGCACCACCCGTATGCGGTGGGTTAGCGCCAATCACGGTAAGCCCCCGTGAGAAGAACGACTCAATCATCATGACCTAAAGGCGAGAACCCTATGATAGATGTGAACTATTGACATGAATCTTGACATGCTAACGTGATCTCATGAAACTTGAAATGCTAATGTGATCTCAGTAACTTGACATGCTAACGAACCCAAGAAAAACTTACTTTACTTCTTGAAAACTGCTTAAAACTGCACGTTAGGAATGTCTACTTCCGTTTCATTATAATTGTCTTATTAAACTTATTGCAGTCATCTCATTTAATGTCTCTTAAATTCATATAGTTTGTATACTTGTCTTGGGTTACTAACCTTTTCTTGCAGACCCCTTGCTGATATACATTCATGTTTGTGGATGTATGTCAGATTCTGATCTTGAGTACCCAGAGGATTCATTCGTGATGCTTGGCTTGGAGAGCCAGGAGTTCTCCGTAGACGCTGAGCCTCTCCATGCAGAGGACTAGTATACTAGTGCCATTGCTACCTTTTATTTTTTGTTCAGACATTGTTGTTATTGCTTTGTGTACTTTCCTTTTGTTGCTACTTTAGCCCTACTGTGGCTTGTGGTTTAATTTCGTGTACGAACATTATGTATCCGGATGTGGTTGTTATCTTTTGAATGTTATGGTTGTTCTGATATACAAATGCAAGGACCTCCCATGTGTTTTTATCACAGACGCTTATTGAACTCGAGCTTCATCGCTCCAGTTCAAGCGGACCACGTAACGTTCTCGCTTCCGATGTCTTTTGGGAAGCGGGGCGTTACAAGTACCATCCTCTTAAAATCTCAGAAATTATCCAACACTTTTCTGCCACTCTTTCCCTTTGGCTTGCCATTGTCCATCAGGATGGCCTTTCTCTGAGATGGGCATCGCCCTCATTTTTTGGTTTCTTTAGAAGTCTGGATCGACTAGGCTTGTTCATTTTCTTCATTTAGTTTCATTGAGTTCAGTTTCTGCTTCTGCTAGTTTCTGCTTTTTCCTTTCCACTGTTATTATGTTGGTAGTCTTGAAACCAATCTTTTCGAATGCCACCTGCCTCATCACAAAAACCCCATCTTTTCGTAATTTTGAATATAGTCGGAACTATCGAGGGATGTGAGTTTGTTTATTACCGCATTCCTTCATGTCTTCATTTGAACTTTATTGGGATCGTCGATTGAGCCAAACACCCTTGCTTCCAACTGCAACTTTAACGTCGATGTCCTCTGGTCCAACGATGGCGACGTCCTCTAGTGGGAATAACACTCAGTGAAAATAGGGGTGGGTGGGGTGGAGGTGGAAGGATCATCGGGAAAAGAAGGGGGTGGGGTAAAAAGGTGGGAGGATTGTGTGGCGGAGGTTGGAGGATCGCAGATAAAGAGGGGAGGGGTAGGGTGGAGGTGGGAGGATCGCCAGGAAAAGTAGGGCGGGGGCGGGGAGTATCACATGGAAAAGAGGTGCAGAGGTGGGCCGGAGGTGGGAGGAGCGTCGGGGCAGAGGAGAAGGCGTTGGGAAATGGTGTTAATTGTGTTAAGATGGATTAATTAGGGTAATCGAGTAATGAAGAGGAGGTAATTAATAGGATTAAATCCGATGGTCCCTACCCGAATGTAACAAAGGTTAGGATTCGATTAGAGCAACAAACCCATTTGTTGACGGACAACAACAAACAATGCAAACTAAAAACATACAGTATTCTGCAATTTTCTTACATCCATGGAGGGTATGGAAGGAGTTCTATTAATAACTTTAATAAAAGTATTACTATTTTTCGCTTGGTGATCTCTCTTTGACTACTACACTTTACAATACTTTTATTTTTAGAAGAGTATACACTAATAAGAAAGCTATGGTTTTGAAAAGACAAAAGATTAGATTTTTATAGATCTTCAAGAGAAATACAAGATAGAGACTTCTTTTGGGAGGAAGCCCACTCTCCAAGCTTGAATTTAAGAGGGCAAGCTTACTCTCACTAGATTTAGGTTCTACTCCTCTAAACTAAGGATAAAAACTCAAGTTTTGCATAAGGGACAATGAAAAACCCATCCCCAACATATAAGGGCAGCCCCATGACAAAATTACACAAAACCCTCTCCACAACCCAAACATTGCAAAAATACCCAAAAATATCACAAAAAAGCCCACATACTAGTTCTTCATCCCGCAATTCTTCTTGCGTTTCCTTCCTTGATATGTGATGAACTCATCATTACTCCCCCCAAGAACCACATTGTCCTCAAGGTGGAAGTCTGGAAAACACTGCGCAATCACATCATAAGGCTCCCAATAAGTCTCATGATCTGGAAGGTCCGGCCACCTAATCAGCACCTCCAGTGCCCCTGTGCTCCCCTAGCGAATCCCCTTCCATGTCATCCGTGAGTATCGGTGGTAGTGACGAAGATACTGTAGGTTTCCCAATGGCCCGACGGAGCTGCGACACATGAAAAGCACATGATGGGTAGCTGAATCTGGTGGCAACCTTAGCTAATAAGCCACATGGCCAACACTGGCCTCAATCTCGTACGGCCCAAAGTAACATGGTGACAGCTTCTCGTTTCGCCTACTTTCCAGGGATCGCTATCGATAAGGCCGCAGCTTCAGATACACCATGTCCCCTTGCTCAAACTGCACGTCTCACCTTTGTTCATCTTCTCGGCTCTTCATAAGCTAATGTGCCCTATTCAAGTGTCGTCTTAACTCCTCAAAGGTGTGGACCATCTCCGCTAAATTTTGATCCACCTGGGAAACTGGGGTAAAGCGGTGACCGTAGTGAATAAGATGCGGGGGATTCTGCCCGTGAAGGGAGTGGTCTGGGTAGAGGTGTGGAAAGATGTATTGTATCAATACTTCGCCCACTCATCCCACTTCACCCACTACTTCGGCGACTCCAAAACAAAACACTGCAGATATGTCTCAAAGGTCCGGTTGACAACCTCCGTCTGAATGTCTGTCTGGAGATGGTAAGCGGTACTCCTCTTCAAAACTGTTCCAAGCTTTTGAAACAACTCCTTCCAGAATGTGCTAAGAAAGACTTATCCCGATCTGTCACAATAGAACTAAGAATCCCATGAAGGCGCACTATCTTCCTTATGCATGTCGTCGCCATGGTCACCGCGGTGTAGGGATGTCGTAGGGCCACAAAGTGTGCATACTTGCTCAACCTATCCACCACCACCTTGATGACCCAATACCCCTCTAATTTTGGCAAGTCGTCAATAAAAATCATGGTCACCTCCTCCCAAACTTGGTCAGGCAACGTGAGAGGCTGCAACAAACCCCCAGGGGCTGTCGATAAATACTTGTGCCTCTATCATATGTCGCATGTCTCTGTTGAATATTGGACTCCCCGGTTTTGGTTTTGGATGATGAGCAAACATAAATAATTCACGAACTAACAATTTGTGAGCGCAATATTGGAGAACGTCGCCAAATTCACGAGAACAATCAAAGCGACATCTCAAGACTTCTCAAAGCTCGTATTCTTTGCCTAAAGCTTCGTTGAAGCTCGTGGACCGTTTTGGAAGTCATGAAGAATTGATCGAAGCTCTCGAAGACCGTTCATTAAGGTTTTATTTATAGTCTTTTAGCTTCGATCTATAGAATGTTAAGCCTTGAGTATATCTTACGATTCTATCTTCATAACGCTCATATCGTAGCTCTAGGATCTTAGTACAAGTTCATTCTAACTTCCTCGAAGCATCGCGCTTCGATTCGGACTTGTTTGTGCATGTTAGTTGGTACAAGAAGAAGTACTGACCGACTAGATGGTGATCTAGTCGGTCAGCAGAGCTTCTTGGACCGACTAGTTTGAGTTAATCTTTTCTTGTTCTGTACTGTTTACAGTTAGTCGGTCTACGTTGACTCACCGACCGACTAGTTTGTGAACTAGTCGGCCAGTGATGCTTCTTTGACCGACTAGTTGTGATTTACTGTACATGCCAAATTTCTCCTGAGCTACGGTTTATCGTTAGTCGGTCTAAGAACGTTTGGTGACCGACTAGTTGATAATCTAGTCGGTCAACTTTTGTTCTTGGACCGACTAAGTCAATTTATACTCAGACTATTTGCTTTTTCCTCTTCGTCGGTCTACGTTCACTGACTGACCGACTAGTTGTGAAACTAGTCGGTCAGAAAGTCTTCTTGGACCGACTAGATTTCTAGGTCTGAATTTCGATCTCTTCTCAGTTCCTCACTTAGTCGGTCCATGTTGTTTGACTGACCGACTAGTTGATGAACTAGTCGGTCAGTGGTTGTTCTTTGACCGACTAGTTGCCTCAGATTTCTAACCGTTGGGATTTGACCTAACTCGTTTTTATGGGACCCTATAAATACGAACCTAGGTCATTTCTCTAGGGTTAAGAGCTGCCATTAAGAGATTCATTGAGATTGAAAGAGATAGCCATTCTCACTCATTTCCAAAGCTCTCTTCCTCACAAGAAATCCATTCTCTCACTTTCTAGATCTAGAATCCATCTTGAGAGAAGTTTGTTCTTGGTGAGCCCTTCAAGCTCTAGCTTGATTCAAGTCTCCAAATCATTCCTAGGCACCCATTGCTGGTCATTTCTTTGGTGCTAGGTCTTGGTGACTTCATCTTCCTCAAATCCCTCCTTGCACCTATTTGGTAAGAAAACTCAAGGTATAGGATTTTGTGGTAAGATTGTTTATTTCATTATAAGATTGTTTATATTGCTTATTGATTCTCTCGGTTGTGAGAGAAGGTTGTGATCCCGGGTTGTGGGATTCACTATTGCCATTGCATGTATCATTTGATCTTGTGAAGGTTTTTCACAAGATATCATAGTGGAAATCTTGGGTTAGGGTTTCTAACCTAAGTATCCGGAGGGGATCCGGGTGGTTGGGACGTAGGATCACTGGGAACAAGTCGGGGAGACTTGGGTGGATCCGAACCCAGTAAAATCTTTTGTTAGCATTGTTAATTTTGTTGTTGTCATTCAATTTAAGCTTCCGCAAATTGATTTGGTAGTTGTTTGCACTATAATTAGGAATTATACTCCTCGTTATTTTTAAAGTACTATTCACCCCCCCTCTAGTACTTATGCAGTAGCTTGTAGGGCATTACATTTGGTATCGGAGCCAGATACTTAGCTATGTCTGCCAACGACAACAAGACCGTGCGTCCACCTTCCGACTATGGCACCTTCAGGAACCGTGAAGGAGCGTCTTCGGTCATGGAAGGACATTCCTCGACTAGGCCTCCATTTTTCAACGGCGTCAATTATGGATATTGGAAATGCCGGAGGGAAACGTTCCTCCAGAGCGCCTCCTTGTGGAGAATTACCATGTCGGAGTACAATGTGCCTACCGAAGAGGATTTCGACAAGTGGACTACCGCGGAGGTCGCCGCGGAGATTGCAAATGCCAAAGCTATGAATGCTTTACAATGCGCATTGGAACCCGAAGATTTTAATAAGATATGCACATGTAAGAGTGCATATCAAATTTGGAATTCGCTCCTCATTTTGCATGAAGGAACGAGTCGGGTAAGAGATTCTAAACTCGTAGTAGTCAATAGAGATTACGAATTGTTTCATATGGAACAGGGAGAAAAGATGAAAGAGTATTATGCTCGCTTCGTCGACATAATGAACGAGTTGGAAGCTCTCAGCAAAACTTACACCCAAAAGGAGAAGTGTTCGAAGCTTATCGAAGGACTTCCTTCTTCTTGGGAGAAACGTACCTTCGCCATCGAGGAAGGTAATGACATGAATAAGTATACCGTAGTTCAATTGATGGGTACTTTGATGTCATACGAGGTACGCAAAGATAGCAAGGTGAAGCTACAAGAAAAGATGAAGTCCTATTTGAACCAAGACGTGCCTAAGAAAAAGGCAATTGCATTCAAGGCGGCTTCATCCACCTCTACCGATGATGAGGACTCAGAAGAAGAAATGGACATGGAATCCATTGCACTCATGGCAAAGAAGTTCAATCGCTTCTTCCGAAAGGGTAACTTCAAACAAAAATCTAAATTTACTTCTACTAACGCCTCTCCACCTTTGTGCTTTAAATGCAATAAGCCAGGACACATCAAAGCGGATTGTCCTCAAAACAAGCAAAAGGAGAAGTGGAAGGCGCCGAAGTTCGACAAGTCCAAGAAGTACAAAAAGGGATACAAAAAGGGGCTTGTCGAAGCAACATTCACCGACTCCGAGGATTCCTCAAGCGGAGAGTCGGACGATGAGAAAGTGGAGCAAGCGCACATGTGCTTCATGGCAAGAGAGGAGCATGATCAAGGATCTTCCTCCTCCGATGATAGCGACAACGAAGGCGATGAGGTAACTATGGATGATCTTAGGAATGCTAACTCTCAACTATGGTCCAAATACACTAAATTAGTAAATAGATATACTAAAGTAAAAGATGACCTAGCTAGCATTCAAACCTCGCCTAAGACTATCATCACCAACAACGACACCGTTGTTGAAGAGTTAAGAAATGAGATTGTTAATCTCAAATCTAAACTTGAACATGTTAGCATTGATGATCCGTAAGAACATAGGATAGCGGATTTGACTTCTCAAAGCTCGACTTTGAGTATTGAGAATGAGAATCTTAAATCTCGTGTTTATGTGCTCACATCGCAAGTATCAAACTTGGATACTTCTATGCGTTCTCTCAAAGAGAAATATGAGAACACATTAGACCGAATTAATAAATTCAATAAGGGTAAGTACCATTTGGATAAAATCCTAAGTGACTTACTTCCGGCCAATCACCACATTGGTTTGGGGTATACGATGCGATGTCCATCTAAAGCGGCCACTACTTTTGTTAGGCCAACTTCTGGTGACTCTACGAGTGGTAGCAAACACTCTATTGGTAGTTCTTCTACCAATGGTGCTTCCACATCGTCCACACCCTCTTTCGGAAAGAAACCCACTTTGGGTGGACCTCCAAAGAAGGGGCATGCTTATATGTACACCAATACCATGCCACGTAGGAACACACGTCCTACTCCACCGTCTCACACATATGATGATTTTTATGCAACACATTCTCGGGCACGCTCACACCATGTGAGACACCCTCACGCACGTGTTCCCACACATGCATATGTTCACCCACCTCATCATATGAATAATTCTCGTCGTACACCATTCCATCATGTTCCGTAGGCCTATCCACAACATGCATCACGTAGAAATCAACGTCGCATGCATGCACCCAATAGGATGAGGGCTCCCAAGATTTTCACTATTTGGAGCCCAAAGGACACAAGCATGGATGAAAAACAAGTATATATGAATGCTTATTTTTCGGATGTTGTGCATAGTAGAAATTATGTAGGGAAGTCTAAGTCCAATTGGACTTGGCTTCCAAAGGTCTAACATTTGAGGACCCAATGACCTTGGGTACCATGATATGAAATGTTCTATCTTTAGGTACTCAAGGAAAAGAAAAATAAAAGGAGCAAAAAATTTAAATTTAGCTCCAAAGGGAATTGGATACTCGATAGCGGGTGCTCCAAACACATGACGGGTGACGCTCAATTGCTCTCCGGAGTGGTTCCCATTGCAAATGGAAATCGTGTCGTATTTGGAGGCAACGAGAGCGGAACCATCGTCGGTGTTGGTAAAGTGGGTAACCCGTCTAAACCCTTAATTAGTGATGTTTATCTAGTTAATGGTTTAAATCATAATCTTATTTCAATAAGCCAACTTTGTGACAAAGGTTACAAAGTTAGCTTTGCGAAAGGATTGTGTCATATTTCAAATGATAATAATAAGTTATTATTTTCCGGCACACGCCATAAAGATATTTATATTTTGGATCTTCCTAAGTCATATGAACAATGTCTCGTTGCCAACACAAGTGAACAACACTTATGGCATCGACGCTTTGGACATGTGAACTTTGGAACACTTTATAAGCTTTCAAAATTAAATTCCATTAAAGGTTTTTCGAAGCTCGTTTTTGAAAAGAAAAGTTTTTGTGATTCTTGTCAACGTGGCAAGCTTCCTAAATCTTCATTTAAACCTAAGAAAAGCATTTCTACGAAACGGCCACTAGAGCTATTACATCTAGATTTATTTAGGCCAACGAGAGTTGCTTCTTTAGGAAATGCAAGATATGGACTTGTCATCATCGATGACTATTCTAGATTTACATGGGTATTTTTCTTATGTAATAAAAATGAAGCTTTTGAAAACTTCACAATATTTGTGAAGAAAGTACAAAATCTCATCGGGACCACCATTGTCACTATTCGTAGTGATCATGGGGGTGAATTTGAGAATGAGTCTTTCTCAAATTTTTGTGATGATCTTGGAATTACTCACACGTTTTCTTTCCCTCGCGCACCTCCTCAAAATGGTGTTGTTGAGAGGAAGAATAGAACGCTTGTGGAGTGTGCTCGCACTATGCTCGAAGATAGTCAACTTGGTTATCAATTTTGGACGGAAGCGGTACACACCGCTTGCTATGTGTTTAATAGAATACTTTTGAGGCCCGGCACCAAACAAACTTGTTATGAATTGTTGTTTGGTAGA
Organism: Scilla litardierei; assembly: GCA_030789695.1. NCBI lineage: Eukaryota > Viridiplantae > Streptophyta > Magnoliopsida > Asparagales > Asparagaceae > Scilla > Scilla litardierei. The sequence continues at coordinate 52,603,825 of CM061136.1, read as the reverse complement.
TTGCCTCAAGTTAAACATTTTCGTGTTTTCGACGCAAAATGTTTTATTAAAAACACATATGATAATTTGGACAAGTTTGATCCGAGATCGGATGAGGGGATATTTGTTGGGTATTCCTCACGTAGCAAAGCCTACCGGATATACAACAAAAGATCCTCTACGATCGAGGAATCACTACATGTCTCTTTTAATGAGAATTTTATTACTCCTAGAATTTCAAATGATGATGACTCTATGGATGTTTTATGTGATTCATTTGAAAATTCTAAGTCTATTGATTCAATTGATTCTATTGATACTAACCCGACTAATGAAGTTGTTGAGGATGTGCCTAGTGATCAAGGTATTCCCAAGCAGCTTCATACCGTTCGCGACCATCCCCATGAGCAAGTCATTGGCAATATTCAAGATAGAGTCAAGACGAGATCGCAAGTCCACCACTTCGCCAATTGTGCCTTTGCCTCATCGATAGAGCCAAAGAATATAGTTGAAGTGTGCGAAGATAGTGCTTGGATCCTTGCCATGGAGGAGGAACTCATTCAATGCGAGAGGAATGAGGTATGGGAGCTTGTTCCTTTGCCATCGAAGAACCACACCGTCATAGGGACAAAGTGGATCTTCAAGAACAAAACCGACGAAAACCAAGTCGTCGTCCGGAACAAAGCTCGGTTAGTAGCTCAAGGCTATCGACAAGAGGAAGGTATCGATTTCGAAGAGTCCTTCGCTCCGGTAGCTAGATTAGAATCAATTAGACTACTATTGTCTTTTGCATGCCATAAAAATTTTAAATTATTTCAAATGGATGTTAAAAGTGCATTTTTAAACGGAGATTTCGTTGAGGAAGTTTACGTTTCTCAACCTCCGGGCTTCATAAATAAAAAATTTCCAAATCATGTTTTTAAACTAAAGAAAGCTCTTTATGGTTTGAGACAAGCTCCTCGAGCTTGGTATGATCGCCTAAAGAATTTTCTTTTGGATTTGAATTTTAAAATGGGCGAAGCCGATTCTACACTTTTTATTAAGCATGCGAATAATTATATTTTATTAGTTCAAATTTATGTTGATGATATCATTTTCGGTGCTACTAACTTCACTCTTTGCGAAGAGTTTTCTAATGTTATGCAGGAACAATTTGAGATGAGCCACATGGGCGAACTCAAATATTTCTTAGGTCTCCAAATTCGCCAATTGAACGATGCAATCTTCATCCACCAAACGAAGTACACGTTGGAGTTGCTAAAGCGATTTGGAATGGAAAATGCCTCCGGGAAAAAGACTCCTATGAGCACTACAACACATCTTGATAAAGATACGGGCGGAAAAGATGTAGACATTCGTCTATATCGAGGTATGATAGGTAGTTTACTTTATCTTACCGCAAGTAGGCCCGATATTATGTTTGCCGTTTGTATTTGTGCTCGTTATCAGTCTCAACCTAAGGATTCTCACTTAGTAGCGGTTAAACGTATTTTTCGCTATCTAAGTTACACTTTAGATTTTGGATTACTTTATCTGAAATCTAGCACATATGAGTTAGTCTCATATAGTGACGCTGATTATGCGGGATGCAAATCCGACAGGAAGAGTACTAGTGGCACTTGCCATTTTCTAGGAAATTCCCTTGTCTCTTGGTTTTCCAAGAAGCAAAATTCGGTATCACTTTAAACCACCGAGGCGGAATATATTGCCGCCGGTGCCGCTTGTGCCCAGGTTCTTTGGATAAGACACACACTGAAGGATGTTGGTATTCATTGTGATACTAGCCCTATCATGGTGGATAACCAAAGTGCTATTTGTCTTTCAAAGAATCCGGTGCACCATTCCCGATCTAAACACATAGATGTCCGACACCAATTCTTAGATGATCATGTTGCTAAAAAGGACATCATATTAGTGTACGTTGAAACCCAAAAGCAAATCGCCGATATTTTCACGAAACCCCTAAAGGAGGACTCCTTTGTGCCGTTGCGTCGAGAATTGGGGATTATGGGTGAATCCGAGATATAGGATTCATATTTCATTCAACTATCTTGCATGCTATTATATTTCGCGATATTTCGTTCATGCTAGATTTATTGAATTTTTGGGGATTTTATGTGATATGTTTGAATTTTTGCACGAATTCTTATTTGAATGTCGTATTTAAGATTTCGACGTTTAATGGGGTAGTTTAGATGACTTATGAGAGAATTAAGATGTTTCATCCAAGTGGTTTATGAAGAGAACTCATCTATCAACTTTTGGACTCTTCTAGTCGGTTTCAGTTCATTAGTCAACCGCCTAGATGCTCATCTAGTCGGTCAGCTAGTGAACTCAGACAGACTAGTTCAAGCTTTAAACTCTCTATTGTCATTTACTTCTTTTAGTCGGTCATAGTACTCTTACCGACCGACTAGATTGAAAACTAGTCGGTCAGTGATTATACTGTGCCCGACTAACTCTAGCCCTCGAAATTTCTGGTTGCCTCTGTTTCGACTTAGTCGGTTTAAGCTCATTGACCGACCGACTAGATCGTAATCTAGTCGGTCAGTGCTTGAACTGTGACCGACTAAGTGCGTTAGGGCAAACGTGTCTTTTCGCATTCTCGACCGACTTAATCACCTTCTATCCGATCGTTTTCATTTCCAGTCGGTTATTTTCTCTCCTCCAGCTCGAAAACCCCTAAAACCCGACCGAGACCCTTCGTATTCCCGTCGATTTCCGGCCAACTTTCCGGCCATCTCCGCCGCCCGTCGCCGTCGACCACTCTCCTAGGTATAACCCCCCTTCCTAGATCTTGTTTTTCATCCCTAGGGTTTGTTCTAGATCTTCATTTCAACTTCTAGGTTTTTAGGGTTTCAGATTTTTCATTCTTAGGGCTTGTGTGTTAGGATCTAGTGTTTGTGCTTAGTGTCTTTGATCTTATCCCGTCGCGTGATTGAACTCGTTGTGCCGCGATCATGGCACGAACGAGACTCCCGATTACCTCTTCTGGGGCATCCCCCCATGACCGTAGAGACCGGGACCGCTTTGACCCCTCCTAAGCGTAGGGCCAAGACCACACGTCCCCCCTCTTCGTCTTCAACACCGCTGAAGAGGAAGAGGACTACCAAGCCCAAACCTACTGGCCAATCTTCCAAGCCCCGAGCTAAACCTAAAAGGTTCCGTGCACCTACTCCTCCCGGTGAGCGTTCAGGTAGTGATTCCGAGGATGATTCCGAGGAAGAATACACTCCTGAACATCCCGAGAAGGCACCTACTCCACCCCCTCCTCCACCTCCTCCTAAGACCCGTAAGGCTAAGGGTAAAGCTCCTATGCCAGTCGGCGGTGTGGATATATCGTTGTGCCGCGACGACCCACAGTGTCTCGCATCGTACAACCGTATAGAGCACTGCCCACTGCTGTTGGAGCATTACGTTCAGTTTTCTGATTTTCTTGGCCTTGCCGATCTTTTATCGTATAGTGGCCTTTTGGACTACCTTCGCTACGACCCTAAGGCGAACCCTAGACCCTATCCTCGCCGGGTCAAATTATTCTATGCCAATCGTGTCCGGGGCCAGTACGATGAGTCTCACTCCATCGAGACTTCTGTTCTGGGGACTCCTATAGTCCTCACGGCAGAGATCTTGGGGGAGCTGATTGGTTACTCATCGTGTGGCCTCCTCCCGTCTGACATTTCTGTTGACGATATCTCCACCCTCGATCAGCCTACCCTAGGTGAAATCTTCCAGGTTATCCCCCCCGCATTCATTGGCGTACCTTCGAAATCATTCAAGCCGAATGCTTGGGTGATTAACCTGATATTGAAATCCTGCCTTCTTCCCAAGTATGGATCTTCTTCACTTTCATCTCAGCCGTTTCTGAAATTGATTTACGCTCTGTTTATGGGTAGCGAGATTAATTGGGCTCGCATTATACTCGATAAGATGGACTCTTTCGAGTGTATACGCAAGACCACTAAATCTGCGCATATCCCGTATCCATGTCTGCTGACCTTGGTTTTCCGTCATTTCCGTGTCCCTCTGCCTCCTGACGACGAGCGTCCTCTTGGTCCTCCTCTGAACGCGACGGCCGTAAAGAAATCTCTTGCGGCACTCCGTCACGTGCAGCGGACGACTCCTTCTGTGTCTCAGGGCACGACCCCTTCTGCAGCTGCTGCTTCTCGACCTCCCACCACACTCGATGATGTTGTTCGGTTACTTCGTCGGCACGAGTCGCGTTTGGCTCGTACCGAGGAGGTAGTTTGCCGTATGGCTAGTTTGATGGGCGTCCAGCTTCCTTCTCCTGTTTCTGAGGATGAGGAGATGGATGATGAGGATATTGATGAGCTGGTCACCTATCTTGCTCATGGCGCTGAGGCCACTGCTGCTGCTGCTGCCGATACCACATCTGCTCCTGGAGCTGGCACCTCTTCCGGTGCTCCAGAGACTTCTGTACCAGTGGATCAGACTTCTGATGCTGCAGCTGCCCCTGCTGTCGAGCCTGCTCCTGTTTTGACTGCTGTTGTTCCTGTTGAGACCCCTGCCGTTGAGCCTACCGTCGATGTCTCCACCCCTGCCCCGACGATCCCGTCTGTTGACACGCCTCTCTTCCCTGCAGAGCCTGAGTCCACTCCGTCGACTGGACCCACGGAGACTGCAGATCCAGCCACTTCCTCGTGATCGTCTGTTTCGAGGACTCTCCACTGCTCATTGGATGATACATCTTATTGAGAGTACTTTAGGTTAGGATGGAGTGTTGGGGTTGTTTTGATGTATTTTGGTTATATGAATGTCGGTGTTGTATTTTGATGTTTTTTGGGTATTGATGTTGATGTGTTGATGATGTTGTTGTATTTTGATGTTTATATAGATGGTATGTTGCACTTGATATGATGTACTCGATGTGAGTTTTGGATGTACTCTTCGTATTCACATATATATATATACATCGATGTTCTCTTTGATTTACTTCGTCGTGCACATTTAATATTCGTTCAATGCATATGATATGTGAAATCATCGATCGACGCTTGATAACTTGGTTAAATAAATTATATTTCTATAATTGTATAGAATTGTTTTCCATGCACACATTTAACCAAGAATATTGAATATTGGAGAGTATGTTTCATTATTCAATAAATGAATAAATATTTGTTTTTTTTATGATTTTAATTATCGCTTTTTGATAATGGACAATTTGGCACACCTTAATTTGATTTCAACACTTTTACCTTGGTGTCAATTAGGTCCATCGTCATTGTCTACGACTCCCGATGTTGGATTTTCCATTTCCTAGTTGTTGTTGTTGTATGCCCCCCATTTTTGGAATAATGCCAAAGGGGGAGAGATAATGATAATAAATAGGGCAAATGAAAATTTAACTCATTTTCCAAGAATCTAATTTGATTGATATGTTAGATTCAGGGGGAGTTAAGATATATATAAGGATTTTCAAAATCCGATATTTCAAAAATCGATTCTCATTATATATCTTACTCGTCTGATTGATGCAATTTATATATATTCATTTTGGAATTAACGTGTCATTAATGCAGGGGGAGTAAGTATTTTACATTTGAATCATTATTTTTTATTATTATTTATGTTGGTTTGTCATCACCAAAAAGGGGGAGAATGTTGAATTTTGGACTCCCCGGATTTGGTTTTGGATGATGAGCAAACATAAATAATTCACGAACTAACAATTTGTGAGCGCAGTATTGGAGATCGTCGCCAAATTCACGAGAACAATCAAAGCGACATCTCAAGACTTCTCAAAGCTCGTATTCTTTGCCTAAAGCTTCGTTGAAGCTCTTGGACCGTTTTGGAAGTCATGAAGAATTGATCGAAGCTCTTGAAGACCGTTCATTAAGGTTTTATTTATAGTCTTTTAGCTTCGATCTATAGAATGTTAAGCCTTGAGTATATCTTACGATTCTATCTTCATAACGCTCATATCGTAGCTCTAGGATCTTAGTACAAGTTCATTCTAACTTCCTCGAAGCATCGCGCTTCGATTCGGACTTGTTTATGCATGTTAGTTGGTACAAGAAGAAGTACTGACCGACTAGATGGTGATCTAGTCGGTCAGCAGAGCTTCTTGGACCGACTAGTTTGAGTTAATCTTTTCTTGTTCTGTACTGTTTACAGTTAGTCGGTCTACGTTGACTCACCGACCGACTAGTTTGTGAACTAGTCGGCCAGTGATGCTTCTTTGACCGACTAGTTGTGATTTACTGTACATGCCAAATTTCTCCTAAGCTACGGTTTATCGTTAGTCGGTCTAAGAACGTTTGGTGACCGACTAGTTGATAATCTAGTCGGTCAACTTTTGTTCTTGGACCGACTAAGTCAATTTATACTCAGACTATTTGCTTTTTCCTCTTAGTCGGTCTACGTTCACTGACTGACCGACTAGTTGTGAAACTAGTCGGTCAGAAAGTCTTCTTGGACCGACTAGATTTCTAGGTCTGAATTTCGATCTCTTCTCAGTTCCTCACTTAGTCGGTCCATGTTGTTTGACTGACCGACTAGTTGATGAACTAGTCGGTCAGTGGTTGTTCTTTGACCGACTAGTTGCCTCAGATTTCTAACCGTTGGGATTTGACCTAACTCGTTTTTATGGGACCCTATAAATACGAACCTAGGTCATTTCTCTAGGGTTAAGAGCTGCCATTAAGAGATTCATTGAGATTGAAAGAGATAGCCATTCTCACTCATTTCCAAAGCTCTCTTCCTCACAAGAAATCCATTCTCTCACTTTCTAGATCTAGAATCCATCTTGAGAGAAGTTTGTTCTTGGTGAGCCCTTCAAGCTCTAGCTTGATTCAAGTCTCCAAATCATTCCTAGGCACCCATTGCTGGTCATTTCTTTGGTGCTAGGTCTTGGTGACTTCATCTTCCTCAAATCCCTCCTTGCACCTATTTGGTAAGAAAACTCAAGGTATAGGATTTTGTGGTAAGATTGTTTATTTCATTATAAGATTGTTTATATTGCTTATTGATTCTCTCGGTTGTGAGAGAAGGTTGTGATCCCGGGTTGTGGGATTCACTATTGCCATTGCATGTATGATTTGATCTTGTGAAGGTTTTTCACAAGATATCATAGTGGAAATCTTGGGTTAGGGTTTCTAACCTAAGTATCCGGAGGGGATCCGGGTGGTTGGGACGTAGGATCACCGGGAACAAGTCAGGGAGACTTGGGTGGATCCAAACCCAGTAACATCTTTTGTTAGCATTGTTAATTTTGTTGTTGTCATTCAATTTAAGCTTTCGCAAATTGATTTGGTAGTTGTTTGCACTATAATTAGGAATTATACTCCTCGTTATTTTTAAAGTACTATTCACCCCCCCCCCCCTCTAGTACTTGTGCAGTAGCTTGTAGGGCATTACAGTCTCCACCATATTTGCCACATCCTTCATCATCCCTTACCAAAAATCTCCCTAGCCAGGCGCTGGTAGGTCTTCAGGACCCTAGAGTGACCACCCACCGTGCTTCCATGAAACTCCTACAACAATCTCAAAATATGAATCAACCCTTACGGTACCACCAAACGCCCTTTATACAAGAGACGATGTCCCTCTTTCGAGTAACTGGGGTATGCTGCTAGATCCTGTAACAGTACCGCTCGAATCTTGGCAAACCCCTCATCCTCCTCAATCTCTGCAACAGAGGCTCCCAATCTAGCAAAACGGGTGCTGACAAGGCCGAAAAGTGTGAATCTACCTTCCTCTGTGATAGTGCATCTGCCGCATTGTTCTCAATTTCCGGCCTGTAATGGATCTCAATGTGGTAACCTAGCAGCTTGGTCAACCACTTTTGATGCTCCTCTGTGACCATCCTCTACTCTATAAGGTATTTGAGACTCCTCTGGTCTGTCCTCACTATGAATCGCCGGTCAAGAAGATATGGATGCCATTTCTGCACCGCTAATACAATAGCCATCCGCTCGCGCTCATAAACAGACTTGAGTCGAGCCGTTTCTGATAACACATGGCTAAAATACGCCACCGGTCTACCATCATGCATCACCACCGCGCCCAAGGCATAATCTGACGCATCCTTCTCCACCACAAACTGTCATGAAAAATACGCAAGTGCATGAACATGTACACTAGTCATGGGCCCTTTTTGGGCCTCAAAAGCTTGAGTGGCCTCCTCGTTCCAATGGAAGTTATCCTTCTTTAGCTGCTCAGTCAATGGCCACGCAATGGTGATGTACCCCCTAATGAACTTCTTGTAGTAGCCAGGTAATCCCAAGAATCCCAGCAACGCCTGTAAGGTGGTGGGTAGCGGCTAATCAACCATGGCTGTTATCTTCAAACCATCCACTGCCACACCCTCCGCGGAAACAATATGGCCCAAGTACTCCACACTCTGCTGACCGAACATGCACTTCTTTCGGTTGGTAAACAGCTGATGCTCCTACAACTTCCTCAGCACAGTTGCCAAATGCTCCATATGTGACTCCAACGTTCAGCTGTAGACCAAGATGTCATCGAAGAACACCAAAACAAACTTCCTTATATAGGGTCGAAACACCTTGTTCATCAATGCCAGGAACATGGCAGTGGCATTGGTCAAACCAAATGGCATGACCAGGAACTCATAGTTGCCCTCGTGTGTCCTGAAGGTAGTCTTCGCAACATCCTCATCTCTCATCCGAATCTGAAGATAATCGGATTTTAAATGTATCTTCGAGAATACTACCGCACCATACAACTCATCTAGCAGCACGTCGATCACGCAAATGGGAAATATATCTTACATTGTCTCCTTATTTAATGCTCGATAATCGACGTAAAATATCTAGATGCTTCCCTTCTTCTTTACTAACAACATCGGACTCGAGAAAGGACTCACACTAGGTTGTATCACCCTTCCCTGAATTATCTTATCCACCATCCTCTCAATCTCCCCTTTCTGCAACTCTGGATAGTGGTAGTGCCATACACTGATAGAGAGACACCTTCACGTAGCACAATTGCATGCTCATAGTCTCGTGGGGGAGGGAGCCAGTGGGGATGTATGGAAAACTCTCTCAAACTGTGATAGAACCTGCTGTAGTTCCCATGGTATGCTCTACCCCTGATCAGTCTCAGCCACCGCCAAGCCCTGCAGCTCTACCAAAAATCCCCCCCCCCCCCCAGACTGAAAATCCCTTGCCATGGTCTTCAAGGAGACCCTAAATCTGCACAAACTGGGATCCCCTGAAGTGCCACCACCTTCTATCCATGCCGGAACTCCATCCTCAGCAACTTCTAGTTGGTCTTCGTTTCCCCCCAATGATTGCATCCACTTCATGCCTAGAATCTTGTCAGTGCTGCCATGGTCGAGCGGCAAGAAATCCTCCACCACATGTACCTCCTGGAGGATCAAAACCACACCTCTGCATACTCCCCTGCTCCGATCAACCTGCCCAATGCCCATTATCACTCCAAAACTACCGTTGTCAACCAACATCAACCCATGCTGCTCCATGACCCGTTTGGAAATGAAACTGTTTATGGCCCCATTATCAATCAGCACTACCACATCCTTCTCTGAAATCCTCCCGATCAACTTCATAGTGTTGTTCGAAGTGAACCCCACTATGGAGTTGAGTGACACCTCCGCCACATCTAAATGAGAAGGTTCCTACTCTACCTCTTCCTCACTCAGATCCTCCACTTCCTACTCCTCATCCTCTACTAACAGCAACTGCAGCATACAATCTCGACAGCGGTGCCATGGGGCATACTTCTCGTCATACCTAAAACACAGCCACTTCGTCCTCATGTTATGTATCTCCGCCTCTGTCATGCACCGAAATTGACCAATAAGCGGTCAAACACTGCTCTTCTCCTTGCTTACCTGAGCACCTCCTGCATGGCCTTCCCCTGCAAGAGCCTGATGCACACCTGGGGTCGTCGATCCCCGAAAAGTAGACTCACTCCAAACTCCCTTGGCTCGCCGATCTGATGCTAATCTGTCATCCCCGAAAAGCGAAACCACTCCAAACTTCTCCCGATAGTCTCTCACTATGCCCACCTACCATAGTGTCAAGAGATGCTCGTGCAGGTCATCGTCCTGGGTGTCTCTGAAGAGATGCATCATGTAAAATATGAATTCTCTCCATGACTACACCAGTCTCTATTGTTGCCTCCACAAATACCAAGACAATGCCTTCCCTTCCAAACATACGCCCAGAGCTTGCATCCTCTCTCTCCCATCTGATAAGCCTTAAAGTACTGCTCCGCACATGAAACCCATCCGTGAGGGTCCTCCCCATCAAAAATCGGAATTTTTAGCTTCTGTACCTTGTTCTCATGTCCACATATCCCTTGCTCCGCTCTCACCCTTGGTTGACCATAGTGAAATTTTTTAAAAGCATTTTGTGGGGTTCCTCCAGCTCCCCAAGCCCCCATGGTCCTCCTTCATAGCCTGCCGCACTCCAAGGGTTCCCTTCACGTCCCCCAAAATTTCGAATCTACTCATCGACCACCCAGGAAGGTCGTCAGCCCCCAAAGTCTCCTTTGTATGACACATCGGACCGTGGACGTCCCAAAAGTAGTCTGCCTCCTTCCTGAAAGGTAGCCAGGGGTCGCCTCCACGCAGAATCCCCCGTAGCCCCCTCATGCGGTTGTGGGAAGTGCCACCCCATCCCACTGGAACTACAAGGGGGTACCCACCCTTTGCTAGCTACAACGGAGGCCATTGATGCCCCGATACAGTTACTGGAGGTCAGTGCCCCCCTGTGTGGGCTCCTGGTGGCTCGCGAGGCCCCCAGGCTTCAGATCGGAGGTCGTGACCCCCACCCCCTGATGGTCGCTGGGAGCTCTCCTGGCTCTGATCGGCCCCGGATATACACCCGGAGAACGATAGTAGTTTTACCGCAAGTGCACGGTCAAGTGGCGAGCGGGTATCTAACACGAGGAGGTGGTGTTGGTTCCAATCTATCCTAGGTTCGTTTGACTATGAATGTTTTATTGGTGGAGATGGTTATGGTATGATGTAATGACAATGGTGGTGGATGTCGGTGTCGGTGATAAAGATATTGGGTAAAATATCGATTCAAATATAATATAATAGAAGTGTCTAGAGCTAGGGAATCTCCACTACGGATCATCATGCATCATTGTGAATAGTGAATCTCAATATTACTAGACTTGCGTTGAGGTGAACTAGTCGTAACTGAATATAGAACCAAGCTCACGCTCTCGTGCTATTACCGGTCTATAGCAACCCTAGGATAGGGCCCAATCTCTTGCAAACCCTAGCCTAAGCCACTAGCATTAGGATCAACATCATCGTTCAATCGCCCCTCGAGCCCACTCTCGTGCAAACTCGAGTTACGATCTAGGTTGTGATAGTTCGTATTCGTCCAATCTGTTGCAAACGAATATGGGTATAGATTTATAATAAAAATTCTAGCTTTGGTCCAATCTCTTGCAAACCAAGTCTATAGAATCTCAATTATAAACCTAAATCGAATATCTAGGCCTTCCCATCGATTAGAATCCAATATCTTGCAAACCCTAGATCGATGGAAATCCCTAGCTATCTGTAATAAATCAAGCACAACCTAACCTCCTAGCAATTCTAGGAATTTAGAAATTCATTCATATCAAATATGAAATTAGATCCATATGGTTCATCCACATACCCTAGAACATCAAATCTACTCAAGCATAGCAACAACGATATAGGAATCAATAAAAACAATTGCTTGCATGTAAAAAGATAGCAAATCAAAGATTCAAATAATAAGAATAGAAATACTTAGCTTTGATGAAGAATTCCAATCCAAATACAAGCTTTTAGATCCAAGAGGGGGCCTAGGGCATGGCCTAACCTCTAATAATAACTCTAAGAAAACATAATGGGAACCTCCTCTAATGATGGTTACAAACCCCTTAAATAGCCCCCAAAAAACCTTAGCAAAACTGCATAAAAACCCCCTGAAACCCGCGCCCAAAATAAATTCTGCGCGTGACTTAAGTTCTGCGCCAGTCGCGACTCGGCCGAGTGGAAAGCTCACTCGGCCGAGTGGGAATTCCTGCAGAAATTCCAGAAAACAGCACTCTATCAAAAACTGGCAAAAACTGGTCACTCGGCCGAGTGGGAATCTCACTCGGCCGAGTGGAAATGTCACTCGGCCGAGTGACACTGACATGCGAATTCCAGCACTGCAGCATCAAATTGCAGAAATTCCCCAGATTTCATCTGACCTCCGATTGACGCGTTCTTGGCGGTGTCAGAACCATCATGAAGTCTATTATCCATAAAAAATATGATAAAAATACTTTGACCTCTGAAATGATAGAAGATTTCAAAAGAGTAGAAGGCTATCTGGAAATCTGGGCGCTCGTGTCATCGGCTTCACTCGGTCGAGTGGACTTCTCCACTCGGTCGAGTGGGCTTCTCTACTCGGCCGAGTATGTCTCCAAAGGATCTTTGAGATCGACTGTAAAATTCTAGTAAGTCAGCCTCTTTTTTGGATGGATTTCCTGTGCCACTCGGGCGAGGGGATCTCCGTACTCGGCCGAGTGGTCTATCGTCACTCGGCCGAGGGCACGCTGAAATTCTTCTATTGTGCGTGTCCGGTCTGGTCGGCCGAGCGAGCTTCTTTGCTCGGCCGAGTGAGTACTTCACTCGACCGAGTGACATGCTGTAGATGCCCAATCTTCATCATTTCGCCTCCTCGTCGCTCCTACGGAGTTCCTTCTTCTTCCACCCATCTTCCATCGCCGTTAGCTCCTCGATAGAGCCATGTACTAGGCTCCGGTACATGTGCAAGTCCTTTAAGCTCATTTTTGTTCCCGATCGCTCCATATTTCCTGAAATCCGATAAAAACAAGAAATAGTGAAAAGTAACGAAATATCGTCGAATACTCGTGAAAATCGCAATATGAGCAATCGAAATGGCGTGAAAACATGCAGAAAAAAGGTGTAAAATATGGACCGATCAAAATCCTCCAAGCTTGCCTCTTACTCGTCCTCGAGGAAGATAAGTAAAGAGACGAACTCGGGACATGAAAACAAAGGAAATGAAATGAAAGAAAGAACACGAGGTGGAAGTGGTTGCTAGATTATTCTCTAAGATCTCAAGCCATAAGCGATACACCACGATAACTTGGAAAATACGAATCACATGCCATAAGGATTTCAAATCTTACTTAGACATGGTACTTGCAAGCTTTTAAGAACAATAAGAGGGACTCTCTAAATTTATACAATCAATTCATATCTACATCACGCATTTCATAGAATTTAATATACAAATGTTGGCGATGCATTTTTCAATCAAAAGTATAAATGAAGCATATAAGATACATACCAAGCATGCAATAGAGAATAGAACAAGAGTCATGGCATTCACATATTTATTTCAAATCATGAAAAATCTCCATATCTAATATATTTTGCAAAGTCTAAGCATTATCGAATATTCCCATTCATACACGTCTCCACTCTAATGTCATACTCACTCATATGGTCAAATGAATTCACCCCCCAAGCTTAGCTTGAGGCATCCCATCTAAAGGAATATGATAGTGGAAAATGGGATTTTTGCCTTGGTTTTCCCAAATATTTTGTGGCTCCGATAATGAGATAGAGAAATATCTTTTTTCTTATGGACTTTGTTTCTCATTTTTCTTTTTGGATTTTTGTAGGAGCTATATGATTTGTATTCTTTGGATTTTGGCTCCTTTTTGGCTTTTTGGACTTTTTGGAGCTAACTTTTTTCTTTTGTGGGGATTTTTGGGAAATAGATGAGATATAAGTAGCTTTAGGAGGTGAACTCAAGCGACATGTAGAGAATAAAAGATATTTGTGGAGAAGGAAATAATGTTACACTCGGTTCACTCTAAGATGTGCACGAATGGTTCAATAAAATAATACTTCAACTAAAACTCATATGTAAGCATGGATATTCTCAATCATTTCAATAAATAGTGAAGTCAAGCAGTAAAGTTTACAACCATATCAGGCATGCAACAGAAGGTGAATAAGACAATAAAACTGATGCTTCAGATATACTAATGATGCGTGAATCTTGGTGCATTTCCAACAAAAGCATACTAAACACTAATCAATACATTCAGCTTCAATTAATATCATGCTTTCACTTAGAGGAGTCATCAAGAGAAATAGATTTGCAAGCACGTGTGAATAGCAAGACTATGGAACACTCTAAATAGCATGGCAAGGAATAATAAGTATCGTGATGGCTACTAAAGCAATAAGAGATATCATCATAAGGAACAAATCTAGCAAAAGGAGGAAAAGAAAATAAAGATATAAAATAAAAGAGAGGAAAGAAAAGAAAAAAGGGCACACAATATGATGCATGAACACACATAAAAGGAAAATAAGATGAAAAAATCAAAGAGATGATGCAAAAATTTCGAAAATTAAAAAAAAACCTAAAATAACGTAAAAATGCAACTAATGCATCTAAATGGCATGGAAATGCACTCCTCCAAGCTTAAACTTCACATTGTCCTCAATGTGATCATAGTGGAAGAATATGAGGAACAACGATAATAATAAGGGGGGTGAATGAAAAATGATGAAATGAATGACATGAAATCCTAATGCAACTACATGCACATACAATGATGCATGAGAGCGCTTTCCCCCAAGCTTATACCAAACAATCCTATTCAAATGACTCGATCAAAAATATCACGGCTTCACTAAGCGATATCAAGTCAAACAAATAAGAAAGTAAGGTTTCACTTGAAAGAAATGCTCGGTGGGTGGTGAGCAAAAAGGATGTGACACATCAAAATATAAAGAGGGAAATTAATATATATAATGGGTTTGGGGTGTAAAAATTTTTGTTGCCGTCATATGAGGTAATATTTATTCAAGAAAATCTATACGGTCCTCTCGCTGTCGAGAGAATTCGTGTTTATTCAAAGCATAAAAATTTCTACACTACTGGATTGATATCAAATATAGCAAAAGGCGTATCCAGTATCTTTGCCGGTGCAGGAAATTGCTCCAACTGCTCCTTCCGTGGCTCCGCCAGATGCGTGTGTCCACGGACTCCAACGAACTCCAGCAATGCATCCTCCAGCATTCCCACAAGGACTCCACCTGTACCCTGCAAAGAATAGGATGCATCAGTTCGCTGCAAAAAATTCACCCTCGTAATAAAAGTATCCCAAAGAGGATCGTCTATAGAAATATATGGAATAAATAATGGTGGACGATACTTCCCTGGTAATAATCCAATATCCTCACGTGCCGTGATAGCTGTCTCCATGGTGTCTCCTCTATGCTGCTCAGGTAAATCTAGATCATAGGTGTGGACCTCATCAAGATGCTCCTCATCATCGTCAGACTCATCCCAGCGCACCTCTTGATCATATTCATATGCGTCCATGGGTGCTAACTCCTCGCTCTCCTCCTCGTAAACATCCCATTGTACCTTTTGTTCATATGTATGTGTATCTTGCAAAAGGCACGATGAGTCGTCAAAATCTGAATCACAAAAAACATCATACACGGGAGGGGAATCAAATGTAGGAGATGAGGGGGTGAAGAGATCTCCCTGAAAGGGAGCCATAAGCTCTGTGGGAGAGTCCTCTATGTCAGTGGAAGGATGAGGTGGCTACGGAAGCTCTAATGGAGGAGGGTAGTGCTCGGGATCCTCATGAATGGTTGTGTCCTCGTCCTGATGCACTACCTCCTCGGTGATAAGCTCTGGCTCTGTGTGTAAGGCCTCCTCAAAATCATGCTCTGGCTCCGTATGTGAGGCCTCCTCGGCAATATGCTCTGGCTCGATAGTGTGCTCCTTTGCCTTCTCATCAACTATCAATGTAGGCTCTCTCTGGTATGGTGATGCTAGCTGCTCAGGTGTGTCAACTTGTGGGGATGTATCATATGGAGGGGAATGCCCATAAGCAATCCGAAAATATAGTCTATCCCCCTCAAGACTGACATGGATGTCCTCCTCAATTGTTCCTACAGCTGAAACACGGTTCATAACAAAATCTGCAAATCGTAGCTCAAATGCATCACCTGCTATAATGCTCTCTGAACCGGTGAACCTCACTGACTCCAAGAGGCCATCCAATAATCTCTGAAATGCGTCCTCCTCTGGCTACGCATATGACTCAGTTTCTGCTTCCTCCGCGGCCTCTTCGTCCATCCATTCTTTATATGCAATATTTGTATCGTAGGATGTGGGATCAATGACGGCACATTCTGGCTCTGGTAATATGACCGGTGAAGCTTCTTGCCCATAAAATGAAGAAGCAGAACTGATATCTTTGTAAATCCCTGCAAACTTAAGCATGAGCGCATTCATTTCAAGTTCCCTCTTCACGCATTCCAATTGAAGGACGCCCTTATCAAGCCCGGCTTGTATTTCAACTTGGTGTGCATGCATCTCATCAAAAAAAATCCTTTGTTTCTCATCAAGCTCAGGCCAGTGCGTTTCCTCAAAAAAGTTTTCTCCCATCTGAGCACTCTGATCATAATAGTTTTCTCCCATATGAGCACTCTGATCATAATAGTATTCTTCCATCTGAGCACTATGATCAAAATCTGTGGTCCACGTAGTATAATCCATAGCACTTGATCAACAAAGATAAATACCTGGAGAAATATATCAGTGGCACAAAAGAATATAGAAATGATAATAATGGTGGCGGGGGTGAAAATTCCCTTTTTAAAATTTTTTTTCCGTAGTCTAATCAACCTAATTGTGACAAATTGGCACCCAACGGGAAACACCTCCCCGGCAACGGCGCCAAAAACTTGATCGGCCCCGGATATACACCCGGAGAATGATTGTAGTTTTACCGCAAGCGCACGGTCAAGTGGCGATCGGGTATCGAACACGAGGAGGTGGTGTTGGTTCCAATCTATCCTAGGTTGGTTTGACTACGAATGTTTTATTGGTGGAGATGGTTATGGTATGATGTAATGACAATGGTGGTGGATGTCGGTGTCGGTGATAAATATGTTGGGTAAAATATCGATTCAAATATAATATAATAGAAGTGTCTAGAGCTAGGGAATCCCCACTACGGATCGTCATGCATCATTGTGAATAGTGAATCTCAATATTACTAGACTTGCGTTGAGGTGAACTAGTCGTAACTGAATATAGAACCAAGCTCACGCTCTCTCGCTATTGCCGGTCTATAGCAACCCTAGGATAGGGCCCAATCTCTTGCAAACCCTAGCCTAAGCCACTAGCATTAGGATCAACATCATCGTTTAATCGCCCCTCGAGCCCACTCTCATGCAAACTCGAGTTACGATCTAGGTTGTGATAGTTCGTATTCGTCCAATCTCTTGCAAACGAATATGTGTATAGATTTATAATAAAAATCCTAGCTTTGGTCCAATCTCTTGCAAACCAAGTCTAGAGAATCTCGATTATAAACCTAAATCGAATATCTAGGCCTTCCCATCGATTAGAATCCAATCTCTTGCAAACCCTAGATCGATGAAAATCCCTAACTATCCGTAATAAATCAATCACAACCTAACCTTCTAGCAATTCTACCAATTTAGAAATTCATTCATCACAAATATGAAATTAGATCCAAAGGGTTCATCCCCATGCCCTAGAACATCAAATCTACTCAAGCATAGCAACAACGATATATGAATCAATAAAAACAATTGCTTGCATGTAAAAAGATAGCAAATCAAAGATTCAAATAATAAGAATAGAAATACTTGGCTTTGATGAAGAATTCCAATCCAAATACAAGCTTTTAGATCCAAGAGGGGGCCTAGGGCATGGCCTAACCTCTAAAAATAACTCTAAGAAAACATAATGGGAACCTCCTCTATTGATGGCTACAAACCCCTTAAATAGCCCCAAAAAACCCTAGCAAAACTGCCTAAAAACCCCCTGAAACCCGCGCCAAAAATAAATTCTACGCGTGACTTAAGTTCTGCGCCAGTCGCGACTCGGCCGAGTGGGAATCCCTACAGAAATTCCAGAAAACAGCACTCTGTCAAAAACTGGCAGAAACTGGTCACTCGGCCGAGTGGGAATCTCACTCGGCCGAGTGGAAATGTCACTCGGCCGAGTGACACTGACATGCGAATTCCAGCACTGCAGCATCAACTTGCAGAAATTCCCCAGATTTCATCCGACGCGTTCTTGGCAGCGTTGGAACCGTCATGAAGTCTATTATCCATAAAAATATGAGCAAAATACTTTGACCTTTATAATGATAGCAGATTTCAAAAGAGTAGAAGGCTGTCTGGAAAACTGGGCGCTCGTGTCATCGGCTTGACTCGGTCGAGTGGACTTCTCCACTCGGTCGAGTGGGCTTCTCTACTCGGTCAAGTAGGTCTCCAAAGGATCTCTGAGATCGACTGTAAAATTCTAGTAAGTCGGCCTCTTTTTTGGATGGATTTCCCGTGCCACTCGGGCGAGGGGATCTCCGTACTCGGCCAAGTGGTCTATCGTCACTCGGCCGAGGGCACGCTGAAATTCTTCTATTGTGCGTTCCGGTCTGGTCGGCCGAGCGAGCTTCTTTGCTCGGCCGAGTGAGTACTTCACTCGGCCGAATGACATGCTGTAGATGCCCAATCTTCATCATTTCGCCTTCTCGTCGCTCCTACGGAGTTCCTTCTTCTTCCACCCATCTTCCATTGCCGTTAGCTCCTCGATAGAGCCATGGGCGAGGCTCTAGTACATGTGCAAGTCCTTTAAGCTCATTTTTGTTCCGGGTCGCTCCATATTTCCTGAAATCCAACAAAAACAAGAAATAGTGAAAAGTAACGAAATATCGTCGAATACTCGTGAAAATCGCAATATGAGCAATCGAAATGGCGTGAAAACATGCAGAAAAAAGGTGTAAAATATGGACCGATCAGGCTCCCAGTTGCTCGTCGAGGTCCGGTGAACCCCTGGATGGGTCACTGGACCTTCGCCTACCTCCGGCGAGTGTGTCGGGCCAAAAGAAGCCCCGCTGCATCAAGTAAATGCCACGTCGCCGTCCCAATTAGGGTTTAGATGGGGAGCGGGTCTCCCATGGGCTGTCGATCCCCCTTCCCAAGCTGGAGGTGGGTGGAAATACCCCCATTCGTACTCATCTTCGTCTTCCTCGGGGGACACGTCCTCCACGAGCACCTTTTCTCTTTTCCCCTTATCCAAAAGAGGCTCCTTGCAGCTCAGATCTGAAAAGGCACCCAGAATCTCGTCGCTTTTGGACTGCTCCTTCTCACTTTGCTGATTTGCTTGAGCCTTCATGAATGTTTTGAACAAGCTCTCCAAGGAGGAGAATCTTTCATCACTTTTTTATTGTAGCTCCTTGATGGATTCCTTTAGGGTTGCTTCGATTTCCCCAACTTTCTCCTATATGGCATCTTTCTTCTCCATAGATCTTGTGTTTGTCATGGAGGATCTTTGCTCTGATACCAATTTGATGAGAAAGATATGGTTTTGAAAAGACAAAAGATGAGATTTTATAGATCTTCAAGAGATTTACAAGATAGAGACTCTTTTTGAGAGGAAGCCTACTCTCCAAGCTTGAATCTTAGAGAGCAAGCTTACTCACACTAGATCTAGGGTTCTACTCTTCTAAATTATTGATAAAAAATCATGTTTTGCATAAGGAACAATGAAAAGACCATCCCCAACATATAAGGGCAGCCACAAGACAAAATTACACAAAAACTCCTCCACAACCCAAACATTGCAAAAATAACCAAAATATCACAAAAATGCCCCCGGACTAGTTCTTCATCCCGCAATTCTTCTTGCGATGCCTTCATTAATATGTGATGATCTTATCATATACTTGCATTAATTTACCTAGTACTTGTTCCTTTTTTTTCATAATCCTTTTTTAAAACTAAACTCTAACCGAGATGATGTTTCTTGATTTAACTTCAATCCATTTGATGCTTTATGCATGAATTTAATCTTAATCAGACCTCCTATTCTTACTAAATTTGAATTCTAACATGGCTTGGATTGTTCTAGATAGACAACGAGCTTCGACTTATTCAACATGTAACTTCTTCATTTAATGTCCAACTTGTGCAATCGTGGACTATTTTAAAAGCTAGCACGCAGAATTGTCCAACGGTACCAATCAAAAATTCAACTCAGTTATATGTCATTCCCAATAATTTTATGAAATCGGCTCTATACTGTTAGATTTTCAGAACTTTGAATATCGTTGATTTTTTATAACTTTGAACAAGACTCCTCTTTAAGTTCATCTCTTGCAAACTCCAATGCACATGTTTATTCAGTTTGAATGAAGGCCACTTCACAACAATCTTCATCTCAGCTTGTATTCAAAAAAGCTTACTTTGATGCTAACCTTATACTCACATTCTCTTAGTTTTGCTCCCTTCCATTTACCTTCATATCATACATCTAAGGCAACATGTATTTCATAATGCTTAGGTACATAGATGTAGGTCAAGGCATGCTTGAACTAGTCAGTATGAACTTCTTAATGAAGATTTTCCTGAATTTGATATAAACCTGCTTACCATATAAATAACTTTGGTCTAATGACTACTATAACATACTTGTGTGGTCCCATCGTACTTGTAAACAATGATGACGACATATACTCTTTTTTCTTCTTTGACTTTTGATACTATATGGAGACAACTGTAGAATCTACTTATAATGCTAAGCAACACACTAGGGGGGGTGAATAGTGTAATGCAATATTAATCTAAGTAAAAAAATTCTTTCAATGCAAAATTATAAAAAGCAAGACAATTAGCAAATACACAAAGAGAACAATACAAATGCAAACACATGATGTATCCTAATTCGGCTATGCATACTCTAGTCCCGCACTTTTTCTTGAGTATTGTGGATTTACACTATAAAACTTCTTCTAAGGCAAACAATACAATCCCTAAAACGTGATATAACAATTACTTTTGAGATCCCACACACTATTTTTCAAGAGCCACGAAATCTATTCCAAGATTGCAGATTATCTATTTCAAGATAGCACACCTCTCTTTCTAAAGAGACACTCCTACTACCTTGAAGTAAGGTTTCATAACGAAACGAAATAAGAAAATACACTCTTACATATTGCCTTGATTAAATGAACTTACTAGTGAAGTGCTAGGCAATGGAGAACGGATATCCAAGTGCTGAAATCAAACTTTGTGCACTTGAGATTTTCCTTGAGCTTTGGAATCAAATGCACTAGTACATGAAGCTCAAAGAGGATGAGAGAGAGAGAGAGAGAGTTAATCTTTCTATTGAGTTTTTGGGCTCTCAAAAATGATTTCTATTTGTTTGTATGAGTGCTTAAATCTTCCTCACAATCAGGCTTAAATAGCTTCTCAAATCTACACAAGAACCAAGAAAACTGATGAAGCAAAACACATTCTAACGGCTATAAATGGGTAAATTTCAAACGGCTAAAGAAGGGTCAAGAACAAATAGAAGAACCAACTCCAAGCATTCAAATGTGTGGAGTAGAACACTCAATCGTTTGGGACACTGTTCAGACGTCTGACAACCCCACATCAGACGGATGTGGTAGATGATGGACAAAAAGAAGAAAGTTCATCTCACTATATCTAGATGTCTGGAGTTCAACATTTAGACATCTGAGAAACTATACAAACGTAACAAATGAACTTCAGATGGCTGATGTGGACCTTGTCTGACAATACAAAAAGCAGACACACCAGATGTCTGGACATGCTTCTTCAGACGTCTGGTCCTGGTCCAAATACACCAATAAGAGTGTTTTGGTCATGGAACCTATTGAGATGGGTTCTAGACTTCTCCTATGATTATATAAGATGGTAAAGTATATAAAAGTCTGTGTGTGTGAGACCATCTAATCAAGGCATACATGTACTTTACAAAATAAAGAAAAAAAATACATAAAGAATCAAAATAAAAAAGAATGAAGCTCCATGATTCTTCATGGCTTATAGGCTTCTATGCTCCAAGTTTTAAGTCAACCAACACATCAACTCTATGCTTTATCACCATCAAGATATAATCATGTAATTAATCTCGGACTAAAACAATTAAAGTCATTAGCAACACATAATGTGATGATCATCATTATTGGGCTTAATGGGCAATATCCAACAATCTTCCCCTTTTTGATAATGACACACATTATGTAAAAATAGACATTAAAATCATACTAATGGCTCCCCCTACTTATACATACTACTTGAAATACAATAAAGACATAATAATGCATATAAGAGGCCATAATGTAAAAACAATACTAAATGAAATAAATCATACATGTAAGCATACATTTTTACATAATCACCTCTCTCTCCCATTGTCATTGTCAAAAAATTGGACATGAAATTTTCTCTCCCATAGATATATGACAAAAAATATAAGCGATAGAGATGTGTATGATGCCAAATCAAAACATAAAGTTGGTATCAATCACTATACCATGCTTCACTTCGATCATATAAAGGGTCAAATTTTGACTCTATGAACTACCACATAAATGGAGACATGGGTCAAATAATATCAATGCATTTTTATAACACATTAAGCAAGGGCATTGATACATGACATTGATAATGAAACAAAACGTGTAAATGATGGCAACACCAAGATATCGATATTGAAAACATATCCGACAATGAATGGAATCAACCAAAGAGAGTAAAATATGCTTCAAAGTAATTGGAAATATATATATATTAGAAAATCTCCCCCTATGTTATACATGTGGATAAGAAATGAATATATGACTTAAATTCCTCCAAAGTCCCATTTTCATGAAGAAGTTCAAAAATATTTTCAATAACATGAAAATCACACAAATGATGGTCATACTAATGGATAAAAATATCACGCATAATATCCATGCAAGCAAGCATATGTGTGGAGATTAAACATTATGGAACCAAACCCAAGAAGAGTTTGACTTCCTTATATAGTCGCATGATGTGATTACATCCCTAACCAAGGTGTTAATGTAGGCATTCCTCTCTTTCACACTAATATTATTGGGTATCCATAGACTCATGGATTTTCTATGCAAAGGGTTTGCCTTAGCAAGAGGGAAGGATGTGACATGCATACGTGTAGAAATTTTTTCCATGGCATGCTTAAAATGAGAGGCTTGCATCTGGACATAAAATGAAACATTTTCATTTTCCCTCACTACATTATGTTGTACATGGTTCTTATGAATGTTATTATTATAGAAGAAAGCATGGTGGTGGTTCTTTGGTGTTTGCACAATAGGTTTTGTTTTTCCACTAAAATAAGATGAATTTGTTTTGGATACCACATTTGGCACAAACCCCAAACCCATTCTATTATTTGCCAGATGTTGTTTTCCATGCAAATCATGAATGCGATCTATAGAACTAAGCAAGCTTTTGATCTTACGAGATTCCTCTTCGCACTTCAACGTAAGTTGTAGCTTGCAAGATACTAAGTCAAGGTTTTGAACTTTCAAGTTTACACTTAAAGGTTTTAAACCCTTAACTTGAGAGAGTAGTGTGTCCCTCTCACCAGTGTCACAAACATGTATAGACGAAGCATGAACACTAGAAGATTCATCCACATGTAACTGAATAATATCATTTTTATATTTAGATTGCAATAAATATTGAGCTTTGACAAGTTTTGCAATGCCTTTGGCTAGCTCATCATTGAGAAAGGTATTCCTCATTTATTAGCTTGGGTTCATCATCATCCTCTCTTTATCACTTTCTTCATCCCTAGAACTTGAGCTTGAAGATGTATCATCCTAGAATCCCATGAAAGCTATGTGCTTGGTGGGTGCTTCGGTGTTAAGCCATTCTTCTACTTCCTCATCGGATAAGCTATAAGAAATATCACCTTCCTTTGCCATGAAGCACATATGTGTGGCATCATCATTGGATTCATGCTCCTCTTCCTCATCGCTCGAGTCATCAAATTAAGAGGAATCATCCCAAGTTCCAACGAAGGTCGAGTTCTTCTTCTTCTACTTGGCCTTCCAATATTTCTTTCCTTTTCCATTATGTTTATCTCTTTTTGGGGGCAATCAGTGGAAATGTGACCAATTCCCTAATACTTATAACAAATGATAGATTTGTTAGAATTTTTCGTAACTTTGACAAATTTTTACCTTGAGTTTTCTTCATGAATCTTATAAGATATTGTGTAAGCTCCGCAACATCTCCATCAACATCACTCTTCTCATCTTCACTTCCTTCATCTTCACCAGAAGAGTAGACGTGCTTCTTCTTCTTCTTCTTCTTATCCTTTTCCTTGATGGCGTTGAAGGCAATCCCTGTTTTCTTTTCCTTTGACTTCTCATTGTACTAAGAAATTTGAGCGCTTTCTCTCTTGTGTTGAAGCCTCACTGTTAAAATCATTAAGTTGTCGATGCAATCCTCTACAATGTATTTAGACATGTCGTTGGATACTTGAATACAGATGGCCATTGATTCCCATTCCGGTGTAAGAGAAGATAATATCTTTCTCACACCATCTTCCATCGAGATGACCTTTCCTACGGCTTCAAGCGTGTTCACAATTTTCATGAACCTAATGAACATCGCTGATGTTTTCTCCTTCATGCATTTTAATAAGTTTATATTTAGATTTAAAAAACTAATTTTCGATCTCTTTACCTTTGAAGTTCCTTAATCGGTGACTTGAATAATATACCAAATTTCATTTGTTTATTTTTAAGTAGAGTTACGATCGAATTCGTTGGCATCCATGGCACAATATGAGCTGACATCGCATTGGCATTGCTCTTAATGGATTCCTTCTCCAACTTTGTTCTCTCCTTCACGGGCTTTTTGATCCCCTCATACTCCACCTCCTTGATGTCCCAAGGTCTTGGCTCTCAATCAAATCATCATCGTTTGCTTTGAATAGGGGTAGCTTGTCATGTTGAAGAACATAAGACGAACAGTTAATTGTTCTTCTTCATGCAAACTAAATGGAGGTACAAATGCCATTTGTTGCTAGAGTGCTTTAATCAAGCTGTGTTACCTATTGTAGGATCTACCTGCAATGTTAAGAAACATGCTAGGGGATTGAATAATGTAAGGACAATTTAAAGCTAATTAACAAAATTCTTGCAATGTGGAATTATAGACAGCAAGAAAATTAGCAAATGCACAAAGAGAACAATACAAACACAAACAAACGATGTATTCTAATTCGGTTACGCCTACTCCAGTCCCACACTCTTTCCAGAGTCTTGTGGATTTCAATTATAAAACCTCTTCTAAGGCAAAGCAATACAATCCCTAAAATGAGATACAACAATATATTTCGAGATCCCACACAATCTTTTCCAAGAGTAACACTATCTATTCCAAGATAGAACACCTTTCTTTCCATAGAGACACTCTAACGACTTGGGAGCTAGTTTCATAATGAAACGAAATAAACAAATACACCCCTACCTATTAACTTAATTTAAAAAACTTACTAGTGAAATGCTAGGCAATGGAGAGTGGCTATCCAAGTGTTGCAATCAAGCTTTGTGCACTAGGAGATTTCCCTTGAGCTTTGGAATCAAACATACCAATACATGAAGCTCAAAGAGGAAAAGAGGGAGAGATGAAAGAGTTACGCTTTGTCTTGAGATTTTGACCTCACAAAAGTGATTTCTATCTATCTGTATGAGTGCTCAAATCTCCCTCATAAACAAGGTTAAATATTCTCACAATAAGGCTCAAATATCTTAAATCTGCAAACGAACCAAGAAAACAGACCAAGCAAAATGCAATCTATCAGCTATAAACAAGTAGATTTTCCATTTCATCAGAGAGCTGAAGAATGGTAGTCAGACAACTGATAAACTGTTTAGTCATCTGGGAACACAACATCAGATGGCTAACTCAAAGTTGGTCAAGAACAAACAGAGGAACCAACTCCAAGCATCTAGATGTCTGGAGTACAACACTCAATCGTCTGGGACACCATTCAGATTTCTGATAACTCCACATCAGACGGCTGTGGCAGAGGATGTGTAGAAAGAAGAAAAGTCCATCTCACTATATCTAGATGTCTGCAGTTCAACATTTAGACATCTGAGAAACTATACAGACATCTGACGAATGAACTTTGTAGGATCTCCTTCAAGCTAAGCAACACTAGAGGGGGTGGTGAATAGTGTATTACCAATTAAAATGATAATGAAAACTAATTAAACAATGCAGAATATAATTGCACACAATCACAAATCAAAGAGACAATGCAAACACAAACACAAAGATTTTATCCTGGTTCCGATCCCTACACCGGTGATCTTACTCCAGTCACTTCCTCCTACACTGGAGTGATGGCTTATCCACTAATGCTCCCTACATCGGGACACAAAAGCACACTCTTTATGAGCTACAATTCCTAAACTAGGATATGGAGAGAAACTCTCCAAGTGGAGTAAACCCCCACTATGTACTCACAACCCGAGTACTAGGTTTCATAACCAAAGAAACGAAAAATAAACAATGTTACATATGCCTTGATAGATCTTACCAATGTGTATGAAGGCATGAAGATTGAAACACCAAGTGCTTGATGTAGAGTATGATGCACTTGGAAAAAACTCTCTCTGATGCAATCTCAATGCATGAACACTTTTAACCAAAGTGAAAGATAAATGAGAGAGATAAAAATGCTCTAAGTTTTTGGCTCTAAAAGAGTTCTAAATCAATGAGCATTGGTGCCAAAACTACCTCTCAACCGAGCTTAAATAAGAACTCAATCTTGCATAAAAGAAAAGAAAACGGCTCCATGAAAATATCTCCCAATGGCGATAAACTGGCAGATTTCTTAGTGACCAGACATCTGTAGTAGAGTGACCAAACTGTTGGATACAACATGTTGTTGGATACAACAATTGATGACTTTTTGTTTGATGATAACAAATGTGTGTGAACGATTTAATGTGTGTGCTAAGTGTTTTCACGAATGGCACTCTCACGAATACTCAAAGATAGACTTGCCAAAAGTGATGGAGGAATTGCTATACACACTTCAAGTAGACTAAGTCAAGGATGGAGAACATGGCTACAAAAATTGGACTAAGTCAAAGATGAGAAGATAAGGAGAAAATCAATTAAAATCCATATTTGAATTGATTCAAATCAATTGATGCAACATTCAAATCCTAATGCCATGCAAATTGAAGACTTGGTCAAAAATGGAGAGATATGGAGAATCTCATGAAAACCAAAGGTGATTAAATGAGATCCAATTCAAACCTATAGCTACGCAAATTGAATTCCATAGCCATCCATATTCAAACTCCATATCCAAAAAGATTCATTCAAATTCTAATCAAGTTAGGATTCCTTCCAATCTCCATCAATTATGGGATTATAATTGATTCTATCATATCTCATCCTCTCCTACATAAACACATATTCAAAGAGATATTTTAAGAGAGAGGGAAACCCAAGAATTCGGACATACCCTAAATTCCTAAGTTTAGGCTGCAACTTTACAAGGAGATCGACGAACGACGCTAAAAAGTGCATAACTTTCTCCACATAGCTCGGATCGACGAACCGTTTGCGCCAGGACAATCACAACTCAGTGCTATACACATTGGCTTATCTCAAACGAGGAATGTTGTATGGGGACTTCTCCATACCATATTGCATCATTGTATGGGGAGTAAGTATTTAATTTCAGTAATTTCATATTTTTATCAAATTGTTTGACATCATCTAAATGGAGAGAGTGTTGATTATTGCATAACCCCTAGATTAGTTTTAATGATAAGCAAACAATTAGAGTTGCTAATGATGTTTTGTGAGATAATTTGTGAGTGTAGGAAATTAAGTAAACAATGGTCAACTCAAGCTCACATACAATAATGACATTAAGTTATAGCTTGAAGAATGGAGAGAAAAATGGGTTGGAGCTCAGCATTAAAGATTTAAAGCTCATCCAAGGATCCATGGAGTACACAGCTTCTCAAGACAAGTCAAGAGCAAATGAAATGCATTAAGACTCTGAGTAGCATGAGTGATGTATTTTACATTTTATGTACTTGTCTTAGAATGTCAGAGTCACAATTTGAAGCTGGCACACACACTTAGAAAAATGGTTTGAAATGTTTTAAGAAAATTTTAAACTCTATCAAAAAGTCTTTTTTGGTCTAGAGCTAGCACATACTGTATCATAACATATCTTCAGCATGTCAGGATATCAGTTGAATTTCAATAGTTCTAGAGTCAACCAAACCTTAGTAGTTGATTAATATTATACTACTGGTCGACTAGTGACTGATGTAGTCGACTAGTCCTTGACTAGTAGTGTCGACAAACTCTTTGTCACCTGCTCTAGTGACTTACTGGAAGCTGCCAATAGTCAACTCATGTCTATAGGGTAGTCGACTACAGTACCAATAGTCAAATATTTGGTGTACATGAGTCGACTCACATGCCCCAATGGTAAAAAATTGACAACTTCTATGATTGACACAATTGTGTTGATTTTTATCCAGTTTCTGAATCTGTTTTGAACGAAAAACATATTTATAAATAGAGACCTTTGCAATAGTTTTATAACATCAAGGAAATATTTTTAAGCCATTTTCATGGCTATTTATGTAGGTATTTTCAAATCTATTCACTTTCGCTTACTCTCTAATTTTCAAGGCTATTGATCTTAAGTTTTCTAAAAAAAGCTTTCAAGCGATTCTAGGCATTTCTCTGATCTAAATAGTTGGAGTTTCATCTCTATCTTTTAGAGATTAGATCGAGGAAATTTTGATATTCAATCAATTTTATTTTCTATTTCTTCTTGAAATCAAAATATTTTATATAGCCACTATACATATGAGCTTCAATTGATCGGCTAGAGGAGCATTGTCATCTCTGTAAAAAGTGTAATTATACCACATAGGTGGTTGGTAAGTGGTAAGTTGTATCACTTGTTCTAATTGTATAAAAGCCTCACATGTTCGAGGACCTCTTGGTGAAGATGTTATGTGGCGGTAGAATCCCTCTTATTAGAGAAGAGGCAAGGTTGTAAGAAGCCCTCACAGTGAAGCAAGGTGGTGGAACTCCAAGCGGTGCTTGGGTTTGGACTATCCCGGGCGTGGGTGAACCAGTATAATTATCAATATTCTTGCGATTGGCATTATCTCTCCTATCTCTTACTCACTTTACTTGCTTGGTTGTTTATTCTTCGTTGTGCATTTTTATTATTGAAAGTACTTTCAGTGGTTGATTAAGTTCCTAGTGGAGCAGCAATCATTGCAGACTTATGCTTTGCTAGAAGGATTTTCTTTAATCGATTATATTTAGGAACATTATTCAACTCCATCCCTTCTAGTATTGCTTGCCTTATAGGACCCTAACATCAACAACATGAGATTAGAAACATTCTCAAATAGAGAGCAAAACACATCCATTAACAACCAAGGAAGAAACCTTTGAAGAAAATGAAGTACAATACTCATAGAGCCTTGAATTTATAGGAATATGGATCTAAAATTGGATAAGGTGTTGGATTTTGTTTTGTAGGATGAAAGCATCGAAGAACATAAATTTTGGAAAGAAATTTTTCTTTCTATTTGGCTCAAAGAAAGATGAGAAATCAAACCATATGTTTTGGCCCAATCTTATATTTTGTTATTATGAACAACTGAGGGTTAATCCTTATTTTCAAAGGAGAAAATCCATCAAAAAAGAAAATAAAAATACATCTCACAATGGATATAAAATGTCCAGTTTTTTAAAGTCAACACATTTAACAGATCTATTGTTAGTCGGCTAAAAAAATTATGGTCGACTAATAGTTCAAAGAGTAGAAGAGATATTGTTCAGCACTAGTTAACTAATGGGTCTTTTTAGTCCACTAATAGATGTATTAATCGACTATTAAACTCTATTAGTTAACTAGATGTGTTGAAAATGAAAGAATTTCCTTTTGTATTAGTTGATTAGCTGCTTTGTTAATCGACTAATGGCATTAAGAATTTGTTTCTGTTGTCTTGATAAGTTAGTTGACTAATGGCATTGAGAATTTGGGTATGATATCTTGATATGTTAGTCAACGAACATATGGTGTTAGTCGACTAGGCCATATGAAGACATTAATTGGACTTAGGATCGGTGGATTTTGATATGCTTTGCGTTCTTGGTTCTTCTAAGTCTTAAGACAATGATTTGTTGTGTGATTAAGTGTGTCTTTGAGGCCTTAACAGTATATCTAAAAACAATAACTATAAAATGCATCAATAAAAATAAGTTAAAACAAGTTTATCTTGATTGATGTCGATCTTCATCTATGTTCTTGTTGCATGATGTAAAATTCATCTTTTGAGCTTTAGAAACTCATCACTAATTTCATACATATGCACAAATCATATTAATGCATGTAATATATTTGTTCATAATCAAAACACATATTAGAGTAACTAATATCCAATAAAATTTTCACACATTACATTCATTTTTCTATGTTTCAAATTTAGTTTATTTTAAGTTATTTTGAATAACTATTTAGTTCTTGATAGCTCATAACCAATTTCCTACATCTGCCTAAATCATGTTAGTGCAGGAAAAATGTTTTTTGTCATCAAAATACGTACTGGAATAACCAATATCCAACAAAATGTTGGCACAATAAATACTTTTTTTCTAAATTAGCTACCATGTTTCATGCTCTGAAGAAATTTTGTGGTCGTTAATCAGAAATTCTGGATTTAGGTTTCCACTTTTGATTTGGTTTAGTGAATTTTCATCTTATATATGAATTATTATGGGTGGACATGTATAATCAATATCGAGAATGTTAAAGCATCATGTAATTATTTTTCATCATATTCTGATCTATAGCCTTCCTTCAAAACAGTACATTACTCTCCAGTCATGTTCTTGACCTCTATTTAGTCATGTCACCAGTTGTAACCACCAGTTTTAAATTCTTGAAAATGTTATTTGGCATTGATCGTTTCATGTTAGTGAGATTTGCTAATTGCTAGTTGGGTTTTGGATTGGACCCCCTAGATTGGCCTAGGAATCGAGTAGGATTACTTTGGCTTCGATGAACTTTCTTTATGCGGATAAGGGAGGAGGTATCTTGGGACGATCCAAATAGTTTAGAAGGTGTCAAATCGGATTGATTCATGAGACTTGCACCTGAAGAAAAGATTAGAGCATTACCAAAATAATTTTGACTATGTAAGGCAAGTAACATGAGTAAATTACATTAAGAACAACCAAACATTCAACATCAGGAGTCACGTCCTATTTATAAGGTAGCTATATCCTGATCATGTCTAACTTGATTTGGAGCGTGTAGAGTCATGTAATAAAACTTATGTTGAACCATACCTAAAGCACTTCTTACATTTGTTCTACAGTTGGAATATTTTTGTATTTCATGACCACATAATCTTTCATTCAAATCTACATAATTTAGTGACCAATTCAATCTATCTTAAGGTATACATTCATGATACTTACCATTATTTAAACATGAATTGAGTGTAGACATCGTTGTCTCCACACAAAGTATCACAATAGTTATCCATATTAAGAAAGTAGTAGGTCCTCTAGGGCCAATAGTTATAATTATCTTAATCCAGTTTCAATCCTTTCATGTGATTGAGATAATAGTCTTTATTGTAGTGTTATACACTGAGATCAACATTTAACTAGGTCATGTTAGTTAGTAAATCAGAATAATAAATATATATTCTATACACAGGAAAAATGGCAGTGCAATCAAACAATATACTACCACCGATCGAAACATAGCAAATCTCGAAATCAACTCCATGCCATAAATATATTTCAATGAATTATTATAAATAGAAAATTTTGCAATTATAAAGTTCAAATCATATCCACACTCATCATAAGGAGTGCATTTTGTTCTGCTACAACTTAATATTACCCAATAGTAAGACTGCCACTAATATTCATTAGGAAAAATGAAGGAGCAAGATTTAAGTGTAAACTGGCATGCACTTAACTACTCCTAATATTATCTAATTTCCTAAATGTCAAAGTTAATTTAATTAGAAAAGTTATGGTGTTTTACCTATAAAACACCCCTTTAATTTTAATTTCTAACATTTTTGATTAACTATATCTTGATAAAACACCAATTATATCTTAAAATCCTAAATGGATTCCAATTGTAGACAAAAAGCCCTTATAATGATTTTCATAAAACATAAAAGAAATTCCTAAGAATGTAATCATCTATATCTCTAGTGGAAATCTGGCATATAGCCACAGATCATCAACCACGGACGAATCCATGGCTGAAAATAGCTTTCCACCACGGAGTCGTCTGTGGCAGATTATCTGTGGCTATATATGATCTTTTGCCACGAACTTTTAGCCGACTAATCCGTGGCTAAAGATTACCATTAGCCATGGATCTGTCCATGGCTGATACTACATGTCAGATGGTAAAATGTTATTTGGGCATCGGCCACGGATGATCCGTGGCTGTTGCCCCAAAAAAATTTCATCCTCCAAAAATCCCCCCTATTTTTTTGTTTCACTCCCATTTTTTCAGTTCCCCCTTTTAACAGATTCAGTCGAACCATTCTCCTCCAACAATATCCAAATTCTCACGGTACCACTTGATCCCCAACCTCTCCAGCTTCCCACATCCCACCGCCACCCTTGTGAGCCACACGTGTGTCACCCTCAAACACTTGTCCAACTGCACCTCCCTTAGCCCCCTCGCCGCCGATATTGTTGCCGCTGTTGGAATTAATGGCTCTTTTAGCCATTTGTTCACTCCCATTTTTCATTTTGTTTTTTATCCCACATTTCTTGGGCAATATGCCTTAGAGGTGTTTATTAAGGGAGTTGTAGAGACTTGGGGTGTGCCCCAAGAGGTACGACTCTTTTGTGAACGGGCGAGGACGCACACAACCACCACACATGTGCGCTCGCCTCGCCTCGCCGTGCCGTGCCGTGCCGTGTTGTGTTGTGTTGTGTTGTGCGCGCACATTCCTTTTTTGGATGGCACAATTTTCCTTTTTTGGTCCCAAGAAGATTTATTGCGTTAATTGGCTTTGATTGAGCCATTAACTTTCCATGTTTATTGCGTCCATTAAATTTGTTGTTTATTACGTGTTAATGAAGACGTTTTGCATTTATTACGCGACCTTTTGAAATTCTATAACAGTTTTTGTTGCCTCATATAAATTTACATGGACTCATTCCTGATACAATGACGATGTAAGTTGTCCTCTCTTGATCTCCCACTCCTGGGTTGTTGGATATGGACGACATGTATACACCCATAAGGGGATGTATGAGGGTATACGGACCTCGGATGTCGCGTGCATGAAAGCATGTACGAAGGGAACCTTTTCATGTGTGAAAAGGACCACTCGATAAGTGGAAAAAGTCACTTTATAAGTGCAAAAAGGCACTTGATAAGTGCATAATGAAGAGGATAAGGAAATGTGCTAATATAGGCTAATAAGCTTATATATGGTTATTTCCTACAATAACTACCCCTAAAGCTTATAAATAGGACCCAAGGGTAAGGCTTTTAAGAGTAATCCTTCAAGCCATAAGTTTTGCATAAGGCAAACTTTTCCTCTTCTCCCTTCCATTTTGTTCTTCTTCTAAATAGAGATTTAGTCGGTGGAAACTCTGCTTCGATCCTCAGTGACGAAGTACTGACCGTTGTGACGAATCCAAGGGCAAAGTTCAGAGACTACAGCGCAGCGTACGCTAACGTAAGTTCTCTTTCGATCCTACATCCACGCGCGATGGATTCTACATTGGTATCAGAGCCATACGGGTTCGCTCCGGTCTCACCGATGAACGAGGCGTTGTCTTTTTCACGAATGAGTTTCCTACCATTATGGATATGGTAGGAGCGCATCGTGAAGGAGAGAATCGCAGCAGTTGTTCTTTTCACGTTAGGGTCTTCTGTCATTACGGATATGGCAGGAACTCTCCGTGACGGGAAGAACTGACCGTTCATCTCGCCAAACTCGCACTCTTCATGGATGCTGAGTCTCCATTCAATAGAGAATGTGAACTCTCTTCATATGGAGCGTGAAGTTTGCGGTCGTGAAGGTATGTTTTTTGTTACACGGCCATTAAAGCATAACTACTTTCTCGATTAACGGATGTCATCGGAGAAGATGGAGATGGCGGTTACAAAACTTCTCATCGGAGAAGATGACCTCTTTGTTGCATGATCGCCATGGCCATATGGGCCATGGAGGCTATGTATCCCCCCTCCCCAAGCGGAGGGGGTTGGCTACGGCCAATGACCACCAAGACCCCCCCCCCTCCGGGAGGGGGGGTGTGCAAACTGGACCCCAAGGAAGGGGAGGCCGGCCATGGCCAAGGGGCCATGGCCGGCATGCCCAAAGGCCGGCCTGGCCTCGGCCAGGGCCCTGGCTGGCCCTGGCAGAGGCTAGGGCCGGCGGCCTGGCCGACCCTGGCAGAGGCCAGGGCCAGGCGCCCTGGCCGGCCTCGGCCAGGGCAGAGGGGCCAGGGCCCCTGGCCGGCCAGGGCAGAGGACCTAGCCGAAGGGCCAGGGCCCCCTGGCTGGCCCTCGCCGGCCTCAGCCAGGGCACTGGCCTGCAGGGCAGAGGCCCTGGCTGAGGGGACATGGCCACGCCAAGGAGGCCGGGCTCTGGCTATCCAGAATCCGGCGAGCCCCTGCCTCGACCAAGGTGATGGGAGGAGTCTGCTTGGCCGGTCCATATGGGACCGGCGGCAGTTGCATACGGCAAAACCCCATGCAAGGGGAATCCGGCCTAGGCACGGCCACGGCTCGACCCCGGCAATGGTCGGGGAAGACCATTACATCCCGCTGCAAAATACGTTTGCAAAATACGTTTTTCAAAATACGTTTTTCAAAAACACTTTTCCGCTGCAAGTACTATAAGAGTACTATTGTTTGATAAGTGATGGGGAAATATTGAAAAGTTGTTCTAGATGGTGATTGGCATCGCAATGTCCTTTCCGATTCTAGAGCAACACCTTCAATATTTTTCGAAAGTAACTTATCAAATGAAAATTCTTTGCAATGTTTTTGATCGAATTTGTTCTTATATCTTTTGTAGTATTTTAAAGCTAAAATGTCTTCCGCCACTAAGAACATCGTCACTGAGTTAAACAAAGGTGAAAAACTCAACGACGATAATTACAAACTATGGTCCATGAAAATACAATATGTTCTAGAGGAGCAAGATGTGCTCGAAACTCTGAAGAACATAATGATTGAACCAGAGTTGGGCACTACGGCCCAACACAGAAGAGACAAGGAAGCTTTCGATGCTTGGTCTCGGAAGAACAAGATTGCTCGCATTACGTTATTGTCCAGTATGGCCGATGACATAATGCGCATCTTCCGAGAGCATGGCCTAGCCATGGATATATTGTCCAAGCTAGAGGAGAAGTTTGGTGGCACCTCGGTGTCCAAACTTCGTTCTTTAACTATAAGATTCGATTCGTACAAGAATCATCCAGATCATTCCATGGGGAAGCATCTACGACATATGGCGAATCTCATCTCAGAGTTAAAGGATGCAGGTCATGTGCTCACTGATGAGCAACAAATCCAAGCAGTCATACGTTCCCTACCAAATGGGTGGGACCAAATGAAGATGCATCTCACTCATAATGAGAGCATCAAGAACTTCAGCGATGTTTCTAAGCACCTCGAGTTAGAGGAAGAGCGGGTTACGGCCACCAAGCCAAGTGCAGAAGTGCACATGGTTGCTAGTTCCTCACACGGGGGAAAGAAATGGAAAGATCGTTTGAAGTTTACTAATGAACGTAATAAGCAACCAGAGTCTACCAAGAAACCCAAACATAAGGGTGGGCACAAGAAATGGCACAAGAAGAAGGACTTGAAGAAGATCAAGTGTTTCAAGTGCAACAAGTTAGGTCACTATGCTCGTTCATGTACGAGTGGAGGTGACGAGGTAACTTGTAATAATACTAGTTACATATGTGTTTCTAGTTCAATATTTCTTGTAGAATCTAATCCATTTTGGATAATTGATTCAGGTGCCACCGACCACATAGCAAGGGACAGATGGTCCTTCGTGGAGTATCATCGGATACCCCAAGGAACGAAGTGGATATATGTAGGAAACAACACACGTGTTGAAGTGAAAGGCGTTGGGACGTGCAAGCTCATCTTGGACAATGGCCGCACTATCCTACTTCATGATGTTCTCTTCGCTCCGGATATTCGAAGGAATATTTTATCTGTGGTCGTTTTAATGGGTCTTGGTTATAGTTGGTTCTATCATAGTTGTAAAGTGGACTTTTCTTGTAATAATTCTTTAATTGGTTTTGGGTATGTTTTCAAAGGATTTGTTGTATTAAATACAATGTATGATTCCTCATTTTATAATGAAAATTTCCTTGTTGCAAATTCATCAAATTATGAGTCAGATGTAATTTGTTGGCAGCAAGGCTTGGTCACATTGGACCAATACGAATGGATAGACTTGCCAAACGAGTCTTTCTATCCAATGTTTCAAAGGTCGAAATGTCGACTTGCGAACATTGCCTTGTAGGGAAATCTTGTCGCAAGCCGTTTGGAACCGACACAAGGGCCGAGGTTCCATTACAGCTCATCCATTCGGACATATGTGGTCCGATGAATGTCAAGACAAGACGCGGGAAGTCCTATTTCATCACTTTTATTGATGACTTCACCCGATTCGGTCATATCTATTTGATATCCCACAAAAATGAAGCATTAACCTGCTTTAAAAACTATATGAGTTTGGTGAAAAAACAATTAGATCGCAAGATTAAGGTCTTGCGAACCGATAGAGGCGGTGAATACCAATTAACAAGTTTTAAGGAACTTTGTGATGAAAAAGGCATAGTTCATCAGGTAACCATGCCTTATACTCCGCAACAAAATGGTGTTGCAGAAAGGAGGAATATGACTTTAATGGAAATGGTCCGTTCAATGATGGCGCAAGCCAACTTGCCAATCACCTTTTGGGGTGATGCATTATTGACGGCCGCTTTCATCTTGAACCGCGTACTCTCGAATTCAGTTAGCTCCACTCCTTATGAGTTGTGGAACCAAAGGTCTCCTGACTTAAGCATTTTAAAACCTTGGGGATGTGCATCCTATGCACATATTTCCTCCCATAAGTATGGAAAACTTGGGCCAAGGGGGAGGAAATGTATCTTTATACGATACGTAGGAAACTCCAAAGGTTATGTTTTCATTGGTCAGGAAGACAATGGAGGACTAATTGAATTTGAGTCGAGGGATGCACTTTCTTGGAAAACGAGTTTCCAAGACAGGGCGAGATAAGTCAGGACTTATCTCTATTTGAGATTTATGATCAAGAAGGATTACCTCATTCGAGTGGGAGAATTCTTGGTGACGATGAAAATACGTTTCAACCTTCACCAATGGATGATACGAATGATGCGAATCCTATTCCATACGGGAATAATGATCCAAGTGGGAGCATTTCTAACGACATTCCAAGTGGGAGTGATATTAGAATTGATCTAAATTCGAGTCAACAAGGACTTGAAGAATCTCAAATACGACGTAGTAGTCGTACACGGTTAGCTCCTCTAAGATTTGAGGATGAATTCCCACAAACCTTTATGACTTTACTACAAGAAGATGACGAGCCTGCTACTTTCAAACAGGCCGTATCATGCCCTGCAAAAGACAAATGGATAGAAGCGATGAAGGAGGAATTAGAATCCATGAAAGTTAACCAAGTCTGGGACTTGGTTGACTTACCCAGAGGACGTAGAGCTATTGGGAACAAATGGGTTCTCAAGATCAAGCATAAGGCTGATGGCTCTATAGACAGATATAAAGCTCGCCTTGTCGCGAAAGGTTTTACGCAACAGGAAGGGATATACTACGAAGAGACCTTCTCACCTGTTGTTCGTTTTACCTCGATTCATTTGATTCTGGCTTTGGTAGCTTGCTTAGACCTCGAATTACATCAAATGGATGTAAAGACTACCTTTCTCAATGGAGAATTGGACGAGGAGATCTATATGGAACAACCAACAGGGTATGTAAAAGAAGGAAACGAACATAAGGTTTGTAAACTTCGTAAGTCCATATATGGTGTTAAACAATCCTCGAGGCAATGGTATATACGATTTCAGGAAGTTGTCTTATCAAATGGTTTTACCATGCTTGATGAAGATAACTGTGTATATATCAAGAGGATCAAAAGCAAGTATGTTATAATGTCTCTATATGTAGATGACATTTTAATAGCCGGAAATGACAAGGGCTTTGTGATGGATATCAAGGCTGGGCTTTCATCAGTATTTGAGATGAAAGACTTGGAAGAAGCCGCATATATCCTTGGAGTTAAGATTTCAAGGAATTGTTCAAAGAAACTTCTTTCTCTTTCACAAGAGACTTCTATAAAGAAGGTTCTAGAACGTTTTAATATGCAGGACTGTAAGTCCATTGATAATCCAATAAGCAAATGCGATAATTTATGTCTGAAGATGTGTCCTAAGAACCAAAAGGAAAAGGAAATTATGGAAAAAGTTCCATATTCCAGTGCAGTTGGTAGTCTTATGTACGCTATGATGTGTACAAGACCGGACATCTGTTTTGTTGTTGGAATGGTAAGTCGTTACCAATCCAATCCAGGACAAGCACACTGGAAAGCGGTTAAGAGGATAATGCGGTATCTTAAAGGGACTACGGACTATGCTTTATGCTATCAAGGAAATGCCTTGAGGCTCGAAGGCTACACTGATGCTGATTGGGCGGGTGATCTCGATGAGCGACGATCGACCTCAGGACATGTTTTTCTACTCGGATCTGGTGCAATATCCTGGAGTAGCAAGAAACAATCCTGCATCGCACTTTCAACTATGGAAGCCGAGTTTGTAGCATTTAGCATGGCAGTCCAAGAAGCTGTTTGGCTTAGGAAGTTCTTAGACAAGCTAATTGATGCAAGTGACTCAGATGATGTACCAATATACAGTGACAGTCAAGCATCTATAGCCTATGTCAAAGATCCAAAGTTCCATTGTAAGACCAAACACATTGATATCCGCTACAAATTTGCAAAAGAATATGATAAGAACAAGAAGGTAGACATTAGATACATATCTACGCATGAGATGATAGCGAATCTGCTTACGAAGGCGATCCCCAGAGATGTGTTTTACAAACACTTATCTTCTCAAGGATTGCGTAAGAGCTGAGTTGTATCAATGTAAATTCACATGTCTATGAAAGATCAAATTTAATAAAAGAATAAGTTCTTTTTGACATTGCATATGAGTTTCTTGAAAATGTTTGTGTACATTTTCTTTTAAATCTCAGCTATGTTTTTCTAGTATGTCGGACAGATTGAGGTTGGCTCTCTCACATGAGCAACCGCCTTTATTCTATCAGACGGATAAGATAAAGATGAGACCTGTTTAAAGTCAAAATCGTCAGACGGATGATTTAGAGTCATGACTTGAACAAAATGGTCGTATGAAAGATCTACTCATATGGATGCTTACAAAAGATCTAAGAAGATTTTTTGAAATCTTATCTGTCTTATACGGGATGTGGGTCCAGGAGATCAATGAGTAGTAAAAGGGACTCAAAGTCAGACATTGTGGTGTCTAACCATCATCCTTACAACATCATTAAGACATACACTCCTTGGGAAAGGAGTGATGTTGTAATACGTATTCATACTACGTATGCATTTGACCATTGGGTTAGAATAGTAATTGTGTTTACTATTATGTGAGACCCAAAGACCACATGGGTCTTAACTTTTTACCCTTATGGACTCTAATTAGTTCCTTTAGATTTGACTGGATGATCACTATCTTAGCATGTTGCTTATGGACTATGGTAAATTCGGTCCGGTGGGGCATGTTAGAAAAGCAAGTCAAGTCAAGATCGAAAGGATCGCAAGAAGAGGAAGATTAATTTCATATTCACATTTGGACTTTAGAGATTCAAAGCTGGCCAGCCAATTGTAATCCAGATGTGATTCAATTGTTGAATATAAAGTATAAGAAATGTGAAGAAATAATCTAGGGTAAAACATGCATTGATCTACTCAACTTTGCACCCCAAGGAGTGTTGTGTATCTCTAACAAGTGCACAACAGCGGACTCTATGCGCATGATGGTCACACGGTCTATTTCTCGGTATGATAGATTGAAGAACTGAAGGAAAAGATGTTTCCTTACCATCCCCTCAAGTGTGAGTGGGAGATGTTGGATATGGACGATATGTATACACCCATGAGGGGATGTATGAGGGTATACGGACCTCGGATGTCGCATGCATGAAAGCATGTACGAAGGGAACCTTTTCATGTTTGAAAAGAACCAATCGATAAGTGGAAAAAGTCACTTTATAAGTGCAAAAAGGCACTTGATAAGTGCATAATGAAGAGGATAAAGAAATGTGCTAATATAGGCTAATAAGCTTATATATGGTTATTTCCTACAATAACTACCCCTAAAGCCTATAAATAGGACCCAAGGGTAAGGCTTTTAAGAGTAATCCGTCATGCCATAAGTTTTGCATAAGGCAAACTTTCCTCTTCTCCCTTCCATTTTGTTCTTCTTCTAAATAGAGATTTAGACGGTGGAAACTCTGCTTCGATCCTCTGTGACAAAGTACTGACCGTTGTGGCGAATCCAAGGGCAAAGTTCAGAGACTACAGCGCAGCGTACGCTAACGTAAGTTCTCTTTCGATCCTACATCCACGCGCGATGGATTCTACATGGGTACTGTTGTGCAATCTCCAAAACTTCTGGCCGCGAGTGGATGTGTTCAGGGGCTGCTGTGTTAACCTTGGGGAGCAACCGGCAATTCTGATTACCACCGAGGTCGGGCCAAAATTGTTTTCAAGGGAGTGGTCATTCCACGGCACAACGTTTCATTCCTGGTTTTCTGCTTCTCTTTTCATCATCGTATAGCCCCGGTATTCTACCAACTTTTATTACAATTTGAAAACAATTATTCCGGTATTATACTTTGGCTACCATTGCAATCACTGAGTAGAAGTTTGCGACTTGCTATATTTTTTTGTGCCTTATAAACTTCATTTATATGGACAAAGAGACATTGTTAATATATATATATACTAGTCCTAACCCGTGCCCGCGGG
Source organism: Scilla litardierei (assembly GCA_030789695.1). Taxonomy (NCBI): domain Eukaryota; kingdom Viridiplantae; phylum Streptophyta; class Magnoliopsida; order Asparagales; family Asparagaceae; genus Scilla; species Scilla litardierei. Next base: position 52,562,827 of record CM061136.1, on the reverse strand, counting down.
CACGGTTCATTTAAGATTTCCCCCCGCAAAATCTTTTTTCCCAAAAAAATTATTCCCACAGCCAAAATTGTATGGAACAACAAATTAGCGTAAAAATATTTAGCGTCACGGACGCCTTTAGCGCAGAACAACAAATTTGGTGCTGGCGCCTTCGACACGGAACAACAAATTCGGTGTGGGCTCCTTTGGCACGGAATAACAAATTCGGCGTGGAAAAACAAATTCGGCGTGGGCGCCTTCGGCGCGGAACAACAAATTAAAGTGAAAAATTTAGCATGCGCTTTGGATGCGAATCAACAAATTTGGCGCAGACGCCTTTGGTGCGGAACAACAAATTCGGCGTAGAACAACAAATTCGGCGCGGATGCCTTTGGCGTGAAACAACAAATTAGCGTAAGAAAATTTGCGGGCACCTCCAGCGCGGGAAATTATTCTTATCTTGGTGCTTATACGTCGAATAGACGATGGGCCACGTGTTGAGGGAGAGATCATTTGATCTGCAGCAGTATTCGATCTGCATCAGCATTTGATCTGCAGTATTAAGCGCAAGTTAAAGTTTTTTTCCAAATGCATTAATTGTGTGCACTCTGCTATTCCCCAGAAACTTTCATTCCTCAAAAACTTTCATTTCCACAGAAACGTTCATTTTCCTAGAAATGTTTTTCCTCCAAAACTTTCCACAAAATCTCATCTCAACCATTCATTCCTCAAGATTAAATCCAAGCCGTCTTTTTATAAACATGTTTGTCATAGTCAGCTTGTCCGAGTCAGCCCTAGGATTCAAAAAGTCTTCATATGTAATATATATAGTCATAAGCCGTGCCTTTAGGGCATGGTTCATTTAAAATATTTCCCTCTAAAAATCAGAGATCCCCTAATTTTAAACGAACAACAAAAATTAAAGCACAATAATTGTTATTTAGTTCACCCTAAAATTTATTTCTTCCAGAGAATTTAGGTCACCTCTAAAATTTAGTTTCATCCAGATTTAACTTGTGCCCTAAAAGCATGGTTCATTTAAAATATTCCTCCCCTCAAAATCTTGGATCCCTTAAGTCAAAATAACATCAATAGTTAAAGCGTAATAATAGTTATTTAGTTCCCACCCAAAAATTCTAGTTCCCCCAAAAATTTAGTTCACCCATTCCTTTAAAATATTCCTCCCCTTAAAAGCTTAGATCACCTAAATTTTTTTGATACATCGGAAAGAAGATCGTCTAATTTTAAACAAACAGAAATAATTGAAATGCAATAATTGTTATTTAGTTTCATCCAAAAGTTCCACCAAAATTGAATTTCCCATTCATTCAAAATAATCCACACTCAAAAGCTTGGAGCCTCTACTTTTAAACGAACAACGATAATAAAAGCGCAATAATTTTATTAAGTGCCCCCAAAAATTTTAATTCCCTCAAAATCTAGTTCCTTCCAAATTTAGTTCCTCCAAAATTTTCACAAACATGCATCCTACCTATTGATTCCTTAAGGTTCAATTCCAACAATCTTTCTACCCTTCCTTTTTCTCTTAGTCAGTAAACTCGTTCAAAAAACTTCTCAATTGTATAACAGATTTGTTTAAGTAAGGAACTTGTCTAATAGAAATTGGAATGCGTTACTTATATATAACACCAGTCATTTATATAGATCCGAGAACCACCCATATTTTTGTGAGATGTGATCTTAACCATTTCATTATAGATGAGAAAAGTTTGCGCATTTTCTATCAATATCATCATATTTGATGAACTCTTTAAGATAGGAGGCCAAACATAATATGAAACATAAGTATAAAAGAAAAAATTTGTAATAATTCCTATCATTAATCTTAAACCAGTAATGTACATTCTATATATTTCATCCCCCTCAACCTCAATAGAACCAAAGAAACAAAAAAGGCTTCATATAATTATGGTATCTGATCCAAACAAAAATGGAGTGCTTTCATGAAATTTTTTCCTAGTTACAGGTAAAGACATCAGATAGATTTCAGTTTGAGTAGTCACTCCCTTCTGGTTGGATGTGTTTAATCTTGGCCATCTCCTCATTCATTGCATTTTTTGATGATGATGTTGTTGCTATAGTTATTGCTGATGCTGCTTGGGTCACTGTTACTACCGTCATCTTCTTGCTGCTGCTTTTGCTTATGCTGCTGCTGCCGATCCTTACTCTTATCTATACTTGCCTTTCAACGGGATGAAGCCTTAGCATGTTTATATCTGATAACTTTTACATGTTTCAGGAAAAATTTCCCTGCACATTCCTCTAAACATCTACCAGCAGTTTTATATCATGAAATAAAATCAGAATATCCCTTTTCAGTTATAGACAAAAGGAGAAATAAGAAAATCAGAAAACCTCTGACGTGCCCCCGGTTTGCGAGCCGCAAATGGCCGGGGGACCCGCGTGAGGGTTTAGATATTTGTAACCGCATGCGCACGGTGTTGTAGTGTGGCTTGGGGGTCGAACACAGGGAGGCTAGGATGTGCTTGTGTCAAGGAGGACCGGAATCACCCCGTGGGCGAGCTAGCCCAGATCGGTTGATGGGTTGTCACGGTAAAGGAATACAAGGTATGAACAATATGAAAATAAACCCGGGACTTTGGTTTCCACTCCAACGAGCGACTCTCGTCGATACGGCCTATGGGTAGGATGGCGATCGGAATTAGGGTCTAATGGTGAGACGTTGCCTCTGAAAGTGGTACCGGCATCCCATGGGCCCGATATTCCGGTCGGTGCCCAGGATGATACGTCGGACTTCCCGGGTTCGATCAGTGGGCACTCCCGTGTCCACTAACACTGATCGATTCCAGGAGCACTAAGCTCACAACGATAACTCCCAACGTCTCATCCTGCCGCTCCAGCGCGCTAGGATTCGGCGTCGACGCTAAGGGCGTGAGCTATGGCTAGGGAGTCAACCGCCAAGTTTATTCCCCCTTGGCCCAACGGTCAAAGGCGGTCTTTTTCCCGCCGATGACAATAAAACACCCCGCGTAACCGTTAGATTCCTGATCCCTATCGATTTCCTAACCCTATGGATGCATCGGGAAGAGCCCCCGAAGGGGTTTCCGCCAAAATCCCAGATTTGGGAACTACTCACAAATATTCATTAAAAAGCGATCTAAATGAAAATAAACCGTTGAAATCATAATCAGACGATAGGAATGCAAGGGTAGTAGAGCAATAAAGATAATACTAAAGTTTTACAAAGATCCGAAAACTTACAAAAACAGGAAAATTACAGCCGTCACAAAATGAAGAAAACGGTAAAAAATAACAAACTCCCGAATCTGGGAAACCTAGGGTTCTATTTATAGAAAACGACATCACCCGATCGGTTGACAAGTCAACCGGTCGGGTGAGCCGCTTCACAAAATTACAGCGCGATGCGGGGGTTTCACCCGGTCAGTATGAACCGGTCGGTTGGATCTTGGTGCGGTCGGTTGGATCTTGGTGTAGACCGGTTGGATCTTGGTGCGGGCCGGGTGAGGAGACCGGTTGGAGCTTCGAGTCTTGGCCGTTGAAATTCAGCTACAGGTGAACCGATCGGGTGAAGGTCACCCGATCGGTTGGAAATTGAGCTCCGAATTCCAGAGACTTTGAGCTTTTGACCCGGTCACTGAACCGACCGGGTGACTTCTCTGGGGCTCCAAGATGCGTCCGGGTGGTGCACGCGTGCATCACTCGATCGGTTGGAGATGACCAACCGACTGGGTGAGGGGCTGAAAGATGTAATCTTCGTCGTTTGATCCCCTGGATCATGCGTGACTCCTCCCGTTGCTCCGGGGACACATGATATCATCGTTTTACGTCCCAAATGCCAGCAAACTCCTGCAAAACACGGAAAATACGGAAAAGTGAAAGAAAACAAGAAAATACAAGAAAACGCGAGAAAACGAATAAAAGACGGCGGTAAATACGGAAAAACATGGAAGAAAACGCGCGTAAATATATGAAATATAAACGCACGTCAACCTCATTATAAGATAATCACCTATTGACTTTGGAAGGCACATTCTCAGATGACATGATCACAATCAGATATCCTTCAAAGATGATGACTCTTGATTGCATAATCAATCAAAACAATACACATCAAAAATATATCCTTTCAATTTGAAAGAGAAAAAACAAAACAACCACCTAGTTTAAGACAGTATCTTAATTTTCTTGAGTCGATAATATCCTGTCATCCCAGGCATACAGTCTATAATGATCAAGTTAACCTCAATTTCCTGTAAGCAAAACAAAATCAAAACCATTAGCATCATAATTTTACACAATGATCTTTTGACTTTGGAACAAATTCTTTTTGTAACAAATCCATTGAGCAAATTAACAGGAAAATAATTGATTCAAAAATATCCCTCAATTGTATAATCGATTAAAAGACATTTTAAGCCAGATACTCTTATAATTAGCACTTTATAACTACTAATAATATCGAAAACCCCATAACTACTAATAATAACTCCTAATTCATGTATATCTATAAGTTAGCACTTCATAATCGTGTTAAGTAGAGCATTGCCATTCCTATTGTGGTTGTAATACAAAGGACAGTTAACAGACTTCGCTTTATCCAAAAACTGAACCAAGTCGCTTCAAAGCCATTGTTGGCAGGACCATTAAATCAAGTTATTTCCGTTCCTTTTTTACTTTTCAAAGAACAAAAGAATGTATAATAATTAATCATGTACATTAATAACTCAGATATACTTCAAAATATTACAAATTCCTCCTATTTTAAGGAAGACGAATTCAATGAGTGGGCATTCAAGAGGATTACTTCTAAAGAACATAAGACCATAAGAAGTTATGAACATCGGAATTAAAATTTCAAAATTCCTATTGCATGAGCATGATATCATAGGCTGATAATTTGATGCTAATAGAAAGCATGGTGGGCAATATTTATTAAAGATAATAACAAACAACTTGCATGCATATATGCATTCCTTGTTAAGAATTTTCATGACATGGATTTAAAAAATAAGAGAACATGGGAAATGATTTGAATAGATTATACACGCAATTCTGCTTGTGACTCAAAAAGTCAAGACCTCTTGAAATTAACAGATTGCCCAAGCATTTGGTCCACAGAAACCAAATTTCAAATGATCAATCTTAAAATATAACATTTATTAAAATACAAACCTAATAAAGAGGGTATCATTACTAATTCCTCTTCCTGTGATTTGTTTCATTCCGACTTGAAAGCTTTCAGACCATAGGAAGGTGAATAGTGTCATTTTCAGAAATCCCTATTTCAGAAGCTAAGCAGCAAGCATGAAGAAGAAAAGGCACGATGAAGCAAAAGGCAATATGAAAAATATGTGATAATCAATTGATTGACATAAGTACTTCAAATTTTCAATGTTCTTCAATTTTTCATATCCTTATTTTTATTGTTTAATTTAATCCTCCTTTTAATTTCTTCTCCCAGCTACTTTTTCATTTGAATTTTTAAACATAACTCTACGATTCTACTTTATCTGACAGAAATTAGATACATGAAATAAGTTATATTTCACATTTTTATGCATTTCAAAATAAGAAATACCATTCAGTTGTTAATCTTTTGCCATTAGACAAACTAAACCCAATGATTCTCTTTGATCTTCACATATATTTAGTGGAAACTGTTATATAAAGTTATACGACGGCTTCTGAAGTAAAGCTACCATCAATTTAAGTATGTCAGCTGAGCATCCATGATATGGGCTTGACATGGAATTCCTTGAATCTAACTCCTAAATGAAATAAAATTCAAATTTGAAGATCTTGGGTTTGAGAATTTACTGAAATGCAGGTGGGTGATTCGTAATTTTTATTACAATTCAAATATATTAGTACTATGTGAATACTAAAGCTAAACACAATGCAGGGCATAGTTCAAGATAATATAATGGTGTATCTCAGCAAGTTTGGTTTATCATTTTAATGTCACTAACATATTGATAAATTTACGATATAATGGGATTGTGTTTCCCGTAATCTAGAGACAAACAACATAAACAAAAATAGTGGAGAATACAGAAAACAATTGGACCAACCACTTCAATCATACACACACATTATAGGTCTAGAATGCTATCCACTCATAATATTAAAAGATAGCTCTACGAAAATAATGAAAAAAATTGGATTCAGTCGAAAAACTTGAATACCTTGGAATTAATTCTCAAGAGAACATTTGTTAAAGATCGGTCATTGATCCTAGTAAGAGCAATGCATTGAAGTGGCTATTCCCATTTTGCGGAGGCTTTTCTTCTTTAGTGTCCTAGAAAGCAGAAAACAAATGTTGAATTACTTCATAAAGAATTAGCAAACAAAGGCAACCATGCACCATAGATACATAAATTTTTCTATCAGGAAGAACAAATAGAAGAAATTGTGGATGACTACCATTTCAAAAATTCCTTCAACTCTCGTAAATTGTCCATCCCTTATTAATAGACAGTCTTCCTCAATTAAGGCATGTGGACAATTAATGTTCTACACAGAGTAGTAACAAATATTGATATTTGAAAATAATTCAATATGAGCGATGCAATGATGACACCTACTATTCTTTTTCTCATTCCGTAGCTATTAAGCTCCCAAGACATGTGGCTCATATCACAACATGTAGAAAAGTTTACAATAGCCCATAACTCAGTATTAGAACCAAATATATAACAGGATTGAAATATTGAGATTTCTGATGTCAAGCCACACAACCACGCAAACAAAGGACCTAAGCAAAGCAAGATGAAAAGTTCGATAAAGATTAGCAAAATAGGCTAGGTTACAAAAAAGACTTTTTTGTATGTAATTTGGAAAGTTTCATTTCATCAACATACAAAATAGAACTAAAATGTTTAGAAAGGCTTTTTTTCATAAAAATTACATTCCAATACTTTTTTCATGATCTAAAAATGTTTAGAAAGGCACATAACTATCAATTGAAATAAACATGAAAAAAATGTTTATTTCATACTGCAAAATTTTTATTCATAATAATTTTATTGGATGAGTGCTAATCCAGACAAAAAAATGTACATAATATTATGCAAGATATCCAGGATGTTAATTTAACAAAGTTAATGTGCTCACTGCTTTGCCCTCTTTCCAGTCACATTCGAAGGCAAATCTCTCAGAAATTTGATGGTCCATATAAAGTAATGTAGATTTGAAATTCTGTAGATTTGAATGGGGATGCTTGGCCAAGCTCCCGATCTCCAGTAGATTTCAATCCTGTAAAGTTTGCAGGTTCCCTCAATTAGAGAATTGGCTTCGAATATATCTAATGTAGATTTGAATGGGGTAAACTTGACAGACTTTCACTGCTTTACAAATGAGCATGTGTTCATAAAAACTGGAGAATTAAATTTTTTTGAAATGAACACTGGAAAATGATATTGAACATAAACAAACCTTCTCAATTAGAGAATGATTAATGTGAAAATGGGCACAAATGAACACTAAAAATCTTCATCGGAAACCCTCTTCAACCCGATCATTCTCCATCTAACAATATACCCTGCAAACCAAAAAAAATCAATTAACATTCTTCATTTGAAAATAATAAAAAATTCTGTAATTTTTTGTAGCAAATACTCCATCTCCTCGCGCTCGAGACTGGTGGCGATCGCATCACATCCTCCACCTTCTTCAACATATCCTACAAACCATTCTTCATTCAAAAAAATGAAAAAAAAAAAATCTACAAATGAGCATCTCCAATTAGCAGCTGCACGAACTGAGCATCTCCAATTACCAAAATCTGTAAATGATTAACAAAAATGATTTAAAATATGCATATAATAAATATGCAAGATAGGCAAAATGTATTATTGTTGAGATTCCCATCTACAAAATGAAAAATATATAAACTATGTATCTTCAAAGGGTTATTAAATTTACTGGTACATTTTTTCAAAAGTAAATGGATTTGAAAATGGACAGATAAGCTCTTATATCCATCCACATAACTGTGAAGTATGTTTCCGAAATCACTCCAGCTGAAAAACACAGATACGAATTCCAAAAGAATGGACTTGTTAGTATTTGCAGTAGGTGTAAATCAAAAATGAATAAATAAATAAATAGAAAGCATCATATGGGTGCATCATGGTGCATCAGGTGCAGATCTACTGTGTTGATGCAAGCCTGCTCTATCCAAAAAATGCTAAACAACACCTCCTATTTTGGTTTACTCTTCTTAAACACCTACAGAATATTTATGCAGTGTTTATAAACCTTACTCATCTGTTCCCTTGTTTCCTGACACGAACTCCATAATGCTCGACACAGGGAGCCATCTTTCGGGTGGTAAAGAGCAGAATGGTGTTGGTGGACTTCAGTGATGATTTCCATTCACAGCCCTCATCATCAAATAAGTACGATGTGAGCTTCTCATTCAACAGGGTCTACTTAAAGAGAGCTCATCAAGTGATATCAGCTATAATGGACTCTTCATTGCATGATGTTCCTGTAAATTTAATAACCCTTTATGCAAATTTTTCAAAGATTGACAAATTGTTCACCACCGATCAAAAAACACACAAATCAATATTATCCAAAACCCTAATTTCACCAAAAAAAGGAATCGGGGGGAATTGGGGTTTCTGTGAGAAAGCAAAAAGAGAGTACCTGTGAAACCCTAGGGTCGGGCGAATTGAGTGGGGCTAGCGAGGGTTCTTTACGAGAGAGGGGGGGTCGCGAACGCTCCATCTACAATATACCCTGCAAACCAAAAAAAATCAAGTAACATTCTTCATTTGAAAATAATAAAAAATTCTTCTGCCCATTTAAAACTCCACCCATTAAAAAGCTTCATAAAACATGCCCTTAAGGCATGTGACATTCAAAATCTTCTGTCATCATATTCAAAAATTTTCATCCCCATTCAAAATCCACTCAGTCAAATTTTCCACCTCCATTCAAAATTCTATGATATCCTGGTTAAGAAGTTTCAAAGATGCATAGACATGACCTCTGCAATTTTTTTTACAAATCAACTCAAGCTCATAACTCAAGTTGCTCCCCTTTTCCAAGACTCATTATTAATCAAATAAAAATTAAATCAGTTTTATATTTCAGCAAATTAAAGATAAATTACAATTCTTATACGATTCAAAAATAGAATCAAAATGTAAGAAGAAAGAATGTAAACTTAAACCTCATTCAAGACTGAGCGTACCACTTTCAAATGGGTTATAAGAATTGCATTACCTCTTTCAAGACTGCGTGAACATAAAAGGCAACCAATTTCCTTTAAGCTCATTCAAGTGCTGAATTACATTTAACAACCTAAAAAAGATCAAAGATCATTCATTTATTACATTAAAAAAGACAATAAAAAAGTTATGGGTTTTCTTCAAATTTTAGGAACGAACCTATTAGGTGAAGACCTCGTTGTTAAAGTTGACAGTGTTCCTGATGCATGGTCTGGCCCCTCATACATGTGTACAATAACAGATTGTAGTAGCTCCACCGTGCCAGTTCCTCCAACTGATTCTTTCAATCGCTCAATCAATTGCTGCTTTATAATACATAGTGATACTTATTTTACTCATTGAGCCATGTTTATTTTTAAAAGTTAATTCATGTATCATATTAAGAAAATAGAGAAGGGTACATTAGGTCTTCGCTCGGTTCCATCACCAAACCAGCATTAACAGTAGATGGTGAGCTCCTCTCGAAAGTGATATTGCACCCAAGAGGTCAATTATATATTAAGATGTAGAAGGATTAATGGTTATTAACATCCTACAAATTCCAACAACACAATTAGGTGTTTGGATCTCAAAGTACAGACTACAACACAAACTTTACCTTTCTCTTCTACTCTCACTTTAGTTTTCAAAGGAAAAGGAGAGAAAAGAAAGAACCCAACAACATCCCAACAACCCAAATGAGAGAAATTGTTTCAAGATGCTAAAGTTCAAACATTTGGCCTTATTGAAATAAAAAAAAGTACATAATTTGGTGGCAAATCTTGGTCGAACCCAATGATCTCCAGCTCAAATGAACCCAATCTCTTGTCATTTTTACAGAAAAGAAAGGTGTGTGTATATATACTATGATGTCAAAATAAAAGTAATGTCATTTTTATGCAGAGAGTATTTTTTTGTGGCGAATGAAAAACTTGATAGAACACTAACATTGAAGTACATTGAAGAACAAAAACATGAGAGCTTGCACAACCATTATGCAAATTAAAATTAGGATTTGACAAAGAGAGAATTAAAGTGCATGACTTTAAATTAATAAAAATATAAGTTATACAAAATAAGCAATCACTCGAATGCTGTCATGAATGAAATTATAGTTATGTGATGTTTGAATGAGCCTCCAATATATTCCTAGGAGTTTCACTACCTACAAAAGTTCCAAAATATCAGCAAACATCCAAGAGACAAAGGATTAAGCACTTAAGATGTATAAAATAACACATCAGTAATGGCATTTGTTCCTGGATTCATGATATCTGTTGAGGAAAGCAAAATTTAGTGAACAACCTAGGGTTAACGTGTGATTTTCATTGATTGAAGATAGACATTCAAACTGTTACATGCATGTAGCCCGCGATCATAGCATTCCATGAGGCCGAGCTCCTCTGAGGCATTCCATCAAACACCTCTCTTGCCTCCTCCAGCTTCCCTATCCTTGAGTACCCACTAACCATCGTTGTCCATGTCACCACGTCGCTCTTGCCCCTTCCATCAAACACCTTGCGCACGTCTTCATCAACCTTAAACCCAAGATACGTATGGGTTCTGCACATATCCACTTTATCACGTGTCTGTGCACCTCGCGGCCGACGTCAAAGTCCCCCAGTCCGCTACCGCTGCGATGGATCATGAAGAACAGAAGGTGATCATGTCACCACCTGATGCGATGAAGACTGGGCCCACTTGCTAGCAGTGTTAGAGGTAGCTGTGGGGTTGATGATGGTGGTCTGCTGGCTGTGAAGGCTTGAGAGCGTGCTCTGGCTGTGAAGAGAGGTTGAGGGTTTGAGGGTTTGAGGGGAGCGCACTCCGGATCTGGATGGGAGCTGCTCTTGGGTCTGATGTGCTTGGGGGGGGAGAGTGTGGATAGGGGAGACATTTTGGTGGGAGAGAGTGTTGGCAGAGGAGAGAGTTGCAGGGCCCCCTTAAATTTTGTATTCAACTTAAAATTTCAAACACCAAAATGTTTTCAAACACCAAATTTTAAATTTCAAAATTCCCCCCAGATTCCTACAAAATGTCCTAGTCAACATATAGCCATGATAACACTTACCCAATTTCAAACACTTACCCAATTTCTCTTATCCAATATCTCTTATCCAAAAACTCATGATAACATCCCTCATTTTTATACCCCAAACACAATTCAAACCCTTATCCAATATCTCTTATCCAAAAACTCATGATAACTTCCCTCATTTTTATACCCCCAAACACAATTCAAACCATTATCCAATATCTCTTATCCAAAACTCTTATCCAATAACTCATGATAACATCCCTGTTTTATTATATATATATATATATATATATATATATATATATATATATATACTAGTCATAACCCGTGCCCTAAGGGCACGGGTCATTTAAAGTATTCCTCGATTTTAATCTTGGACCCCCTAATTTTAGGCGAACATCAATAATTAAAGCGTAATAATTATTAGGCTCCCCACAATATCTTAGTTCTCCGAAAACTTTGTTCCCTCCAAAAAATTTAGTTCCCCTCAAAAATTTAAAAATGTTAGTTCTCCCAAAAAATTTGTTCCCCAAAAAGAATTTAGTTCCCCCATTGTTTATTTAGGTCCCCTTAAAAAATTTAGTCTCCCTAATATTTAGTACCCCAAAAATTTAATTTCTTTTCCCCACATTGTTTAGACAAATTTTCTATGATGAAAACAATAATTAGTTGTGTCACCTAAATCTACATATGGACTTAAAGAACACTATCTTTACACTATCCAATTTGCAACTTACTCTAACCACCATGACATTTGGCTTGGATTTGTATGCTTCTTCTTCCTTTTCTCCCTGAGCTTCTTCTTGCCATTGCATTTTTTGAAATCTTCGCATTACAACAAACTTGTTATGTGCTTAAAACAGGAACACAACAAAAGATATAACTAAGATAAGATCAAAAACTAAGGTCAAAAATTAAGATCAAAACGCAATATTTAATTTTTGAAACAAACCTTCAATTGCATTTTCATAAATTAATTATTCAAAATTATGATCAAAACTCAAAAACTCTAGATTTAATCTTTAAAACATACCTTCAATTGTGTTTTCGCAAGTTACTTATTAGGATCAAAACATGCCTCTTCTTTTCTGTGCGTTTCTTCTTCAAAATTAATATCAAAACTCACGATCGACAAAATCAGTTTTTTTCATCCTTCAAAATTAATTTCAAACAATTTTCAGAATGACGCACCCAACATATAACGTGAGGTTGGCATGGCACCATTACTTTTGATATATTTCCATTCAAATTTTAAACGCACAAAACCAATTCCGAGATCTCCCTTTTTTTGTTTTCTTAGGGAATTAAGCGAAATAAGTTAAAAAAAATCCCGCCAATGAGATCTGACATTTACAATCAAACTTGGATCCTTTACCGTGGCACCACAAAACATTAACCACACAAATCAACAATTACCCTGGAAATTTGAAGCCCCAACTTGTTTTACTTAGCCATTCCTTCTCAAATCATCACTATCCGCATCATAACTACTAATTATATCCCAAAAACCAAGAATGAAGAGAAAAGCAATTCGGAAATTTTTTATAAAAAACATTGATCTTAAAAACTCCAGAATCCAATCTCATCGGCCTTCCCCTCCCCTGCTTTTCGGGTAGCAGCACCTGATAAATGTTCGATAGCACTTCGCCATTAGAGATTATAATCTCATCTAGCAGCTTTCCAAACTCCTCAACATTCCTTATCATTCATCATCGTCCATCACCGTATTCCCAGCCAACTCCAAAATCTGATATACAAAATACTTCAAACCCAAATCAGGAAAAGCCCAAAAACCCAAATTAGAGTTTTTTAAACAGAACTCGACAGCAAGGTATTCAAGGACATTGGTTAGGAAATCAATCTCATGTTGTTGGACACTTAACTACACTGATTTATATTTATTATCAACTGCCAATCATATATATTATTGACTATGTAACTAACTAAATCATAGTTGAAGATACACCTTGTGCACACTTTTGGTATATCAAAGAATTGAAATCTCGCCAGCGGGCTTTGCCCCAATGGCATTTAGTCTTTGGCTCCCATTGGGGAGGCCAGGGTTCGATCCCTGGCCACCAGGGTGATCGCACACGCTATTTACCGCATTTCCGAAGAACCGAAAAAAAAAGAATTGAAATCTCCAAATCAGTTCATATATAACTAACAAGTCACACTTTTGTTAAACGCTTAACATGTTTCATGCCTGCTCAAAATAATCATCTAATTCATTCCCGTCATGTGAACTGATATTGCAAGTAATGATCTACAGTAAAATATTAATCTTCACTTTCACATTAAAAATGCATTTGCTTCAATGCTTCATGATTAGGATAGAAAAACAACCACTAATCAATGTAATCACTACCCCTATTTATTTAATCTATAAATATCAAAAGAAAAGTTTCAAATGTCTCCTAGCTTTAGTAATCAAATCATCAATATCTCCACAAAAATTCAAACTGAGTCCCAAAACGTAATCAAAGTTTACATTCGCAATCAATGAGCACAGAGTTAGGTAATGCCCTGGGCTTAGCCCTAAATGACACCAACTCCTCAAACACATCTCATCCGTTCAGTGGCTTGCCTTAAGCAACTACGACCCCGCCTTCGACCTTGCATTTGCCATCGCCCCTAGTCTGCGCTTCACTGATTCCTTTGAAATCTACATGTCATCCTTCGCCTAAGTAATGATCTACATTCAAATATTATAAGCTTTATTCACTCATTCCAAAATGCATTTTCGTCAATGCTTCATGATTAAGATAAAACAACTAATCAATGTGATCACCACTCCTATCTAATTTAAGCTCGAAATAGCAAGAGAAAAGTTCCAAATATCTCCTTGCTCTAGCAATCAAATCATCAATTTCTTGATAGAAATTTCAAAACTCAGTCACAAAACATAATCAAAGTTTACCTCCTTAATCTATGAACACTTAGTTAGGCTGCGCCCCGGGCTTAACCCTAAACTAAACCAACTCCTAAAACTCATTGTAGCCGTTTGGTGGCCTGCTCAGTGCCTTACTTCAAGAATACATCATCCCAAAAGGAATCTTACTTCTGCAAGAAGCTCAGTGTCGAATGAAGAATATGTAACCCCCACCGCCTCGTTTTGACAAATCATTGTTGCTGTGAAGTGCTTTTAGTAGGGCATTTGCCATTTTCTTCACCAGGACTTGACCTCCAGAAAGATTCCCAGCTTTGCATTCTTCAATCGAATTGGTACCTTCCAAAACCTCCTCTCCGGCAATCCGCTCATCAAAGAACCATGAGAATTTCGACTTAAGCACATGCGGCAGTGCCACCACCGCTGCATCTCTGTCCTTCGTTGCCTTATCGTGCATGTTCCAATGGGAATTTACTGGTGAGATCGGGAGACATCGGGGATGGCATCAATGGTGGCGGGGGGCATTAATCTGTAAAGGAAAAAAGCATTTTTATGCTAAAAGCATCAACTTTTAGAAATAACTCCAGATGAAACTTACTTTCTGATCAAGTTCAGGGCTTCTCTCTTGCTTCCCTCCAATAAAGAATGATAATGGGTCATATCGTTGCCGTCGACGGCGCATCGGGCGTAGACACCGCTTGAGCGGGAGCAGATGGCGGAACGGTAGTCCTCGAAGCGGGCGACGATGTGGGGTCGGGTTGTGGACCCGGAAGAGCATCTCGATCCCACCCGGGAAGTGCGCGCTGCAGCCGCGGTCGAACCAGCTGGATCCGAAGATGATCTCGACGACCCAGCGGGAGGAGTGGCTGGAGGGGAGCTCCGTCAGGGTCGGGAAGGGGGCCGTGGCCACTGCTGAAGTACGTAGCAGGGACGGCGATGGAGAGGGGAGGCGGACTGTGGTCTAGCAGGCTTGGGCTTGGCCCATTTGCATCTGGGAGGAGGGGTTGTTGGGTTGGGTAGTCGGGGGGCATTTTCGAAAGAGGGGGATGTTTTGGGAAGAGGAAGACGACGTCGCATAGAGCTGGAGATGAGTTGGAGCAAGGAAGAAGGTGGTGCTTCTTGGGTTTAGGGGAGGCAGCGACGTCATTGAAGGCGTTGGATTTGCATTGTAGAGATTTCAGCCATCCCGTCGCTCTTGCTGCTTGCGTGCGTAGAGAAGTGGGCTCTTGCTGATTGCGTGTGGAGAGAATACAATGGAAATGAGTGGGTTAATGCTGCTTGCGTGCGGCTCTTGCTGCTTGCTGCTTGTCCCCAAAATGCCTCTTGTTCTTCCCCAAAAAAATTTTGTTTTCCAAGAGCTAGGAAAATGCATCTTGCTCTCCCCAATGTAACACAAAAGTTAAATTGGACCCATAATCAAATGAGGGGGCAGTTTTCCAAGAAAAGATATTTAATAAATACAAACTTATCATCTAAAACCCTCGTACGAACCGTTGATTTATCAAGATCAAATCCTAGCCGTCTTTCTATCAACCCATTTGTCCTAGTCAGCTTGTCCTAGTCAGCCCTAGGATTCAAAAATCGCTGTCAAATGTATAATAGATATATATATGGATATCTAAATACTGTTACTGTCAAACGATTCAACATGCAATTTTTATGTTACATTGTGTACCTACAACTTTGTACTTAGGCTTATTCTCATATGTGAAAAATTAGTGATATAAATTTTTGTAGAGAGCTTATTATGCATCAGTAAAAAAATCTACTTGAGTATATTTTTCTTTGCCTGATTCATAAAGGAAATTTGGTGATGTAAAGACTGTTGTTTGGAGTAGCTTGTTTCTATTATGTCACACTCAGTATTGGGGATTTGGTCATGTAGTACTATTATTCCAGCAAAACAATAGGATTGATGAAATTGTCGGATTAATATTATATAGCAAATAAGTATGCTCATCATCCAAACACAACATTTTTTTTCTGTTTTGTCTTTTGCCCTCATATAGATGGTGGTTGGTTATGGTGTGTTTGTTTTACGGTTGACAAATATTGAAACCAATACAAGGATATATACCTTTGCAACTCAACAATCTTATTGGTGTACGTTTTTTGTGAACATAAACCAGATGTAAATAAATGAACAGTAAATATTTATTGTGAACATATAAGAAATAGTGTGCATGAAATATATGAACAAAGTCATCTGAAATATATATATATATATATATGATAAAAGAGTATAGCCTCGGTCTATTTAGTATTACATCATCATCGGATACTTTGTAACTGTTTTGCACATTACCTTTAAGATATTTAATGCTTCAGCTCGGATATTATGTTTTTAAAATCATTAAGATTTTGAAGTAAGCTTATCTATGAAGTTTGTATAGACCAGTTGTTCAACTATTGATAACTACAACACTAATATTGACATGCGGAAGTAATTATCGCATGAACCTTGCACTCAAGCTTTCTTGGTTACGGTCTGGCAAGACATGCTTATCTGATTGGCAATGGGGCCCTCGCAAGGGAATTGAGCAGGAAGGGTCAGTTGTACAACATGCAACTAGTAGACACTCGACGAAGTCGTTGTCGTTGTCATCCTATGGACTAAGTTAATTAGCGTCTGTTTATTGAAAGTACGACAACATTCTGAATAATATCCTTCTAATATTGTAAGAATAATGAATCCCTTTTATTTGGTTTTGACATAAAAAAGGGAGTACTATAGATGTTTATTATATACAAGGCCGTAGAAGAAAACCAACTTTGAAAACCAACTTGATAAGAAATCAAGAGAGTTAAGTCTGTCAGAGATGGAGAAATATAACCAGCATCATAAAGGACTATTGTAAGAAGAATAGAATTATACATAAGTTTTGTGCCCCTTACTTACCTCAACAAAATGGTATAGCTGAACATAAGAACAGAACCTTGAAGGAAATGATGAATGCTGTACTTTTGAGTTCAGCGACAACCGATGACATATGTGGGGAGCTATTCGTTCAACTTGTCATGTTCTTAACCGTGTATCTCATAAGAAACTAGACTTGACACCTTATGAGATGTGGAAAGGTTATACTCGCAACCTGAATTTTCTTAGAGTGTGGGGGTGGTTTGGCTAAAGTAAGTCTACCTGACTTTAAGAAGTCTATCATTGGACCTAAGACCTATGACATTTTATTCATAGGTTATTCTCATCATTGATGATGAGCGTGTGTCTACCTTTATGATAGGAAACCCAAAAATTTATGATGAGACAATGAGATCCATTGACACTAGTTTTTGGAAAGAGGCTATTAAAAGCGAGCTTAATCCTATTGTTTCTAACCAAACTTGGAATTGACTGAGTTACCTAAAGGTAATAGACCCATAAGTAGTAAATGGATCTTCAAAAAAAAAGATGAGATCTGATGGTTCAATTGAAAAGTTCAAAGCTAGACATGTGATTAGGGGGTTTTACCCTAAAGAAAGGCTTAGACTATTTTGATACTTATTCTCCTGTGACTAAGAATGCTACGATAAGGTCCCTAATTGCCTCAGCTGCACTTCATGAGTTAGTTGTACATCAAATGGATGTCAAGACAGCTTTTTAAATGGTGACCTATTGTAAGAAATTTATATGTCGCAACCTGAGGGGTTTATGATTGTTGAACAAGAGAATAAGGTATGCAAACTTAGAAAATCTCTACATGGTCTAAAGCAAGCACCTAAGTAATGGTATGAGAATTTTATCAGCACTTTAGTGAGGAATGGCTATAATGTGAATACATCTGACTCTTGTGTTTATTCTAAACTAATAGGATCAGATTGTGTGATTATATGCCTATATGTAGATGTCATGTTGATTTTCGGGAATAATCAGGACGTTGTGAATGCTACCAAGAATTTCTTGTCATCTCAGTTTGAGATGAAGACCTAGGAGAAGCTGATGTTTTTAGGAGTTATAGTTATTAGAAGCTCAAATAACATATCTTTGTGTCAATCTTATTACATAAAAAGGTGCTGAAGAAGTTCAACTGTTTTGATGTTGTGCTTGCTAGAACTCCCTATGACCCTAGCATACATCTGAAAAAGAATTTGGGTGAGAGTGTTTCCCAATTAGAATATGCTAAAATCATAGGAAGTGTGATGTTCCTTATGAACTACACTAGACCTGATATAGCCTATGCTGTTAGTTGACTAAGTCACTTTACACATAACCCTAGTAATGAACATTGGAATGCTCTTCATCGTTTGTTAAAATACCTGAAAGGAACTATTGATTGGTGTTTGCATTTTAGTAGATTTCCTGCTGTTTTAGAAGGATTTTGTGATGCAAACTGGGTTTTCGGTAATGATGAAGTTAGTTCAACTAGTTGTTTTGTTTTTACTTTGGGTGGAGGCTCTATATCATTGAAGTCTTCCAAACAGACATGTATAGCACGATCTACCATGTAATCTGAATTCATTGCTCTTAAGTTGGCAGGGCAAGAAGCTGAATGGCTACAGAACTTGTTAATAGACGTGCCATTGTGGGGGGGAACATCTATGGTAATTTCCCTTCATTGTGATTCTCAAGCAGCCTTAGGAGTTGCTAAAACAAGTGTCTATAACGGGAAGAAAAGACATATACGCATCAGACACGGTGTGGTTAAACAACTCCTGTAAAATGGAGTAATTTCTTTGGAATATATGAGGTCCGAAAGAAATCTTGCAGATCCACTAACCAAGGGATTACGAAGGAAAGTCGTTCTTGATTCGTCGAGGGGGATGGGGTTAAAGCCCATGAGGTAAGATAATATGGTTGAACCCAGTAAGGTATGATCCTTAACAAACACTACATGTCTATCCCTTTGACATGTGGTAGTGTTTTTTGAATCCATATCCAAGTTTGGCGGTTCTATTTAGAAGCACTTGATGGAGTCACTTTGAGACAAGTCCATAACCAGTTTTGGTGGTGCTACTGAGAAACACTTGATGGACTTAAGCAGAGGTTGAGCTGTATGCTCTTAATGATTTCATAACCAGTTTTGGCGGTTCTATGGAGAACTTGATGAACCACCTATGTGGGTGTGAGGGTTTGGCCGCCCTCTATGAAAGACAATGGCAGTCTTTCTAGAGCATTCACGAGACCTGATCACTCCAAAATGTAACCCAAGAGCACAACCTAGTATGGCGCAAATGCACGGAGATAAATCCCCGGCAACGGCGCCAAAAACTTGATCGGCCCCGGATATACACCCGAAGAACGATTGTAGTTTTACCGCAACCACACGGTCAAGTGGCAAGCGGGTATCGAACACGAGGAGGTGGTGTTGGCTCCAAACTATCCTAGGTTGGTTTGACTACGAATGTTTTATTGGTGGAGATGGGTACGGTATGATGTAATGGGAATGGTAATGGATGTCGGTGTCGGAGATAGAAAAGTCGGATAAGTATCGATTCAAATACAATATAATAAAAGTATCTAGGGCTAGGGAATTCCCACTACGGATCGTCATACATCTTTGTAAATAGTGAATCTCAATATTACTAGACTTGTGTTGAGGTGAACTAGTTGTAACTGAATAGAGAACCAAGCTCAAGCTCTCGCGCTACTGCCGGTCTATAGCAACCCTAGGATATGGCCCAATCTCTTGCAAACCCTAGCCTAAGCCGCTAGCATTAGGATAGACATCATCGTTCAATCGCCCCTCGATCCCACTCTCGTGCAAACTCGAGTTACGATCTAGGTTGTGATAGTTCGTATTCGTCCAGTCTCTTGCAAACGAATATGGTTATAGATTTATAATAAAAATCGTAGCTTTGGTCCAATCTCTTGCAAACCAAGTCTAGAGAATCTCGATTATAAACCTAAATCGAATATCTAGGTCTTCCCATCGATTAGAATCCAATCTCTTGCAAACCCCAATCGATGGAAATCCCTAGCTATCCGTAATAAATCAATCACAACCTAACCTCCTAGAAATTCTAGTAATTTAGAAATTCATTAATCACAAATCTGAAATTAGATCCATAGGGTTCATCCCCATGCCCTAGAACATCAAATCTACTCAAGCATAGCAACAACGATATAGGAATCAATAAAAACCATTGCTTGCATATAAAAAGATAGCAAATCAAAGATTCAAATAATAAGAATAGAAATACTTAGCTTTGATGAAGAATTCCAATCCAAATACAGGCTTTTTGATCCAACAGGGGGCCTAGGGCATGGCCTAACCTCTAAAATAATCCCCAAGAAAACATGTGGGAACCCTCTCTAATGGTGGCTACAAACCCCTTATATATTCTCCCAAAACCCTAACAAAAAAACCTAGAAAACCCCTCATTCATATTCGTGCCCAAAAACAGCCCAAACCGCAACTTAAAATCTGGGCCCGCCGCCGACTCGGCCGAGTGGAAATTCCAGCACTGCAGCGTCAACTTACAAAAATTCTCCAGATTTCATCCAACCTCCGATTGGCGTGTTCTTAGCGGAGTTGGAACCGTCATGAAGTCTACTATCCATAAAAATATGAGAAAAATACTTTAATTGATGGAATGATAGCAGATTTCAAAATAGTGAACGGTTGTCTGGAAATCTGGGCGCTGCGAGTCCTCGGCGTCACTCGGCCGAGTTGACTTCACTACTCGGTCGAGTGGGCTTCTCTACTCGGCCGAGTGACAGACCCTGTAAAATTACAGTAAGTCAGGGGCCTTGGGGGGTCTGTCTTCGGAGGTGACTCGGCCGAGTGGCTTTACTCGCTCGGCCGAGTGCCTTTCGGTACTCGGCCGAGTAGGAACCCTCAATCGCCTGACGGATTCCAGTAAGTCGGCTCCTTAGATGGGTGGATTTTCTCGTGCCACTTGGGTGAGGGGATCTCCATACTCGGCCGAGTGGACTATCGTCACTCGGCCGAGTGCACGTTGATTTCCTTCTGTGGTGCGTGTCCGGTCTGGTCGGCCGAGTGGCCTTCTTGCTCGGCCGAGTGAGTGCTTCACTCGGCCGAGTGACATGCTGTAGATGCCCAATCTTAATAATTTCGCCTCCTCGTCACTCCTACTGAGTTCCTTCTTCCTCCACCCATCTTCCATCGCCGTTAGCTCCTCGATAGAGCCATGGGAGAGGCTCCGGTACATGTGCAAGTCCTTTAAGCTCATTTTTGTTCCCGATCGCTCCATATTTCCTGAAATTCGACAAAAACAAGAAATAGTGAAAAGTAACGCAATATCGTCGAATACTCGTGAAAATCACAATATGAGCAATCGAAATGGCGTGAAAAACATGCAGAAAAAAGGTGTAAAATATGGACCGATCAAAATCCCCCAAGCTTGCCTCTTACTCGTCCTCGAGGAAGATAAGTAAAGAGACGAACTCGGGATATGAAAACAAAGGAAATGAAATGAAAGAAAAAAGAGGGAACACAAGGTGGAAGTGGTTGCTAGATTATTCTCTCAGATCTCAAGCCATAAGCTATACATCATGATAACTTGGAAAATACGAATCACATGCTATAAGGATTTCAAATCTTACTTTACCATGGTACTTGCAAGCTTTTAAGAGTAATAAGAGGGACTCTCTAAATTCATACAATCAATTCATATCCACATCGCACATTTCATAGAATTTAATATACAAATGTTGGCAATGCACTTTTCAATCAAAAGTTATAAATGAAGCATATAAGATACACACCAAGCATGCAATAGAGAATAGAATAAGAGTCATGGCATTCACATATTTATTTCAAATCATGAAAAATCTCCATATCTAATATATTTTGCTAAGTTTCATCATTATCAAACTTTCACATTCGTGCACATCTCCACTCTAATGTCGTACTCACTCATATGGTCAAATGAATTCACCCCCCGAAGCTTAGCTTAAGGCGTCACATCCAAAGGAATATAATAGTGGAAATGGGATTTTTGCCTTGGTTTTCCCAAGTATTTTGTGGCTCCGATAATGAGATAGAGAAATATCTTTTTTTTCTTTTTGACTTTGTTTCTCATTTTTCTTTTTGGATTTTTGTAAGAGCTATTTGATTTGTATTTTTTTGGATTTTGGCTCCTTTTTGGCTTTTTGGACTTTTTGGAGCTAACTTTTTCTTTTGTGGGGATTTTTGGGAAATAGATGCGATATAAGTAGCTTTAGGAGGTGAACTCAAGTGACATGTAGAGAATAAAAAGATATATGTGGAGAAAGAAATAATGTAACACTCGGTTCACTCTAAGATGTGCACAAATGGTTCAATAAGATAATACATCAACTAATCTCATATGTAAGCATGGATATTCTCAATCATTTCAATAAATAGTGAAGTCAAGCAGTAAAGTTTACAACCATATCAGGCATGCAACAGAAGGTGAATAAGACAATCAAACTGATGCTTCAGATATACTAATGATGCGTGAATCTTGGTGCATTTCCAACAAAAGCATACTAAACGCTAATCAATACATTTAGCTTCAATTAATATCATGCATTCATATAGAGGAATCATCAAAATAATATATAAACAAGCACATGGATTGTAAGACTATGGAATACTCAAAGTAGCATGGCAAGGAATAATAAGCATCCTGATGGTTGGTAAAGCAATAAGAGATATCATCATTCAAAACTCATCTAGCGGAAGAAGAGAAAGGAAAATAAAGAAATAAAAAATAAAAGAGAGGAAAGAAAAGAAAAACAAGCACACAACATGATGCATGAACACAAATAAAAGGAAAATAAGATGGAAAATTCAAAAAAGATGATGCAAAATTTTGAAAAATCTGAAAAAAAAAAACCTAAAATAAAGTAAAAATGCAACTAATGCATCTAAATGGCATGGAATTGCACTCCCCCAAGCTTAAACTTTACATTGTCCTCAATGTGATCATAATGGAAGAATATGAGGAACAATGATAATAATAGGGGGTGAATGAAAAATGATGAAATGAATAACATGAAATCCTAATGCAACTACATGCACATGCAATGATGCATGAGAGCGCTTTCCCCCAAGCTTATACCAAACAATCTTATTCAAATGACTCGATCAATAAAATCATGATTTTGCTAATCGTGATCAAGTCAAACAAATAATAAAATGTGGTTTCACTTGAAAGAAATGCTCGAATGTGGTGAGCAAAAGGTTGTGACACATCAAAATATGAAGAGGGCAATTAATATATATAGTGGGTTTGGGGTGTAAAATTTTTGTTGCCGTCATATGAGGTAATATTTATTCAAGCAAATCTATACGGTCCTCTCGCTGTCGGGAGAATTCGTGTTTATTTAAAGCATAAAAATTTCTACACTACTGGATTGATATCACATATAGCAAAAGGCGGATCCAGTATCTTTGCCGGTTTAGGCAATTGCTCCAACTGCTCCTTTAGTGGCTCCGCTAGATGCGTGTGTCCACAGACTCCATCAGACTCCAGCAATGCGGCTCCCAGCACCTCTCCAAGGACTCCACCTGTACCCTGCAAGAGATAAGCCGCATCAATCCGATGTGGATAATTCTTCTCCAAAATAAATGTATTCCAAAGAGGGTCATCAATATAAGTATTTAAAATTAAAGACGGGTGACAACACTTCCCTGGAAATAAATCTCCACTCTCGTATACCACGTCGATCAACTCCTCATTGTTCGCCTCTGGTTGTTCAGGTAGCTTGGGCATATAAGCGTAGGTCTCATCAGGCAGCTCCTCATCATCGTCAGACTTATCCCATCGTACCTCCTGATCATATTCAATAGCATCCATGGGTGCTAACTCCTCGCTCTCCTCCTCGTATACGTCCCATCATACCTTTTGATCGTATGTTCATGAATCCTACAAAAGGCACGATGAGTCGCCAAAATCTGAATCATTAAAAACATCATACACGGGAGGAGAATCAAATGTAGGAGATGAGGGAGTAAAGAGATCTCCCTGAAGGGGAGCCATAAGCTCTATGTGATTGTCCTCAGCATCAGTGGAAGCGTGGTCCTCTGAGGGATGCTCAGCCTCTGTAGAAGGTGGGGATGGCTGCGGTAGCTCGAAAGGAGGGGGGCACAATTCGGGCTCCATCTGTGTGCAGATGTCATCGTCCAAAGTCACGTCCTCCTCGATGGTCTGCTCCACTACTGTATGCATGAACTCCACAATAATATCCTCTGATGGTATAGGCTGCTCTGACTCAGGTGGGTGGCAGGGGGAGGCGACGACGGCATAAGGTGGCTCTATAGGCTCATGTATCTCGACCATGGTGTAAAAATGGGTCTTGTGCCCCTCAATTAGAGCATAGACTCCATCATCAATTGTGCCTGTGGAAGAGATACAATGAGTAATAAAGTTTTGAAATTCAAGCTCAAAAGGATCACCTGTCGTTATTGTCAATGGACCGGAATTTCGAACTATGTCGACAATGTTTCTCAATAGGTCCGTGTACGTGTCCTCCTTTGGCAACTCAGATGTCTCTATTTGTGGAGTGTTGATGGTATAAAGGTGGATATGATCACCTTCAAGTGAAGCATACACTCCATCTATGACAGTACCTGCACTAGAGACATTAGCCATAACAAAATCGATGAATACTTGGTCGTATGGTTTACTTACCGTAATGGTTAGTGAACCAGTAGATCGAGCATCATCTATCATTTGCTCCAAGGCTGTTGCCAACTGTAGATCACTGAACTTCCCCACTTGCATCCTCTTCAAAAACTCACGTGAGGGTCCCTTTAGCCTTCTAGTGAATATATCAAATAGCGTGGAGTCATTCCACTCATGGTCTGACTCCGTCTGGAACATTTCTAACATTCCTTCAAACCTAGACAAGGCTTCCCCGAAGGATTCTCCATCAGCCTGATAGAATGTAGCAAGATATATGTAGGATTGTATAGAGCCCGCTCGCATTTTCTTTGGAAACACCATCGCTGCAACAACTGTACCTGATCAATCAAAGTAAACAACCTGGAAAAGACGTCAGTGGTACAAAGAGAGATAAAGATAATAATAGCAGGTGGTGGGAAAAAATCTCTCTCAATGTTTTTTTTTTGATTTTTTTTGTTTTTTTAATGTAATCTAATCAACCTAATTGTGACAAATTGGCACCCAACGGAAAACACCTCCCCGGCAACGGCGCCAAAAGCTTGATCGCTCCAAAATGTAACCCAAGAGCACAACCTAGTATGGCGCAAATGCACGAAGATAAATCCCCGGCAACGGCGCCAAAAACTTGATCGGCCCCGGATATACACCTGAAGAACGATTGTAGTTTTACCGCAAGCGCACGGTCAAGTGGCGAGCGGGTATCAAACACGAGGAGGTGGTGTTGGCTCCAATCTATCCTAGGTTGGTTTGACTACGAATGTTTTATTGGTGGAGATGGGTATGGTATGATGTAATGGCAATGGTAATGGATGTCGGTGTCGGAGATAGAAAAGTCGGATAAGTATCGATTCAAATACAATATAATAAAAGTGTCTAGGGCTAGGGAATTCCCACTACGGATCGTCATACATCATTGTAAATAGTGAATCTCAATATTACTAGACTTGTGTTGAGGTGAACTAGTCGTAACTGAATAGAGAACCAAGCTCACGCTCTCTCGCTATTGCCGGTCTATAGCAACCCTAGGATAGGGCCCAATCTCTTGTAAACCCTAGCCTAATCCGCTAGCATTAGGATCGGCATCATCATTCAATCGCCCCTCGAGCCCACTCTCGTGCAAACTCGAGTTACGATCTAGGTTGTGATAGTTCGTATTCGTCCAATCTATTGCAAACGAATATGGTTATAGATTTATAATAAAAATCCTAGTTTTGGTCCAATCTCTTGCAAACCAAGTCTAGAGAATCTCGATTATAAACCTAAATCGAATATCTAGGTCTTCCCATCGATTAGAATCCAATCTCTTGCAAACCCCAATCGATGGAAATCCCTAGCCATCTGTAATAAATCAATCACAACCTAACCTCCTAGAAATTCTAGTAATTTAGAAATTCATTCATCACAAATCTGAAATTAGATCCATAGGGTTCATCCTCATGCCCTAGAACATCAAATCTACTCAAGCATAGCAACAACGATATAGGAATCAATAAAAACCATTGCTTGCATATAAAAAGATAGCAAATCAAAGATTCAAATAATAAGAATAGAAATACTTAGCTTTGATGAAGAATTCCAATCTAAATACAAGCTTTTTGATCCAAGAGGGGGCCTAGGGCATGGCCTAACCTCTAAAATAATCCCTAAGAAAACATGTGGGAACCCTCTCTAATACTGGCTACAAACCCCTTATATAGTCTCCCAAAACCCTAGCAAAAAAAACCTAGAAAACCCCACAAATTCGTGCCCAAAAACAGCCCAAACAGCAACTTAAAATCTAGGCCCGCCACCGACTCAGCCGAGTGGAACATGTGACTCGGCCGAGTGGAAATTCCAGCACTGCAGCGTCAACTTGCAGAAATTCTCCAGATTTCATCCGACCTCCGATTGGCACGTTCTTGGCGGCGTTGGAACCATCATGAAGTGTACTATCCATAAAAATATGAGAAAAATATGTTGATTGGTAGAATGATAGCAGATTTCAAAAGAGTGAACGGTTGTCTGAAAATCTGGGCGCTGCGTGTCCTCGGCGTCACTCGACCGAGTTGAATTCACTACTCGGTCGAGTGGGCTTCTCTACTCGGCCGAGTGACAGACCCTGTAAAATTCCAGTAAGTCGAGGGCCTTGGGGGGTCTGTCTTCGGAGGTGACTCAGCCGAGTGGCTTTACTCGCTAGGCCGAGTGGCTTTCGGTACTCGGCCGAGTCAGAACCCTCAGTTGCCTGACGGATTCCTGTAAGTCGGCTCCTTAGATGAGTGGATTTTCCTGTGCCACTCGGCTGAGGGGATCTCCATACTCGGCTGAGTGGACTATCGTCACTCGGCTGAGTGCACGTTGATTTCCTTCTGTGGTGCGTGTCCGGTCTGGTCGGCCGAGTGGCCTTCTTGCTCGGCCGAGTGGCCTTCTTGCTCGGCCGAGTGACATGCTGTAGATGCCCAATCTTCATCCTTTCGCCTCCTCGTCGCTCCTACTGAGTTCCTTCTTCTTCCACCCATCTTCCATCGCCGTTAGCTCCTCGATAGAGCCATGGGCGAGGCTCCGGTACATGTGCAAGTCCTTTAAGCTCATTTTTGTTCCCGATCGCTCCATATTTCCTGAAATTCGACAAAAAACAAGAAATAGTGAAAAGTAACGCAATATCGTCGAATACTCGTGAAAATCGCAATATGAGCAATCGAAATGGCGTGAAAACATGCAGAAAAAAGGTGTAAAATATGGACCGATCAAAATCCTCCAAGCTTGCCTCCTACTTGTCCTCGAGGAAGATAAGTAAAGAGACGAACTCGGGATATGAAAACAAAGGAAATGAAATGAAAGAAAAAAGAGGGAACACGAGGTGGAAGTGGTTGCTAGATTATTCTCTCAGATCTCAAGCCATAAGCTATACATCATGATAACTTGGAAAATACGAATCACATGATATAAGGATTTCAAATCTTACTTTACCATGGTACTTGCAAGATTTTAAGAGCAATAAGAGGGACTCTCTAAATTCATACAATCAATTCATATCCACATCGCACATTTCATAGAATTTAATATACAAATGTTGGCAATGCACTTTTCAATCAAAAGTTATAAATGAAGCAGATAAGATACACACCAAGCATGCAATAGAGAATAGAATAAGAGTCAAGGCATTCACATATTTATTTCAAATCATGAAAAATCTCCATATCTAATATATTTTGCTAAGTTTCAGCATTATCAAACTTTCCCATTCGTGCACCTCTCCACTCTAATGTCGTACTCACTCATATGGTCAAATGAATTCACCCTCAGAAGCTTAGCTTGAGGCGTCGCATCCAAAGGAATATAATAGTGGAAATGGGATTTTTGCCTTGGTTTTCCCAAGTATTTTGTGGCTCTGATAATGAGATAGAGAAATATCTTTTTTTTCTTTTGGACTTTGTTTCTCATTTTTCTTTTTGGATTTTTGTAGGAGCTATTTGATTTGTATTTTTTTGGATTTTGGCTCCTTTTTGGCTTTTTGGACTTTTTGGAGCTAACTTTTTCTTTTGTGGGGATTTTTGGGAAATAGATACGATATAAGTAGCTTTAGGAGGTGAACTCAAGTGACATATAGAGAATAAAAAGAAATATGTGGAGAAAGAAATAATGTAACACTCGGTTCACTCTAAGATGTGCAAAAATGGTTCAATAAGATAATACATCAACTAATCTCATATGTACGCATGGATATTCTCAATCATTTCAATAAATAGTGAAGTCAATCAGTAAAGATTACAACCATATCAGGCATGCAACAGAAGGTGAATAAGACAATCAAACTGATGCTTCAGATATACTAATGATGCGTGAATCTTGGTGCATTTCCAACAAAAGCATACTAAACGCTAATAAATACATTCAGCTTCAATTAATATCATGCATTCATATAGAGGAATCATCAAAATAATATCTAAACAAGCACATGGATAGTAAGACTATGGAATACTCAAAGTAGCATGGCAAGGAATAATAAGCATCGTGATGGTTGGTAAAGCAATAAGAGATATCATCATTCAAAACTCATCTAGCGGAAGAAGAGAAAGGAAAATAAAGAAATAAAAAATAAAAGAGAGGAAAGAAATGAAAAAAAAGCACACAACATGATCCATGAACACACATAAAAGGAAAATAAAATGGAAAATTCAAAAAAGATGATGCAAAATTTTGAAAAATCTGAAATAAACCTAAAATAAAGTAAAAATGCAACTAATGCATCTAAATGGCATGGAATTGCACTGTAATCTAATCAACCTAATTGTGACAAATTGGCACCCAACGGAAAACACCTCCCCGGCAACGGCGCCAAAAACTTGATCGCTCCAAAATGTAACCCAAGAGCACAACCTAGTATGTCGCAAATGCACAGAGATAAATCCCCGGCAACGGCGCCAAAAACTTGATCGGCCCCGGATATACACCCGAAGAACGATTGTAGTTTTACGGCAAGCGCACGGTCAAGTGGCGAGCGGGTATCGAACACGAGGAGGTGGTGTTGGCTCCAATCTATCCTAGGTTGGTTTGACTACGAATGTTTTATTGGTGGAGATGGGTATGGTATGATGTAATGGTAATGGTAATGGATGTCGGTGTCGGAGATAGAAAAGTCGGATAAGTATCGATTCAAATACAATATAATAAAAGTGTCTAGGGCTAGGGAATTCCCACTACGGATCGTCATACATCATTGTAAATAGTGAATCTCAATATTACTAGACTTGTGTTGAGGTGAACTAGTCGTAACTGAATAGAGAACCAAGCTCATGCTCTCTCGCTTTTGCCGGTCTATAGCAACCCCAGGATAGGGCCCAATCTCTTGCAAACCCTAGCCTAAGCCGCTAGCATTAGGATCGATATCATCGTTCAATCGCCCCTCGAGCCCACTCTCATGCAAACTCGAGTTACGATCTAGGTTGTGATAGTTCGTATTCGTCCAATCTCTTGCAAACGAATATGGTTATAGATTTATAATAAAAATCCTAACTTTGGTCCAATCTCTTGCAAACCAAGTCTAGAGAATCTCGATTATAAACCTAAATCGAATATCTAGGTCTTCCCATCGATTAGAATCCAATCTCTTGCAAACCCCAATCGATGGAAATCCCTAGCTATCCGTAATAAATCAATCACAACCTAACCTCCTAGCAATTCTAGTAATTTAGAAATTCATTCATCACAAATATGAAATTAGATCCATAGGGTTCATCTCCATGCCCTAGAACATCAAATCTATTCAAGCATAGCAACAACGATATATGAATCAATAAAAACCATTGCTTGCATGTAAAAAGATAGCAAATCAAAGATTCAAATAATAAGAATAGAAATACTTAGCTTAGATGAAGAATTCCAATCTAAATACAAGCTTTTTGATCCAAGAGGGGGCCTAGGGCATGGCCTAACCTCTAAAATAATCCCTAAGAAAACATGTGGGAACCCTCTCTAATGGTGGCTACAAACCTCTTATATAGTCTTCCAAAACCCTAGCAAAAAAACCTAGAAAACACCTCAAATTCGTGCCCAAAACAGCCCAAACATGAACTTAAAATCTGGGCCCGCCGCCGACTCGGCCGAGTGGAACATGTGACTCGGCCGAGTGGAAATTCCAGCACTGCAGCGTCAACTTGTAGAAATTCTCCAGATTTCATCCGACCTCCGATTGGCACGTTCTTGGTGGCGTTGGAACCTTCATGAAGTCTACTATCCATAAAAAATATGAGAAAAATAATTTGATTGCTATAATGATAAAATATTTCAAAAGAGTGAACGGTTGTCTGAAAATCTGGGCGCTGCGAGTCCTCGACGTTACTCGACCGAGTTGACTTCACTACTCGGTCGAGTGGGCTTCTCTACTCGACCGAGTGACAGACCCTGTAAAATTCCAGTAAGTCGGGGGCCTTGGGGGGTCTGTCTTTGGAGGGGACTCGGCCGAGTGGCTTTACTCGCTCGGCCGAGTGGCTTTCGGTACTCGGCCGAGTCGGAACCCTCAATCGCCTGACGGATTCCAGTAAGTCAGCTCCTTAGATGGGTGGATTTTCCCGTGCCACTCGGGTGAGGGGATCTCCATACTCGGCCGAGTGGACTATCGTCACTCGGCCGAATGCACGCTGATTTCCTTCTGTGGTGCGTGTCTGGTCTGGTCGGCCGAGTGGTCTTCTTGCTCGGCCGAGTGAGTGCTTCACTCGGCCGAGTGACATGCTGTAGATGCCCAATCTTCATCATTTCGTCTCCTCGTTGCTCCTACTGAGTTCCTTCTTCTTCCACCCATCTTCCATCACCGTTAGCTCCTCGATAGAGCCATGGGCGAGGCTCCGGTACATGTGCAAGTCCTTTAAGCTCATTTTTGTTCCTGATCGCTCCATATTTCCTGAAATTCGACAAAAACAAGAAATAGTGAAAAGTAACGCAATATCATCGAATACTCGTGAAAATCGCAATATGAGCAATCGAAATGGCGTGAAAACATGCAGAAAAAGGTGTAAAATATGGACCGATCAAGACCCAAGGTGTGCGCATGGCCTATAGCACTTGTTATGTATAGCAGAGTTTGCACAATCTCAAGGGAACAATATGTGTTGTGGGGGTCTCAACCAAACTCTAATGAGTTCAAGAGCAATTCACTCATTAGAAAGTAAGTTGTTGCCTCACTTCACTACGTATCAATTCAATCGAAAGACATTG
Organism: Scilla litardierei; assembly: GCA_030789695.1. Taxonomy (NCBI): domain Eukaryota; kingdom Viridiplantae; phylum Streptophyta; class Magnoliopsida; order Asparagales; family Asparagaceae; genus Scilla; species Scilla litardierei. Next base: position 52,531,461 of record CM061136.1, on the reverse strand, counting down.
ATACTTTAGTATTCATCCCTCTTTACCTAAGAACTTTCTCATCTCTTTCTTGAGCCATTAAGTGGGGGATTGTTGGAATTAATGGCTCTTTTAGCCATTTGTTCACTCCCATTTTTCATTTTGTTTTTTGTCCCACATTGCTTGGGCAATATGCCTTGGAGGTGTTTATTAAGGGAGTTATAGAGACTTGGGGTATGCCCCAAGTGGTACGACTCTTTTGTGAACGGGCGATGACGCACACAACCACCACACATGCGTGCTCTCCTCGCCTCGCCTCGCCGTGTCATGACATGTTGTGTTGTGCATGCGCATTCCTTTTTTGGATGGCGCAACCTTCCTTTTTTGGTCACATGTAGATTTATTGCGTTAATTGTCTTTGATTGAGCCATTAACTTTCCATATTTATTGCGTCCATTAAATCTGTTGTTTATTACGTGTTAATGAAGACATTTTGCATTCCATTCATTGCAGCTCTTTAATACGTGACCCTTTGAAATTCTGTAACAGTTTTTGTTACCTCATATAAATTTACATGGCCTAATTCCTGATATAATGACGATGTGTTTTTTCCTCTCTTGATCTCCCACTCCTGGGTACTGTTGTGCAATCTCCAAAGCTTCTGGCTGCGAGTGGACGCATTCTGGGGCTGCTGTGTTAACCTTGGGGAGCAACCGGTAATTCTGATTACCACCGAGGTCGGGCCTAATTGTTTTCAAGGCAGTGGTCATTCCACGGCACATCGTTTCATTCTTGGTTTTCTGCTTCTCTGTTCATCATCGTATAGCCCCTGTATCCTACCAACTTTTATTACAGCCGCCTCCCAGTCTCCAACCACGACACATTGGGACAGAGCCACCGCCTCTAACTTCGGGCTGGCCATTGCCTCCAGTCCCCTCCACCCCACTCCGTCTGCCCTCGACATGTCGATCTGCCCTCATGATTAATCCACCCATTTAACAGATTCGAGGGGCCCTCCATGATTAATCCACCATCAAGAAGCAATTTTTCACTCTCGGCCTAGAGAAAGATCTATGTTACCCTTGTGATCCAAGTCCATCCAGATCTCAAACAGCCACTCACCAGAGATCAAGACTCCAGCCTGCTCGTCGGAGATCAAGGAACTATATTAATCCGCTCGATCATTGTTTTTACCATTTCGAATGTCACCGTTCGACAACAAGCTCCAATAGTCGATCACGAAATCCAGGTTCATTCATTTGATTTTTTTTGCAATTTATATTTTGATCTTGATAAAGTTGACCATGAATTGAGATTACAAATTAAATCCTAATTTGCGTGAAAGATCTTAGTGTTATGAATGAGGGAGGCCTTTGGCCTCCCCTTCTTCATTACCCATTCATTAGGCCCCCATTACTTAGAGTAATGGGGACCCTTGGTCTCCTAGAGGCTTTTGGCCTCCCCACTATGAGATATATAAATAGAGCACCATGGTTCTTAGCTATGGTGACTTATTCTTAGCAATGAAATTGTGGTGTATGTTACCCTGGTGACTTTTGGCCTTGGTTTTGTAATGTTTTTGTGGTGTATGTTTATAGGTAGAGCATGTAAACCGGTACGCGCGTGCTACCTTTAGGATATTAGTGATTGTCTTTTGTGTCGTGTATGTGTACTCAGTGTGGACCGTGATATACGTATGGAGTGGCCTGGATGATGGTATTCATATAGGTGTGAATAGCGTCATAGCAGGCAATTCCTTAGACTTAGTCTTTCGTATTATGGTATGACTTATCTTTGGCTGCATATGATTGTATCAAAATTTTTGTTTTCTTTTAAACCAAATCTTTAAAGTTTTGAGACTAGCACACAAGATCACAACCCCGACCTCCCCTCATCCAATACCACAACTCCACACGTTTTTTTTCCGAATTTTGTAAATATGTCTTTGGCCTTAAACTTCCTTTCCTTCCCTATTCGGGAGTGTTAAGTTTGATAGTTATGATATTGTTAGTAATAGCTGTTATTGTTATAGGGTTATGTTTGTGGGTAGGTTTAAGGTGAGATGAGATATGTTGTACAGGTGGATAGTTGATTTTGGAACACAAAGATATTAGATTAGATTTCTTTGGATGAAAAGAATGAGGTGTCCAAGACTTATTTATAATGCAAACGTGTGACGGGCTCAATGGAGAATTCTAGTCGGATGAAATTATATGCGGGGGGATGATAACTTATCAGACTTGAGACTTAGACGAGTGGTAGATAGGAGTAGCTACGGAGTATAGTATGAGTTAGGGTGATCATGAGAATGAGTAGAGCATTTAAAGCATCATGACTTGATTGTTAATGTTGACGTGAGAAGACATTGGGAATAACACAACGTGTTGAGATAAATGGATGGTTAGGTAGTCGGACTTAATATTGGTTAGGATTAGTTATAGTGAGTAGGATAAGATGTGTTTTTGATAGTTCAATTATTTGGTGGATAAATTTATGGGAAGATATGACAAGGAATGTACTGAGGACACGGCGATTATTGATTTGTGAAAGGTGTTATAAGATCGACAAAGTTTTTGTCTTGGATTGGTGATTGACTAGAACATCAGTTTAGCGATTGATTAATATTGAAAAGAGTTTGAGAAATTTGAAGATGTTATTGAGCGATGATGTTTAGTGGAGTAGTATGGTATAAGAAGATGATTATTATTCTTTTATGAGAACTTGGAGTTGAAAATTTGAACAGCAGTGATGGGTCTATAGTTAAGTGTTAGGATGTGAGTTTAGTCGTGGCATTATCCAGTGGAAAGACGGGGTATGATGGATTATTTGAGGAACGATATTGAAGTTATCGGAATAGCGATCTTTATGTGTAGATATGAGAGTTGCGGGTATAATATTAGATAGATAGTATTATTATTAGTATAAGTGATTACGAGGGCGGAATCGTTTCTAAGGTGGGTAGAATGTAACGGCCACTTTCCGACCGTACGTAATTTAGCGCGTAGTTGTGTATTGTATGCATTTTGTGTATTTGATTTTTATTACAGTTGTTCCTAGTTCAGACGCATGACCGAATCCCGTATTCTCGACCCTCACGGAGGCGCGATCGTCCCGGTATTTTCTTTGTAATTTTTGGACGTCAACGGACCAACCTGCTAATAACTCATTATTAGTTCTTTAAAAAAAACATTTTTTAATTAAACTTTTTGAAGGTTTAAGGACCTGTACGTCCTGTTAACATATACTTGAATAAATACTTCATTTTTTAAACTTTAACTAAAGTTAGGCTAACACTTCCTTAAGGAATCAAAGCAGTTTCAAAGTGCTCAGGAAATCAAATCTCTTTTGTATTTAAAATATTTGAAATCCCATCCCATCAAATCCTAACAGACTAATTTCCTTTTATTTCTCTCTCCCACGTCCTATAACTCTCCCCTACTGTGCACTACAAAAAGGAACTCAGGCCTTACAAAAACATTTTCCTCCAGAGGGCAAGCCCTAGCAAGCTATATGATCGTCTCTTCTCCTAACAAACCCTAGGAAACTTTAGCCAGTCCTTCTTTAGAAACCCCCAAAGCCACTTGCTCTTCCCATTCCTCTCCCCTGTCATTCACACAAGGAGACCAACAAATATTTCTGGACCTAAGCTATCCTCTCCCCTCTCTCCCTCAAACCGCACCAAGAAAACACTATCCCCTAAACTATCCTACAGTACGACCTAGCTTACAAAAAGGAATGAAACCCTACTATCCCTAAGCTTGCACGCATTAGACCCCCCAGGCCAAAAAAAACCCCGGACCCCAGGTTCTCTTTCACCTGCAGTTGACGCGCGCTCCACGGCCAAGCACAGCCGCCACACCAAGCAACCCGCGGCCACCCTCATCACAGATCCGGCCACCTGCAACCTAGCCGTGGCCTCCTCTTGATTACCGGCCTGCCCCTTGCTATCCACACAGCCCACGGCAGCCCCGTGCATCTAGGAGTCCATGCACGCCGCAGATCTCACGCTCTTTCCCGACGTCCTAGCCATCGTCGTGCCGTTTTGTTGCGCTACTCGCAACCGAAGCGATCCAGACGCCGTTCTCGTTGCCGTGCCATCTCGCTGCACTAACCACAGCCGAGACGATCCCGAGACGATCCCGAGACGATCCTGAGATGAGCCTTACTGCGCTGCCCGCAGTCGGGGACGCCAAGCACCGCCACCGTCCCATATCCGATGCCGACACGTGCGCGTTCGTCGCACTAGGTTGGTCTTTTCACTCGTAGTAACCCAAACCATACGACATTGAAAACCTAATTAAAATCGAAAACTTAAATAACTAAATTTACTTTTGCTCCTTTAAACCGTTGTAACATCTAGAATCGACGATCGGACTAATTTGACTGTGCACATAAGATAGAATCATCGAATAGGTTGAACTTTCAGAACTTGACAAGAAAACTGTAGGTTAGCCACAATCAACTTAGAAACATACCATAATAGGAACTTCTAAAAATGTGACCTGACACCGTCGCAGTGACCTTGTTTCAGACAGACTACCGCAGACGAGACGCCTGACTGTGCACATAAGATAGAATCTCTATACTTCTTGTCCTGAGTTTCTGGGTTTGGGGTAGGGTTGAGCGTGCGCACGGGGAGAGGGTCTGATCCCCCTTAACCCGTAAGGCGTGAACCCTTCGTGTCTCACGTGTCGTGTCATATCCGTCTTGTCGTGGCTAGTTCCGTCTTGTCCTGTCACCTTTAGGATAGTCCCGTAGTTTGGTAGCACACGCTATAACTACTACTTGTCACGCTTTACTTTCCTGCTGCGTTTACTTTTTGTTCCTCTGTTATAACCTCAGCATGCTAATCAACCAGTAAACCATTGTTTAATAGTTGGTGCATTTGCAGTAGAGTCTAACCCTTCTTGTAGACTTTACCTGACGTACAGTTCCTTTTCTCTTGGGTGCTGTACGTCAGGTGTTCAGCCAGAGTTCGTGGATGAGGCAGACTCATTGGAGTACGAGGAGCCTAGGACGTCGACTCGGAGTACGTGCCTGACGAGGACCAGAACTTGAGGTCTTTTTAGTCGTCACTTCCAGAGGTTACTGCTTTTAGTTTACTTTTAGATAGTTTGTTGCCATGCTTAGGCTTATTTTTAGACTTTGTACTCGCTGGATACTATATCTCTAATTTAATGAATGCCATTTCCTTTCTGTACTTCCTATTGTTCCGAATTTTATTAATGCAAGAACCTGAAGTTTTAAAATGGTACCCCCTACAGACGCTTATTGGGTCCGAGCTTCACAGCTCCGGCCCAAACGGGCCTTAGTCACGCTTCACCTCCGTCTTTTTGGGAAGCGGGGCATGACAATGGCTGAAGGGGAAGGACCCCAATACATTTACAACCTGGGAGAAGTTCTCAAATGCTTTCCTAAACAAGCTCTTCCCTCCGGGAAGACAATGAAGCTAAAGAGCGAAATCTCCTCCTTCTCCCAGGGCAGCCATGAATCATTGCATGAAGCATGGATGAGGTTTAAGGAAATGCAAAGGAAATGCCCTCACCATGAGCTCCCCCGCTGGCAGATATAAACTTGTTCTACAATGGGCTGAGGGACGACTTAAAGTCCTCAATGGATGCCCCAGCGGGAGGGTCCTTCATGGCACGAAACGAAGTTGATGCTGGTAATATTTTGGAAAATATGGCATCAAATAATGAAAGGTGGAGCGATGAGCGCGCCACACCAAAATCTAGAGGAATGCATCGGGTGGAAGAAGTAGATAAACTGTCTAGCAAATTTGATTTGCTTTTGTAACGACTGCTTTTCATGTATCTGGATTTAATATAATATAATATATGTTTTGGTGGATTTTCTCTTCATGTGTGGTTTTCGTCTCTGTAGTTTTCATTTTCGATAGGTTCGTCGTATTTTCTCGTTTCTTCCTTAGGATCGTCGATTTCGAAGTGTGTCACTCGTGACGGACTTCATAACGGTCGTATCTAACTATTAGATCAAGCCTAGGAGTCTTAGGAATCGATCCCGGGGCACCGCGCTCCATATCAGAACTTTTCGTGCTCATTAGCCGGTGTAAGAAGGGCCACCGACCGACTAGATGACGATCCAGTCGGTCGGCAATCCTTCTTGGACCGACTAGTTAGATTTCTAAATTTCCCAGGAGTTACTGTTTATCGTTAGTCGGTCTAAGAACGTTGGTTGACCGACTAGGTTGCAAACTAGTCGGTCGGCAACGCTTCTTTAACCGACTAACTCATCATCTTATTTTTGTATCAGCTACTGTTTACTCTTAGTCGGTCTAAGAACGTTCATCGACCGACTAGATGATAAACTAGTCGGTCAGTATTTGTTCATGGACCGACTAACTCTAAAATCCTATTTTCGTTCAGGAGTTACTGTTTGCACTTAGTCGGTCTGCGTTGGTCGACCGACCGACTAGTTGCCAAACTAGTCGGTCAGTGGTTGCTCTTTGACCGACTAACTAGTGTTAAAACCCTAATTTCTGGGCAGCCACTAGCCCATCCTATTTAAACCCAACCCAAACGATTTCATCTTCTCCAACACGACCCAAAACCCTAAAATCTTCCCCCTTGAGCCCCCATCTTCCTCCAAGCTTCATTTCTTCATTCCAAGCCCTAAATCCATCATCCAAACCATCCATTCACTCTATCTACCCCTCATCTTCCCCAAAATCTCACCAAAACCCATCAAAATCCCCAAATCCCCCAAAACCCTAATTCTCCCAAACTTCTCCAATCTTTTCCAGATCTGATCCTAGGGTTCCCCGGAGTGTTTCTTCCGTCTCCTCTTGGTAAGAAATCGATCTACCGTTGTTTTCATAACTTATTTATAATTTTTGTGAAACCCTAATAAATTTCATGTTGTTTGATGTTGTTTCCCCCATAACAGCGATCTCCCCGTAGATTGGCATTCGTGTGACGAAGTAGTCGCCATCCCCGGTGCTAGGCAAGTGAAACTTGCCACTTAGGGTTTAGGCCATGTTTTAGGCCATTTGCTTGTTGTAGGCGTAAAAGAGGCTAGGCGACGAAATGATACTCGCCTAGGCGCAAATTGGGGAACTAGCTTGACAACGAAGCTAGTTCCAACACATATAGCATGTTGCACAAATACCATGTCATGTTTACTTTCCATTAACGGTACGCAAATTAAATGTCATGTCATTGCATTCTTTTGGTGATCTCGTGATTGCGTAGCATCGCTACAATACTTGTGTTTCCTGGCTCGTGAGCAGAAGCGAGCATAATGAGTTGCTAACCCCAACGCTCGACATATTGAATTGTGAACTAAGAAACAAGCTCCCGTGCGGGGCAACCCTGGCTCACTTGCTGGGCTCATGTGCAGGGACCCTGGCTTGTTTAGTGCGGGATGGGGTAAGGGTTAAGCGGCCAGGCAACTGGGGGTCTGTTTGATCAACAACTGCAGTTGTAAGGCGTAAACTCTTTGGGGTGGGGTAGTGTTTAGTGCCGATCGGTCTGAATGTTGTACCATTCAGCGAAGGGCGTAAACATCTACAAAACAACCGTGAAATGTGAATTGTGTTTAGTGCCGATCGGTCTGAATGTTGTACCATTCAGCGAAGGGCGTAAACACCTACAACGTGAATAGTGAATTGATTGAGATTGATAGTAGCGTGGCTACTCTTGTCTTGTCTTGTCTTGTCCTGATAATGGTTCTCTTGTACAAATCATCTTGCCATGTTTTAATTGTGCACTCATGTTATAACTGCCATGTCATGCATACTAAACTGCTAGGTTGCTAGTTGCCTTACTTTCAGTTTCCTTGCCCAAGTCTTTTAGACTTGCTGACATGTGCCCCTTTACTCTTTTGGGTGACACATGTTAGATCCTGAGCCCGAGTACCTTGTTGAGGACGAGGTGTTTGCTGACGCTGAGCCCGAGCTTGTGTTTGACGGGGAGTACGTGGACACTGGGGATCAGTCATAGTGTCTTCGTGTGTTTTACTTTTGTTAGACAGTTGTTTTGTTATCGGTGCGTAGCACCTATACTTTGTTGTTGTCGTTTCTTTGTTGGCCTTGTTCTGGGCCTTTAGACTCTTTTTCCTTTTAGCCTGGTGGCTTTTCTGGATGTTGGACTTATGTTGATGTTGGACAACTTATGAGATGTGAATTTTATTTCAGTCTCTCCTTGTGTTATTATTGTTATTCCGTTGTGGTTACAGGGACCTGCTTATATTTTATTGACGCTTATCGGGTTTGGGGCTTCATAGCTCCACTCCCGTGCGGACCTTTTCACGTCTCGCCTCCATTTTAGGGAAGCGGGTCGTGACAGGTTTTGTTGGTGGCCCATGCAGGTCCTTCTGTAACTGCGATTTTTGGAATAGCGATAATAATATTAGAATGTCCAATAAATTAAGTTCGACGTCCGATGTCATAAGCTATGAGTCTAATCTGATTCGTTTTCTGTGTCACTAGATGGCAGGAAGACGTTTCACCCGTGGTGGGGGTAGTGGCGCAGTCCCTCATGATGAGGAGCCTGAACGGGAACCCACCAGCGGTGAGATGATGCGGATGATGCTGCAGATGATGCAAGTGCAGCAGGGCGTGCTTCTGCAAGTCCAGAATGCCCCGCTTGCCCGAGCTGCCCGGGCTCTTCCTGATGTTCCTCGCCCTGAGCCAGGAGCGAAGCAATTTCGGGAGCTGGGTCCCGCATATTTTGATGGTTCTAAGGGTCCTCTGGCTGCCGATGAGTGGATTCGGAACATCGAGGACAATCTGAAGATGGCCAAGATCACCCCGGTTGGATGGGTTGATTTGGCGAAGAGGCAACTCAAGGATAATGCTCGGAATTGGTGGGATGCGGAAGAGAAGATGTTGGTGGAGCCGATAGCTTGGGCTACCTTCAAGGCCAGATTTGAGGGTGAGTTCTTCCCGAAAGCTGCCAGGGAGGAGATGCTGCAGCGTTTTATCGATTTGAGGCAAGGGAACTCGTCGGTGGACATGTATCACCAAGAGTTCATGAGGCTGAGTCGGTTTGCACCAAAGATGGTGCAGGACGCTGAGGAGAGAGCTCAGAGGTTCCTGCAGGGGCTTGCTTCGGAGCTTCAGAGTTTTGTGACCTCTTCTGACCGGGAATCTTATCAGAAGGTTCTGGTCGCTGCTAAGAGGCAGGAGCTGCTCGTGAACCAGAGAAGGGGGTCTGTTGTTGGTGCTGGGAAGAGGCCTGTGGAACAGGCGAGAGCTGTGGTTAGACCTGGATTCAGGCCTAATCAGTCCGCTCAGTTTAAGAGGCCAGGAGGGCCTATTCTGAAGTCTTGCCATTTCTGCGGTAAGCCTGGCCATATCAAGGATCAGTGTCGGAAGTTTCTGGGCCAGTGTTTGGTTTGCGGTGATGCTTCCCATGTCGCGAAGGATTGTCGGCATGCGGGTCCGCTGCGGAGGGCACCTGTTGCAGCTCAGTCGTTGCAACAGCGAGCGTCTGTTCCTGCTGGTCGTGGAGCAGCTCTTGTTCCACAGAGGCAGGCTTTTCAGTAGGCTGTTCTGCCGAGGAGGCAGGCTTTTCTGATGACCGCTGCGGAGAGCGAGGCTGTGGATGAGGTTATCGCAGGTAATCCTCAATCTAGCTGTTACTTTCCTAGCTGGTTTGATTGTTAGATTGTGTTTGTTTGCTTGAACATGGTTGTTTTCTAGACTAGGGTTTGATTGTTAATTGCTTGATTAGGTGTGGTTTTGGTGTGCACATTTCCTGCACGAGTCCTCTTTGACTCTGGTGCATCGATGTGCATTATTTCTCGGAGCTTCGTGGAGAGGCATTCCTTGTCGACGTCCCCTCTTCCCAAGAGTTGGAATATCGTTACAGGGAATGGTGTGGTCTCGGTGCATCGTGGTTGCAATTCTTGCTCGTTGGTGGTCTGTGGACATGAGCTTTTTGCTGATTTCATTGTCCATGACATCGTCAACAATGATGCAGTTCTTGGGATGGACTGGCTTGCGAGCTTCTATGCTACGATCGACTGTCGGAGAAAGAAGGTGGTGTTCGAGATTCCTGGACATCCAGTGTTTGAGTTCAGTCGTGGTAGCAGTTCGCTTGGTCCTGTCAGATTTCGGGCCAGGCCGGTGGAGGCTGTGGCTATGCAGATGGAGTTGGAGTGGCCAGCTGTGGTGCGAGATTTCGGCGACGTCTTCCCCGAGGAGATGTCTGGTTTGCCGCCTGATCGAGCTTTGGAATTTTCAATCGATCTTGTTCCAGGTGCGCAGCCGATTTCGAAGGCGCCGTATCGTATGGCACCTGCAGAGTTGGAAGAGTTGCGAAAGCAGTTGGATGAGCTTTTGCAGAAGGGTTATATTAATCCTAGCGTGTCTCCGTGGGGAGCACCGGTGTTGCTGGTTAAGAAGAAGGATGGTTCGCGTCGCATGTGCGTGGACTATCAGGAATTGAATGCGGTGACCATTAAGAATAAATATCCGTTGCCTCGCATCGATGATATTTTTGATCAGCTTGGAGGTTCGAGGGTGTTTTCTAAATTGGATTTGAGGAGTGGTTACCATCAGTTGAAGGTGAAGAAGGGAGATGTTCCGAAGACAGCGTTCAGGACGAAGTATGGACACTATGAGTTCGTGGTTATGCCTTTCGACGTAACTAACGCGCCCGCAGTTTTCATGAATCTGATGAACCTGATTTTCTACGACTTTTTGGATAAGTTTGTCGTTATCTTTATTGACGACATTCTGATCTATTCGAAGTCGGAGGAAGAGCATGCCTCGCACTTAAGGACGATGTTGGAGATTTTGAGGAAGCATCATTTGTATGCTAAGTTTTCGAAGTGCGAGTTTTGGCTGGATAGAGTTGATTTTCTCGGGCATGTGGTGACTGGAGATGGTATTTCAGTGGATCCTGAGAAGATTAGGGCCATCAGGGAGTGGCCTGTTCCGTCGTCGGCGTCTGAGATTCGGAGTTTTCTTGGACTTGCTGGTTACTATCGGCGATTCATTAAGGACTTTTCTCGTATTGCTGAGCCGATAACCAGGTTGACGCGGAAGGATGTTGCTTTTGTTTGGTCGGGTGATTGTGAGAGTGCTTTTGGTGTTCTGAAGGAGAGGTTGACGAATGCCCCTATTCTTATTGTGCCTGATCGCAGCGGTGGATTTGAGATCTTTTGCGATGCTTCTGGCAAGGGTCTCGGTTGTGTGTTGCATCAGCACGGGCATGTTGTGGCGTATGCGTCTCGTCAGCTTAAGGTTCATGAGAAGAATTACCCGACGCATGATTTGGAGTTGGCTGCCGTTATGTTTGCTCTTAAGATTTGGAGGCACTTCCTGCTGAGTGAGAAAGTGAAGATTTTCACCGATCACAAAAGCTTGAAGTACATTTTCACTCAGAAGGAGCTCAACATGCGACAGCGTCGATGGTTGGAGCTTATGGCGGATTATGATATTGATTTGCAGTTTCACCCTGGCAAGGTGAATGTGGTTTCGGATGCTTTGAGTAGTCTTCCAGCGGTGATGATTTTGACCTCGCAGTGGAGATTGCAGCAGGATTTTTGCGAGTCTGGTGTGTAGATTGTTCTTCCTGGAGAGGCTTCGTCGTTAATGTACATGCAGGTACAGTCGACGATCGTGGATCGGATTAAAGCTGGCCAGGCTGAGGATTCGAAGCTGGTGAGGATTCGGGAGCAGGTGGAAGCCGGTCTGCGGACTGACTTTTTGATTCATGAGGATGGCTCGCTGAGGTTTGGGGCCAGGTTGTGTGTGCCAGCTGGGGATATCAGAGAGGAGTTGATGGTGGAGGCACACTGTTCGCCGTATTCTGTGCATCCTGGTGGCACCAAGATGTACCAGGATCTTCGTCTGAATTATTGGTGGCATGGTATGAAGAGGAGCGTGGCTCGGAGTGTAGCCAAGTGCTTGGTTTGCCAGCAAGTGAAGGCGGAGCATCAGCGTACGGTCGGGTTGCTACAACCGCTTCCGATTCCGGAGTGGAAATGGCAACACATCACTATGGATTTCGTGACTGGACTACCTCGGAGTCCGAAGCAGAATGACGCGATTTGGGTGATCGTAGATCGATTGACCAAATCTGCGCACTTTATTCCGTTCCGAGTGGGACAGTCCACTGAGGCGCTAGCAAGGAGATATATGGAGGTAAAATTCTTTTTACTCTCCGTTTTTATTTCCTTTTCCTAGTTTGGATAGTGATGTAGCGTGAATCGTGCAGGAGGTTGTGCGACTTCATGGGGTCCCCGTGAGTATCGTGTCTGACAGAGACACGAGGTTCACATCTCAGTTCTGGCAGAGTTTGCAGAAGAGCTTGGGTACGCGTCTGAGTTTCAGCACGGCGTACCATCCGCAGACGGATGGCCAGTCCGAGAGGACGATTCAGATTTTGGAAGACATGCTGAGGGCGTGCATGTTGGATTTCAAGGGTTCGTCGGAGGACCATCTGCATTTGGTGGAGTTCTCTTACAACAACAGCTTCCAGGCGAGTATTGGCATGGCGCCTTTCACCGCTCTTTATGGGAGGAAATGTCGATCGCCATTGAGTTGGGATGACGTTGGTGATCGGGAGTTGTTGGGACCTGAGATGATCGTGGAGGCCGTGGATATCGTCAGGAATATTCGGGAGAGGTTGAGAATTGCTCAGGACCGTTTTAAGCATTGGGCGGATGCTAAACGTCGTCCTTTGGAGTTTCAGCCGGGCGACCATGTGTTCTTGAAGATTTCCCCGAATCGTGGTGTGATTCGTTTCGGGAAGCGTGGGAAGTTGAGCCCGCGATACATTGGACCGTTTGACGTTTTGGAGAGGGTTGGCGAAGATTTCCCCGTAAGAAGGGCCACCGACCGACTAGATGACGATCCAGTCGGTCGGTAATCCTTCTTGGACCGACTAGTTAGCTTTTTAAATTTCCCAGGAGATACTGTTTATCGTTAGTCGGTCTAAGAATGTTGGTTGACCGACTAGGTTACAAACTAGTCGGTCGGCAACGCTTCTTTAACCGACTAACTCATCATCTTATTTTTGTATCAGCTACTGTTACTCTTAGTCGGTCTAAGAACGTTCATCGACCGACTAGATGATAAACTAGTCGGTCAGTATTTGTTCATGGACCGACTAACTCTAGAATCCTATTTTCGTTCAGAAGTTACTGTTTGCACTTAGTCGGTCTGCGTTGGTCGACCGACCGACTAGTTGCCAAACTAGTCGGTCAGTGGTTGCTCTTTGACCGACTAACTAGTGTTAAAACCCTAATTTCTGGGCAGCCGCCAGCCCATCCTATTTAAACCCAACCCAAACGATTTCATCTTCTCCAACACGACCCAAAACCCTAAAATCTTCCCCCTTGAGCCCCCATCTTCCTCCAAGCTTCATTTCTTCATTCCAAGCCCTAAATCCATCATCCAAACCATCCATTCACTCTATCTACCCATCATCTTCCCCAAAATCTCACCAAAACCCATCAAAATCCCCAAATCCCCCAAAACCCTAATTCTCCCAAACTTCTCCAATCTTTTCCAGATCTGATCCTAGGGTTCCCCGGAGTGTTTCTTCCGTCTCCTCTTGGTAAGAAATCGATCTACCGTTGTTTTCATAACTTATTTATAATTTTTGTGAAACCCTAATAAATTTCATGTTGTTTGATGTTGTTTCCCCCGTAACAGCGATCTCCCCATAGATTGGCATCCGTGTGACGAAGTAGTCGCCATCCCCGGTGCTAGGCAAGTGAAACTTGCCACTTAGGGTTTAGGCCATGTTTTAGGCCATTTGCTTGTTGTAGGCGTAAAAGAGGCTAGGCGACGAAATGATACTCGCCTAGGCGCAAATTGGGGAACTAGCTTGACAACGAAGCTAGTTCCAACACATATAGCATGTTGCACAAATACCATGTCATGTTTACTTTCCATTAACGGTACGCAAATTAAATGTCATGTCATTGCATTCTTTTGGTGATCTCGTGATTGTGTAGCATCGCTACAATACTTGTGTTTCCTGGCTCGTGACCAGAAGCGAGCATAATGAGTTGCTAACCCCAACGCTCGACATATTGAATTGTGAACTAAGAAACAAGCTCCCGTGCGGGGCAACCCTGGCTCACTTGCTGGGCTCATGTGCAGGGACCCTGGCTTGTTTAGTGCAGGATGGGGTAAGGGTTAAGCGGCCAGGCAACTGGGGGTCTGTTTGATCAAAAACTGCAGTTGTAAGGCGTAAACTCTTTGGGGTGGGGTAGTGTTTAGTGCCGATCGGTCTGAATGTTGTACCATTCAGCGAAGGGCGTAAACATCAACAAAACAACCGTGAAATGTGAATTGTGTTTAGTGCCGATCGGTCTGAATGTTGTACCATTCAGCGAAGGGCGTAAACACCTACAACGTGAATAGTGAATTGATTGAGATTGATAGTAGCGTGGCTACTCTTGTCTTCTCTTGTCTTGTCTTGTCTTGTCCCGATAATGGTTCTCTTGTACAAATCATCTTGCCATGTTTTAATTGTGCACTCATGTTATAACTGCCATGTCATGCATACTAAACTGCTAGGTTGCTAGTTGCCTTACTTTCAGTTTCCTTGCCCAAGTCTTTTAGACTTGCTGACATGTGCCCCTTTACTCTTTTGGGTGACACATGTTAGATCCTGAGCCCGAGTACCTTGTTGAGGACGAGGTGTTTGCTGACGCCGAGCCCGAGCTTGTGTTTGACGGGGAGTACGTGGACACTGGGGATCAGTCCTAGTGTCTTCGTGTGTTTTACTTTTGTTAGACAGTTGTTTTGTTATTGGTGCGTAGCACCTATACTTTGTTGTTGTCGTTTCTTTGTTGGCCTTGTTCTGGGCCTTTAGACTCTTTTTCCTTTTAGCCTGGTGGCTTTTCTGGATGTTGGACTTATGTTGATGTTGGACAACTTATGAGATGTGAATTTTATTTCAGTCTCTCCTTTTGTTATTATTGTTATTCCGTTGTGGTTACAGGGACCTGCTTATATTTTATTGACGCTTATCGGGTTTGGGGCTTCATAGCTCCACTCCCGTGCGGACCTTTTCACGTCTCGCCTCCATTTTAGGGAAGCGGGTCGTGACAGCTTTCCACCCAGATCTCAGCATTCATGGTAGGGGCCGGTGGCACCAACACTCAGCATGTGGCAGTGGTAGAAACTGAAGCCTTGGGAGAATTTGATGGTGGAGATACCTCGGCACCGGTGGATCAGGCGAGTGCACTATTTTACAATCATACGGGCAATGCACCCTATCCACCGAGGACAAGTTCGAATCCCGCATATTCTCCTACCAACTGGAACCACCTGAACTTCAGCTACATGGCGTCGTATCAGCAACCGCAGCAGCCGCTATATCAGCCCCCTCCACCTCAGCAGCAGATATATCAGCAGTACCCTCATAGAAATCAGCAGCCCCCGCCTCAGCAGCAACAATACAACCAACGGGTGGTCTCTCCTATCGAAAACCTCCGTACTCAGTATATATCAAATCAGGAGAAGATCAACCTACAGCTGCAGCTTGGACAAAAGTCTTTGGCTGACCAAGTAACCTAGCTGGGGTTACAGGTGGCCAACCTTCAAAAGGCACAAGGGCAGCTGTCACGCCCCGCTTCCCTAAAATGGAGGCGAGACGTTAAATGGTCCGCACGAGAGTGGAGCTGTGAAGCCACAAACCCGATAAGCGTCAATAAAACATAAGCAGGTCCATGTAACCACAAACGGAACAACAATAATAACACAAGGAGAGACAGAAATAAAATCTCAAATCTCAGAATTTGTCCAACATTAAAATTAAGTTCAACATCCAGAAAAGCCACCAGGCTAAAAGAAAGAGTCTAAAGGCCCAGAACAAGGCCAACAAGGACAAACATAACAAAGTATTGGTGCCACGCACTGACAACAAAACTGTCTAAACAACAACACAAACATTCTATAAGATTGATCGCCCGTATCCACGAAGTCCTCGTCAAACACAGGCTCGGGCTCGGCGCCCGCAAACACCTCGTCCTCAACAATGAACTCAGGCTCAGGATCTAACATGTGTCACCCAAAAGAGTAAAGGGGCACATGTCAGCAAGTCTAAAAGACTTGGGCAAGGAAACTGAAAGTAAGGTAAACTAACAACCTAGCAGTTATAGTATGATGCATGACATGGCAAGTATTGTATGGAAGTGACAAGTAAAGGGAAGTACAAGTAGCAAGTAGCAAGTATGTCATGGATAACAAGTTTTACAAGTAAAACACGGACAAGTACAAGTCAAGTGGTTCACGTCAAGTGATCACGTCAAGTAAACACGTCAAGTAAACAAGTTGTGCACAGAGATTTCGTCTGCTGGCTAGAGTGGCTGATCAGGCCAACTCGTAAGCTTAGGTGACCGGTTATCCCTACCCCTCCATGTGTATCGAGCTAGGGCATTACCCCGAACACGGAATGCTCGCTTCTGGGTCACGAGCCAGGAAGTGTATTTAACACGTATGGCGTAGGGTTATGCCTGCAACGCAGGTGCCTAGCCGGAAACAAGTAGATCGGGCATTGGCTATCAACCAACTCACGTGGCCCGCTTCTGGAACACGAGCCAGGAAACATAAGTATTGTAGCGTGTGCTACGAATGCGACATTCAACATGGATAGCATGGATGACAATTAATTCGCGTACCGTTGATTAAAATTAAACATGACATGGTAGTTATGCAACATGATAAATGACGGATCTAGCTTCGTTGTCAAGCTAGTTCCTGAAATTGCACCTAGGCGAGTATCATTTCGTCGCCCAGTCTCTTTTATGCCTACAACAAGCAAATGGCCAAAGACATGGCCCAAAACCCTAAGTGGCAAGTTTCACTTGCCTATCACCGAGGATGACGATCACGTAGGTTTGTCTCACGGACGCTAATCTACGGGGAAGAGGTCACTGCCATGGCAAAACAACAGTAGAACAACATCCAACCTAGTTTTATTAGGGTTTTACAAAAACACAAATGGGTTATGAGAATATTATAGAATCGAGTTATTACCGAATCGTTAGCGGAAGAATGATGCCGAGCAAGCACGGCGACGGAAGAAACGATCCGGGGAACCTACGGTTCAGATCTGGAAATGGGAAGAAAATCTGGAGAAATGGGGTTTTGGGGATTTTTGAGGGTTTTCCGGCGACCTAGAGGAGGTGGCCGGCCTAAATGGCGAGAGGGAAGCTCCAAGGGAGGAAGGAATGGCTTGGGGAAATGTTGGAGGGTGATTTGGGGGAGAAAACGGCTCAGGAGAATGAAAGAGGGATGAAAGAAATCGTGGGTGGGGTTTAAATAGGAAGAGCTGGCGGTTGCCCTGAAATTACGGTTTCGACACTGATTAGTCGGTCAAAGAGCAACCTCTGACCGACTAGTTTGGGAACTAGTCGATCGGTTGACCAACACAGACCGACTAAGTGTAAACAGTAACTCCTGACAAAAAATAGGATTTAGATTTAGTCGGTCAAAGAACAACTACTGACCGACTAGTTTCTTATCTAATCGGTCAACGAATGTTCTTAGACCGACTAAGAATGAATAGTACTTTGTATCAAAAATGATCATAGAGCTAGTCGGTTAAAGAACGATTGCTGACCGACTAGTTTGCAACCTAGTCGGTCGATAAATGTTCTTAGATCGACTAACGATAAACAGTAACTACTGAATAATTATCAAAGCCCACTAGTCGGTCCATGAAGGTTTGTCGACCGACTAAATCGTCATCTAGTAGGTCGGTTCCCCTTCTTGTATAGGCTAACGCGCACTGAAAGTTCCGAAATGGAGCGCGAAGATCCGGGATCGATTCCTAAGGCTCCTAGGCTTGATCTAACAATAAGATATGACCGATATGAAGCCCGTCACGAATGACTTACTCCGAAATCGACGATCAATGGAAGAAGCTAGGAAAACACGACGTAACGAACGAAAACGAAAACTACGGAGACGGAGAAAGGAAATCACAACCAAAGAGAAGGCAACCATATATATATATATATATATATATATATATATATATACATATATACGTATATATATATACATATATACATATACATATATACGTATATACATATATATATACATATATACAAGAAAACCAGTCGTTACATCCTCCCCAACTTAAGAAAAATTCCGCCATCGAAATTTCCCAACACTCACGTGTCCGGGAACAAAAGTGGGTAACGCTCTCGCATCTCATCCTCGTTCTCCCAAGTAGACTCTCCTGGCGAGCCGTGTCGCCACATCACCCTCACAAGATTGAAAACCTTGTTCCGAAGTGACTTCTGACACATGTCCAGAATCTGCACTGGCTGCTGGTCATACGTCATATCAGGGCGAACGGTAATCTCCAAGAAATCCACAGCATGAGATGGGTCGCTAATGTATCGACGAAGCTGCGACACATGGAAAACATTGTGAACTCCTTCCAAAGATGACGGCAAGGCTAAGCAGTAAGCTACCTCGCCAACTTTCTCTAGAATGTCAAACGGTCCAATGTATCGCGGGCTCAACTTCCCTCGCTTCCCAAAGCGAATCACTCCACGATTCGGGGAAATCCTCAGAAACACATGATCCCCATGCTGAAACTCCAAAGGACGACGTTTAGCATCAGCCCAATGCTTAAAACGGTCCTGAGCAATCCTCAACCTCTCCCGAATGTTCCTGACAGCATCCACAGCCTCCACAATCATCTCAGGTCCCAACAGCTCCCGATCTCCAACGTCATCCCAACTCAATGGCGATCGACATTTCCTCCCATACAGCGCGGCAAAAGGCGCCATGCCAATACTCGCCTGGAAGCTATTGTTGTAGGAAAACTCTACCAGATGTAGATGGTCCTCCCACGAACCCTTAAAATCCAACATGCACGCCCTCAGCATGTCCTCCAAGATCTGAATCGTCCTCTCGGACTGGCCATCCGTCTGTGGATGGTACGCCATGCTAAAACTCAGACGCATACCCAAACTCTTCTGTAAACTCTGCCAGAACTGAGATGTGAACCTCGTGTCTCTGTCCGACACGATACTCACAGGGACTCCGTGAAGTCGTACGACCTCCTGCACGATTCACGTTACATCACTATCTAAACTAGGAAAAAGTAAATAAAAACGGAGAGTAAAAGAATTTACCTCCATGTATCTCCTCGCTAGCGCCTCAGTGGACTGTCCTACTCGGAACGGAATAAAGCGCGCGGATTTGGTCAATCGATCTACGATCACCCAAATCGCGCCATTCTGCTTCGGACTCCGAGGTAGTCCAGTTACGAAATCCATACTGATGTGTTACCATTTCCACCCCGGAATAGGAAGCGGTTGTAGTAACCCGGCTGTACGCTGATGCTCCGCCTTCACTTGCTGGCAAACCAAACACTTGGCTACACTCCGAGCCACACTCCTCTTCATGCCATGCCACCAATAGTTCAGACGAAGATCCTTGTACATCTTGGTCCCACCAGGATGCACAGAATACGGCGAACTATTTGCCTCCACCATCAACTCCTCTCTAATATCCCCAGCTGGCACACACAACCTGGCTCCAAACCTCAGCGAGCCTTCCTCATGAATCAAAAAGTCAGTCCACAGACCGGCTTCCACCTGCTCCCGAATCTTCACCAGCTTCGGATCCTCAGCCTGGCCAGCCTTGATCCGATCCATGATCGTCGACCGAATCTGCATAGTCATCAATGAAAAAGCCTCCCCAGGAAGAACAATCTCCACACCAGACTCGCAAAAATCCTGCTGCAATCTCCACTGCGAGGTCAAAATCATCACCGCTGGAAGCCTACTCAGCGCATCAGGAACCACATTCACCTTGCCAGGGTGATACTGCAAATCAATCTCATAATCCGCCATGAGCTCCAACCATTGACGTTGTCGCATGTTGAGCGCCTTCTGAGTGAAAATATACTTCAAGCTTTTGTGATCGGTGAAGATCTTCACTTTCTCACTCAGTAGGAAGTGCCTCCAAATCTTGAGCGCAAACACGACAGCAGCCGACTCCAAGTCATGCGTCGGGTAATTCTTCTCATGAGTCTTGAGCTGACGCGAAGCATACGCCACAACATACCCGTGTTGATGCAACACACAATCGAGACCCTTGCCAGAAGCATCGCAAAAGATCTCAAATCCACCGTTGCGATCAGGCATAACAAGAATAGGGGCAGTCGTCAATCTCTCCCTCAGAACACCAAAAGCATTCTCACAATCACCCGACCAAACAAAAGGTACATCCTTCCGTGTCAATCTGGTCATCGGCTCAGCAATACGGGAAAAGTCCTTGATGAAACGCCGATAATAACTAGCAAGCCCAGGGAAACTCCTGATCTCAGATGCTGACTGCGGAACAGGCCACTCTCTGATGGCCCTGATCTTCTCGGGATCCACTGAAATACCATCTCCAGTGACCACATGCCCGAGAAAAACAACTCTGTCTAGCCAAAACTCGCACTTCGAAAACTTAGCATACAACCGATGCTTCCTCAAAATCTCCAACACCGTCCTCAAGTGCGAGGCATGTTCCTCCTCCGACTTAGAATAGATCAGATTGTCGTCAATAAAGATAACGAAAAACTTATCCAAAAGTCGTAGAAGATCATATTCATCAGATTCATGAAAACTGCGGGTGCATTGGTTACACCGAAAGGCATAACCACAAACTCGTAGTGTCCATACTTCGTCCTGAATGCTGTCTTCGGAACATCTTCCTTCTTCACCTTCAGCTGATGATAACCACTCCTCAGATCTAACTTCGAAAACACCCTCGAACCTCCAAGCTGATCAAAAATATCATCGATGTGAGGCAACGGGTATTTATTCTTGATGGTCACTGCATTCAACTCCCGATAGTCCACGCACATGCGACACGAACCATCCTTCTTCCTCACCAGCAGCACCGGTGCTCCCCACGGAGACACACTAGGATTGATATAACCCTTCTGCTAAAGCTCATCCAGCTGCTTCCACAATTCCTACAGCTCAGTGGGTGCCATACGATATGGCGCCTTCGAAATCGGTTGCGCTCCCGGAACAAGATCAATAGAAAATTCTAAAGCTCGATCAGGTGGCAATCCAGACATCTCCTCGGGGAAGATGTCATCAAAGTCCCGAACAACCACTGGCCTCTCCAGCTCCATCTGCATAGCCACAAACTCCACCGGCCTGGCCCGAAATCTGACAGGACCAAGCGAACGGCTTCCACGACTGAACTCAAATACTGGATGTCCGGGAATCTCTAACACCACCTTCTTCCTCCGACAGTCGATCGTAGAATAGAATCTCGTAAGCCAATCCATCCCAAGGACCGCATCATAGTTGATGATGTCGTGGACAATGAAATCAGCGTAAAGCTCATGTCCACAAACCAGCAACGAGCAAGAATTGCAACCACGATGCACCGAGACCACGACATTCCCTGTAATGATATTCCAACTCTTGGAAAGAGGGAACGTCGACAAGGAATGCTTCTCCATGA
This sequence comes from Scilla litardierei, assembly GCA_030789695.1. Classification (NCBI taxonomy): domain Eukaryota; kingdom Viridiplantae; phylum Streptophyta; class Magnoliopsida; order Asparagales; family Asparagaceae; genus Scilla; species Scilla litardierei. The sequence continues at coordinate 52,510,073 of CM061136.1, read as the reverse complement.
AGCTCCGAGAAATAATGCACATCGATGCACCAGAGTCAAAGAGAACTCGTGCAGGAAATGTGCACACCAAAACCACACCTAACAAGAAATTTAACAATCAAACCCTAGTCTAGCAAACAATTATGTTCAAGCAAACAACATAATCTAACAATCAAAACTAGCTAGGAAAGTAATAGCTAGATTGAGGATTATCTGCGATAACCTCATCCACATCCTCGCTCTCCACAACGGTCATCAGAAAAGCCTGCCTCCTCGGCGGAAAAGCCTGCTGAAAGGCCTGCCTCTGAGAGACAAGAGCTGCTCCACGACCGGCAGGAACAGACGCTCTCTGCTGCAACGGCTGTGCAGCAACAGGTGCCCTCCAAGGCTGCTTCGAACTCGGAAAATCCTTCATGGTATGGGTAGGATCTCCACAGACAACACACTGGCCCATGAATCTCCTACACTGATCCTTGATATGCTCGATCTTGCCGCAGAAATGGCAAGTCTTCTGAATAGGCCCTCCTGGCCTCTTGAACTGAGCTGGCTGATTAGGCTTGAAACCAGGCCTAACCACTGCTCTGGCCTGCTCCATAGGCCTCTTCCCAGCTCCAGAAACATGTCCCCTCCTCTGGCTCAGGTTCAGCTCCTGCCTCCTCGCAGCGACCAGAACCTTCTGATAAGAGTCCAGATCAGAGGAAGACACAAAACTCTGAAGCTCCAAAGCAAGCCACTGCAGGAACCTCTGAGCCCTCTCATCAGCATCCTGCACCATCTTCGGTGTGAACCGACTCAGCCTAGTGAACTCTTGGTGGTACTGGTCCACCGACGAGCTCCCTTGCTTCAGCTCAATAAAGCGCTGCAGCATCTCCTTCCTAGCAGCCTTCGGAAAGAACTCCTCATCAAACCTGGACTTAAAGGTAGCCCAAGCTATCGGCTCCACCAGCATCTTCTCTTCCGCATCCCACCAGTTCTGAGCATTATCCTTGAGTTGCCTCTTCGCCAAATCAACCCATCCAGCCGGGCCGATCTTCGCCATCTTCAAATTATCCTCTATGTTCCGAATCCACTCATCGGCAGCCAGAGAACCCTCAGACCCATCAAAATAAGCAGGACCCAGCTCCCGAAATTGCTTTGCTCCCTACTCGGAGCGAGGGGCATCCTGGATTGCCCGAGCAGCTCGAGCAAGTGGAGCATTCTGGACTTGCAGGAGCACGCCCTGCTGCACCTGCATCATCTGAAGCATCATCCGCATCATCTCTCCATTGGTGGGTTCCCGCTCAGGCTCCTCGTCATGAGGGGGCGCACCACTACCTCCACCTCGGGTGAATCGCCTTCCTGACATCTAATGACACAGAAAACGAAACAATTAGACTCATAGCTTATGACTCGGATGTCGAACTTAGTTCATTGGACATTCTAATATTATTATCGTTATTCCGACAATCGCAGTTACAAAATGGACCTGCATGGGCCACCAACAAAACCTGTCACGCCCCGCTTCCTTAAAATGGAGGCGAGACATGAAAAGGTCCGCACCAGAGTGGAGCTGTGAAGCCCCAAACCCGATAAGCGTCAATATACCATAAGCAGGTCCCTGTAACCACAAACGGAACAACAATAATAACACAAGGAGAGACAGAAATAAAATCTTAAATCTCAGAATTTGTCCAACATTAAAATTAAGTTCAACATCCAGAAAAGCCACCAGGCTAAAAGAAAGAGTCTAAAGGCCCATAACAAGGCCAACAAGGACAAACATAACAAAGTATTGGTGCCACGCACCGACAACAAAACAGTCTAAACAACAACACAAACAGTCTCTACGACTGATAGCACGTATCCATGAAGTCCTCGTCAAACACAGGCTCGGGCTCGGCGTCCGCAAACACCTCGTCCTCAACAATGAACTCAGGCTCAGGATCTAACATGTGTCACCCAAAAGAGTAAAGGGGCACATGTCAGCAAGTCTAAAAGACTTGGGCAAGGAAACTGAAAGTAAGGTAAACTAACAACCTAACAGTTATAGTATGATGCATGACATGGCAAGTATAATATGGAAGTGACAAGTAAAGGGAAGTACAAGTAGTAAGTAGCAAGTATGTCATGGATAACAAGTTTTACAAGTAAAACACGTACAAGTACAAGTCAAGTGGTTCACGTCAAGTGATCACGTCAAGTAAACACGTCAAGTAAACAAGTTGTGCACAGAGATTTCGGCTGCTGGCTAGAGTGGCTGATCGGGCCAACTCGTAAGCTCAGGTGACCGCTTATCCCTACCACTCCACGTGTATCGAGCCAGGGCATTACCCCGAACACGAAATGATCGCTTCAGTGTCACGAGCCAGGAAGTGTATTTAACACGTATGGTGTAGGGTTATGCCTGCAACGCAGGTGCCTAGCCAGAAACAAGTAGATCAAGCATTGGCTATCAACCAACTCACGTGGACCGCTTCTAGAACATGAGCCACGAAACACAAGTATTGTAGCCTTGGCTACGAATGCGACATTCAACATGGATAGCATGGATGACAATTAATTCGCGTACCGTTGATTAAAATTAAACATGACATGGTAGTTATGCAACATGATAAATGACGGATCTAGCTTCGTTGTCAAGCTAGTTCCTGAAATTGCGCCTAGGCGAGTATCATTTCGTCGCCTAGTCTCTTTTACGCCTACAACAAGCAAATGGCCTAAGACATGGCCTAAAACCCTAAGTGGCAAGTTTCACTTGCCTAGCACTGAGGATGACGATCACGTAGGTTCGTCTCACGGATGCTAATCTACGGGGAAGAGGTCGTTGCCATGGCAAAACAACATTAGAACAACATCCAACCTAGTTTTATTAGGGTTTTACAAAAACACAAATGGGTTATGAGAATATTATTGAATCGAGTTATTACCGAATCGTTAGCGAAAGAACGATGCCGAGCAAGCACGACGATGGAAGGAATGATCCGGGGAACCTACGGTTCAGATCTGGAAATGGGGAGAAAATCTGGAGAAATGGGGTTTTGGGGATTTTTGGGGGTTTTCCGGTGACCTAGAGGAGGTGGCCGGCCTAAATGGCGAGAGGGAAGCTCCAAGGGAGGAAGGAATGGCTTGGGGAAATGTTGAAGGGTGATTTGGGGGAGAAAACGGCTCAGGAGAATGAAAGAGGGATGAAAGAAATCTTGGGTGGGGTTTAAATAGGAAGAGCTGGCGGCTGCCCAGAAATTAGGGTTTCGACACTGATTAGTCGGTCAAAGAGCAACCTCTGACCGACTAGTTTGGTAACTAGTCGGTCGGTTGACCAACGCAGACCGACTAAGTGTAAACAGTAACTCCTGACGAAAAATAGGATTTAGATTTAGTCGGTCAAAGAACAACTACTGACAGACTAGTTTCTTATCTAGTCGGTCGATGAACGTTCTTAGACCGACTAAGAATGAATAGTACTTGGTATCAAAAATGATCATAGAGCTAGTCGGTTAAAGAACGATTGCTGACCGACTAGTTTGCAACCTAGTCGGTCGACAAATGTTCTTAGACTGACTAACGATAAACTGTAACTCCTGAATAATTATCAAAGCCCACTAGTCGGTCCATGAAGGTTTCTCGACCGACTAAATCGTCATCTAGTCGGTCGATTCCCCTTCTTGTACCGGCTAACGTGCACTGAAAGTTCCGAAATGGAGCGCGAAGCTTCGGGATCGATTCCTAAGGCTCCTAGGCTTGATCTAACAATAAGATATGACCGATATGAAGCCCGTCACGAATGACTTACTCCGAAATCGACGATCAACGGAAGAAGCTAGGAAAACACGACGAAACGAACGAAAATGAAAACTACGGAGACGGAGAAAGGAAATCACAACCAAAGAGATGGCAACCATATATATTTTTTTTTGGAAAGTTAGAAAATCTTTATTGATAGACAGAAATATACAACAATATAGTACGTAGAAATGAAGATTCTATAAAAAGAGGAGAGGGCACAAGCGTCGTCACTCTTTATTAAAGAATCTGCAGCCTACGCCAACTATACACAGCTCAAAAAATCATAAAACAAGGCCTAGCCCAAATCATGTAACTCCCAATTTTGAGAAGACAGCTTCCTCCTCAGCGGACGCTGGATCCTGGCCCATCATATCAATTCTGATATCCGCCGAAATTACCTCAAAAATCTCCATTTTTCCCCGGCCTTTACCTTCGAAAATTCTACAATTCCTCTCATGCCAAATGTGCCAGACCATCGAAGAGAGAGCAGTTTTGGCTAATCTGCACAGAGCACTTTTACCCCCAAAATTCAACAAAGAAAATTCTCCTATATCAACCAGGGATGTACCAATCTGGCGAGTGACATTTAACTTTAGCAGTGTTCGTTTAAGAATGTAACTAGTGTAGGGACAGGCGAAGAATAAATGGCTTAAATCCTCCATAATATCCTCTCCATAAAGAACACAGTTAAACGGTGAATTCAAACCCCATCTACTTATAATATCCCTTGTCAGAAGCTTACCCCTGAAAGCTCGCAGCAGAGTGAGAGCCCACTTCGGAATATAACCCTGAAACCATACCAACTTATGGAATCAGAACGGCTCACCCCTCAATCTGACCCCTTCCCAGGCCTCCTTAAACTTGAAATCACCAGCATCAGCGTATATAGCCTGTGGGAAGATACGGCTAGGGGGACTCTCTGTAGAAGGTCTTCGGCTAGTAGAGATTGCCGGCTGACGCAAGCATCCAGCGGAGGGCATTACAGCCTGGGAATTTAACCAGCTCGTGGAGCCATGCCCATGTGTACCGCACGTGGAGCCATGCCTACAAGTAATGTACGTGGGACAATGCACTGAGGGGGGGTTCAAATTGCCAGAAGTCGAATGAGAGGAGGAATGAAATCCATTTGCAGTATGGGCCACCCAGCGCCAGGTATCAGAGCCATGCACAAGGACCACTTTAGCTAGGTGATGCCGGATATTTCCAATAGCAGGATCATTCGACCAAGCACCGTGTACCCAGTAATCTCTAAAACTTTTCATAGTGGAATTAGGAGGAACTGCCGCTAGGTATCTCAAGGGTCCGCAGTCAAGCCAGGAGTCGTGCCAGAAAAGGGTAGAGCGTCCTTCTTTCACAACCCGCCTGATAAGCTTACTGGATGCCTCCCTACACTTCAGCATATGTTTCCAGGTGCCAGAATGTGTCAATAAACCCTTTGCCGCATAGAACCCATCCGCCCCTCCATATTTGACTCTCATTTGCTTCGCCCATAAGCTAGTGGAAGTAAGGAACCGCCACGTCAGCCTAATCCCAGATGCCACATTGAGATCCTCCAACAACCGAATACCCACTCCACCCTCCGACTTTGGGAAGCAGATATCCCTCCAAGACCAGGCACGTGATGGACCCATAATGAACCGCCTGCAAAGAGATGATATTTCTCGCACAACCGTGTATGGCATATGGTAGGCTTGCATCCAGAACGCCACCATGCCATAAATGACCGACTTAACCAGCTCAATCCGCCCAGCAATAGATAACTTAGATGACGTCCATCCCATAAGCCTCTTCTTGCACTTATCTACCAATCTGCCATACATGGGTGCTTTGGGATATTTGGACGACAAAGGTAGACCAAGGTAAGTAGTAAGAGTGGTGGAAATCTGTATACCTAAGCAATCCGCAAGAATAGACCTGTCCTTGGTGCCCTTACTAAATATTGCCCTGCTCTTTTCCCAATTCACCTGCAACCCTGTAAGGTTCTTGAAATCATGAAGCAATGACTTGATGCACCTGAAGGATTTTAGATTAGCTCTACAAAACACAAGCAAGTCATCAGCAAACAGAAGATGAGAAATGGAGCATGACCGTCTCATGGGCTGAAGAGCCCCACTGCCAAGAGCCTTAGCCATAAGAATTGAGAAAGCTTCCATAGCTATAACGAACAGGTAAGGAGAAAGAGGATCCCCCTGCCTAATTCCCCTGTTGCCTTCAAAGTACCCCACTGGAGATCCTCTAACCATCACAGAAAAAGTAGGCGAGGTAATACATTCTCTTATCCACCTTATGAAAATAATAGGAAATCCCATCTGACCCAAAAAGTGTAGAATAAACTCCCGGTTCACAGAATCGAAAGCTTTCCTCAAATCCAGCTTAAGGCAAGCCCTTCCCCCCATATGGTTGCTGAAGTCTCTAATCTGCTCATGAGCAATAAGGGAGCAATCCGATAAAAGCCTCCCTTTAAGGAAGGCCGCCTGGTTAGGCGAGATTAGTTCATGAATTACCACCCTGAGCCTGTTACTTATGATCTTGCTGACAATTTTATATAAAACATTACAGCATGCAATAGGCCTATAGTCACTAAGAGAGGAAGCATTAGAATTCTTAGGGACTAGCGTAAGGTGGGTGTGATTAACTTGCCTTAGAAGCTTGCCAGATGCAAAGAAGGACTTGATCGCCCGAGTCACATCATCTCTAATCCTGTACCAATAGCGTTGAAAGAAATGGGCATTAAACCCATCTGGCCCAGGAGCCTTATCAGGGTTCATCTGAAATACCACATTCTTGATTTCCTCATCTGAAATTCTTCGGGTCAACCAGGTGGAAGCCTCCTCGGTAAGAATACGCTTGGGGTTAATAGGATGGAACGTAGAAGCATAGTGATTTTGGTTATATAACCCCACATAGTAATCAACCGCTTCCTTCTTCAGCACATCAAAAGAGCCAGTCTTACTCCCCTGGGCATCCACCAAATGTGACAAACAGTTGTAGCTTTCTCTTGACTTCATTGCATTATAAAAGAATTTATAATTGCGATCCCCCAAGGAGATCCAATTCTGCCTACTCTTCTGACGGATCATCTCCTCCTCCAGACTCATAGCACTAGCTAACTCCTTCATCGCAGTCTGCTCCTGAACTTGTAAAGATTCAACAGTGGTCAAAAGCGGATTTTTCCTGATACCTTCCAGTTTGGCTCGGCTCATATTCACCATTTTACTCGCATTATAAGTAGCAGCCCACTTGCGCAGTAATGGTCTCAACTTCTTTAGCTTTTCTGCCACACAATACATAGGTGAACCTGCCACATAGCACTCCCAACTCCCGTCCACAATTTCAGAAATCCCAAGACATTTGCTCTAGTAATTAAAGTATTTGAAGGGCTTGGGTTCGGAATGTACCTGAGAATGTAGACTGACAACCATTGGAGAATGGTCACTAGAAATAGGATCCAAGTACTCCATAAACGAATCAGGGAGCCGCCTGAGCCAGTCACAATTAATGAAAACTCTATCAAGCCGAGCAGTGATCCTACCATCGCCCACTCTATTATTACACCAGCTAAACTTGTACCCGGTGCTCTGGAGCTGGAGGAGGTGGCAGGAACTAATACATTCACTGAAGTCAAAAAGCATCTTCTGATCCAACCTCCGTCCCCCAATTTTGTCAGCAGCAGAAAGTACACAGTTAAAATCCCCATAGACCATCCACAATCCTTTATTCAAAGAAGACTCATCACCTTTTAGCGAAGCCCATAAATCCTTACGCTCACCCATAGTATTACGGCCATACACTCCAGTAATAGCGCAACCGAGGCCACCTGAGTTAGTACATGAAAGAGTGACATGCTGATCAGAAGAAGATACAAGGGAGGCCTTCCAAACCGCTGGGTCCAAAGCCATCACAATCCTGCCACCATGTGCTTTGTCCAAGTTGTCAAAAAAGATCCAGTGTTTAGGCAAAAGAGAGTCATTAATGGCCGCCAAAGACCTAAGCTTCGTCTCCAAAAGAATAATAGCCGATGGCTTAATGGTGGTGAGTCTGTCCCTAAGATCTCCCCGACGAACCGGGTTATTCAAACCCCTTGTATTCCAAATGAAAATCGTCATTAACTAACCGTGTTTTTGGGAACGCACTTCTGAATCCTGGCACTCCGCCTACCACTAGATTCAGCCGTGCATTCAGATTTTTTCCTCTCCTTCCTGATTTCCTCTGCCTGCGTAAGATTGCTCTCCTCCACGACCCAATCAGGATTGTCAACAGCCAACACACTTGGAATTAGATCCACGTCCTCCCCCAAATGGCATTCAAGAAGTGAAGGTTGTGAAGCACACCTCACCTTATCAGGAGAATCCCTGCCATCCGGGCTGGCATCCAAGACCGCAGCCACCTTATCATCCGGACGGTGCCCCGCAGCAACCGGGTCCTGGCTAGCGGTAATGCCGCACTCACCCACAGGCGCTACCACAGGCGCTACCACACCTACCACAGGCGAGCTCTGGGATGCCTCTCCAACACCTATCACAGGCACTACCACAGGCGTGCACTGCGACTTCTCTCCCACAGCCGAAGTGCAAAACTTCACATGACCCCCCTTACATTGGTAGAGTGCTCACCGTTGCCTCATTGTGCCGCAGAGGCCGCATTATTCACCACATCCGCGACGGCCTGAGGCCCTCCATTCAACCCCACAACGTTCGGAGTTGACAAAGCCTCTTCCGAGCAATGCTCCCCCATCACCGTAGCACTTCCATCTCCTTGGATTGAAGGGGGCTCGCCAGGGCCGGGACACTGGCCATCAGTATGTCCAAAACAAACGCACTTACTACACCTCGGTGGCTCCCCTTCAAATTTGACTTCAAGTGTAATAATTTCTCCCCCATCAAACTCCACCTCCACAGACTTCCGTAAGCATGACGAAGCAACCACCTCAACCAGGCACCGCGCATAGGATATCCTCTCTAAGTTTGCCGTGGCCCTATCCAAGCTCATAGGGGTACCAATCACCGAGGCAATTATATTGAGTGTTTCCAAGTTCCACATATATAATGGAAGCCCATGCAGCTGAACCCACACCGGTACCAAAGTGAGAATGTCTCTATCATGACGAAGATTCATGTTCCATTTCTTCAAAACAACCAATCTTCCATCAAAAAGCCAGGGCCCCCCTCTAAGAATCCTTTCACATTCCTCTGACGACTCGAACCTGAAGTAAAAGAACCCATTATCTTTGGAATAGACTTGCACCTTCTTCTTAAGCCTCCAAAGCCTCTCCATCCACGCAACAATTTGACCATAGTATGGGGTGTCGCCTAAAACATAGCCAACCAGAGTGTTCTTCCACATCTCCGCCCCCCCCCCCCGCTCAACCAGTGACCCCGATACCCTGGCACGGGTGGAGCCATCCTCCAGGGTTATAGGAGGCACTAACGACATTGCGAGTCCCGCCCCATAGGAACGACGTTCCGCGCAAACATCAAGCCACGACCTCTTTACCGCATCAGTATTAACTGTGAGAGGAACCTTAGGCCTAGGTGGAATATAATCAGGTCTCTGCGGCTTATTAGCGAACACAAATCGAGCATCAATCGAAGCTTTCCCCGCAAGGCCAGCCTTAGCCACCGGGCGATAGCGCCCAAAAGGAGGCCGTCTAGAATCATTGGCTCACCCCAGATTAAGCCTAGTCCTTCCAAGACGAGGACGGCCATGCCGCACTTCCACCCAACCATCCTCAGAAGCCCTGCCCCCTCCAACCTCCTCCGCCAAACGCCGACCTCCAACAAAATCTCCCCGATCAATCCCCGCAGATCCACCAATCGCAGATCGCCCTCCCGATCTACCCTGCCTCGGGAACGAAGAACTCCCCGCCCCCGCATCACCAACGCTTCCTCTGTGAAGGATCCACCGTCTCTCCCCCTCGCCAGATATCCTGGAATGCTGATGGATCTCCCACCCGCAGGCAGGAGACGGATCCGCCAAGAACCGCCTGGGCCGTAGAGCTCCCCACTTCTGCAACCCCAACGCCCCCGGAGGCCAGAATCCCCCTTCCCTCCGTACGATGATGGGTCTCCTCCTTGCCGTGAAGAGATTCTCCGCCGCCGCCCGGATCATCCGGAATCGCCCCTCCGCAATTACCGGGAGTGACCATCTTTATATGATATATATATATATATGGCAACCATATATATATATATATATATATATATATATAATCTATACAAGAAAACCAGGCGTTACAGCAGCTGCCGGGGCAGCCAGGGTAAACCCAAGGGGACCCAACCAAACACTAGCCTTAATGCATGGTCAAGCAAATGTCTCGAAAATAGTCTGGAGGAGTGGTACACAGATTCCGGTGCGGGAGGCCGTGAAAGAACATGAAGCTCCATTGGTCGATGAGAGACCAAATCTGGAAGTAAATGACAATGGAGCCTCGACGTCAAACCCCATGACTCCGGAGGGAGTTTCTGAAGAGGAGAAGAAAAATGAGGGAGACAACTCAAGGGTTTTCAAGCCTACAATGCCATTCACACAAAGGCTTGCCAAAGCAAAAATTGATGAAAAGTACGGAAAATTCTTTGAAATGGTGAAGGTCTTGAGTCTACAAATCTTGTTTCTGGAGGCAGTAGAAACCAACCCCTCATATGCAAAATTTTTGAAGGACCTAGTCATGAGGGAGACGAGAAAAGAGAATGTTGTCCTCACGACGGAAAGCAGCGCTCTAATTCAACGAGCCAATCCGCCAAAGCTCAAAGACCCTTGGAGTTTTTCTATCCCATGCTTAATAGGGGAGGTATCAATCAATCGAGCGCTTGTTGACTTGGGTGCAAGCATAAGTCTGATGCCCCTATCACTTTACAAGAGGATAAATATGGGTGAGCTTGAGCCCACAGGAATGACTCTGCAGCTGGTAGACATATCGGTAAAGTACCCGGTTGGGGTAGCTGATGACTTGTCCGTAAACGTCAGCGGTGTAACTGTTCCAGTCGATTTTGTAGTTATGGACATGCCTGAGGATAATCACATCCCGATTATCCTCAGGAGACCCTTCATGGCAACCGCAGGCGTACTCATAGACGTCAAGAAAGGGAAACTGTCCTTGAACGCCAGAGACCAGAAAGTAGAGTTTGACTTGGCATTATCAATGAAATCACCACCGGAGGAACATAGATGCAATCTGCTGGAGATAGAGGAAGAGAGAATTGCTGAAACATGAGCTTGGGAGGTTCTCTCAAGGAACCCCCCTGAAGGCTTGAATTGGCTTGAGGAGCACATTGGGTTGGAAAAAGAAGATGTCGCTGAAGAAGTATGTGTCTACCGGACGACTCCCCCCATATTTAGGAAGGTTGCTCTGACAAAGAGCAAAGGAAAAGAGCCGTTGGAGCTCACAGCTGATTAAGTCAGAGTTCTGAGAAGATTGGCGATGGACGCCTACATGAGGGAAAAGCCCCCGGACATCACCAGCGGGAGAGTTGTCGAGACCATTCATTTGCTGTTGCAGCTAACAATCAGGAACTCCGCCCCTACAGCTATGAGGATGCTGATCATTGGGCATCACCCGTACCAACCCCCCGAAGATCATATATCGGGAGTCGAGCAAACGACTATAAACAACAGCGCTTCATGGGAGGCAACCCATGTTCTGAACTTTTGTCGTTGTTTATAGGATTAGTTTACTAGTTTTTGCGAATAAATATTACTGTGGGATCTTTCGTTAGGATACTTAGATGAATTCTTTGTATTTGTGTAGAAATTGCCCCCAACCGATCGGTTCATGCATCAACCGATCGGTTGGTCTGAATCAGTTAGTGCCCGATTTGAACACACCAGTGAACCGATTGATTGACAAAAGTGGTGATCGGGCGGAAGATCGGGTGATGATGACAGAACTCTCGAGAAATGTTTGGGAATAGTCAACCAATCGGTTGATGGCAGTGGCAATCGGGTCACTGACCGGGTGACGTTGACAGAGGCCTCGGGAATTTTTGGGGAACGTTCAACCGATCGGGTGAAATCTCACCCGATCGGTTCACCTGTAGCTGCTATCCAATAGTTGTTTTTTTGAAAATCAACCCAACCGATCGGTTTGCCTAATCCTATGTAAATAACCCCCCTTGAATCGACTTCATTCACTCGACTTCCACAATTTCAATTCGAGCGGTTCATCTCTCCTCTCTTCCAAACGATCTCCTTCTTCACTCCCACAACTTCCAATCGCCTTTTCCCACTTCCTCCACCACTCTTCGACCTCCCGAACGCTCCGTTAACCACGTTCGATCTATAGATCACCAAAACCCTAGCCCTAACTCCCAACATTTTTGAAAATTCTGTTCTTATTGGATTAGTATGCGATGGTTCCCGAAATCCCTCCATCATACAGCGTGGGACCTTTTGGGAGCTTGGACTCGCTTCAGTACTGGGTACACTCGCTCCTTAGCTTGATTTTTACATTACCCAAGTATTATTATTTTGCTCCGTTGTCATTGGTTGTGTGCAGACTCATATAATCTTGCATATCACACTACATCGCTACACAATCATGGCAAAAGATAAGGACAAGGGTAAGCGCATCATGGCGGAAGAGGAGCCGTCTCGCGAGAGACACAAATCCACACGTGGACGTGCTCCTCCTCCACCGCCTACCTAACCACCATCCCAACCCATCATACCTGTCTTGGACCCGCTGATGGGACCGCAGGGAGTCCGTTTCATGAGTCAGAACCATAAAGACTTCTATCTTCGACTCAGCCAAAGATCTCACTTAGCCACACAATCAAACCTTACTCGATTTGCGGGGTTTCTCCGAAGTCGAGTCACTATTTGCAAACTTAAGTTGGCTAGGTTTCTTACACTCCCATGCACGATCCTACCCTTCACTCACCCTAAAATTTCTATCTACCATCAAAACTGAGGAGGGGTCAATTATCGACTTTCGTCTTAGGAACCGAAACGTCTGTATCCATGTGACCACAATCAACAAAATTTTCGGTTTTCCCAATCTCGAAAATAGCATCCGCCCCGATGAATTTCATACCGACTTCGATATCGACCATTTTTGGGGAAGCCTCACTCTTCAGGATCACTTTCCTAGAGGCAAGGCCAAGGCCTCTTCCATCATCCACCCTGTTTTCCGTCTCGCTCACCGTATAATCTCTAGTGCTTTCTTTTCGCGGGATGAGTCTGGTACTGTGACCATCCCCGATCTTTTCATCCTTTGGGTGATGACTTCCCCTTCATTCCCGGTGTTGACGGGATTACCTTCGAGGCCCCGCGCATGCGCATTAATGTCGCTGCATGGCTAATTCAAAAGCTCATTGATATTAACCGTGCAAACAAGGGTAAATACTGCTGCTGCGGCCTCATTACTCTCATTGCCTTACACCCCCCGTTCAACATCTTCATCCCTGCCGATTTGCCCGTGCCCCATGATACACATATCTCGATCTTGATGTCCTGAGGCACACCTATATGATCCGGCCGCGAGGCAACGGTCGGTTTGCTTTTTACTATGGCCACCCCCCTGCACCATATACCATTCTGCCAAATACAGGCCGCATGTCTATTCACCTTGATGCAGATTAGTCGTTTCCTCCTGATCCTGAGTTTGTAGGGGGGTTACATCTACAGTTTCCTCTCCCTGACGCACCTGGACTTCCTTGCCCTGCCATCCATTTGGGCGAGCAGGACATCCCTGTGTTCAGAGGAGACCCCAGGGCTGGACCTAGTGGTACCACGCCGGCTGCTTGCGCTATTTCTTCCGAGGCACTTACTACGGCCCTCTTTGGCCTAGCCTCCGATGCCGGTACAACCACTATCGCTGGCACCACTTCTGCTGTCCTCCAGGCCACCTCAGCTCGCCTCGCTCTTGAGGCTGAGCTGCTCTACGCGCTGGCGCATCCTCCTCGACCTCCTCGGATCCATCCACTTCCTTCTTATCACATCCACGTTTCCTCGCACTCAAGCGAAACTTCACCGCCATCCTCCGCCTTCTTACACACATTCATAGTCCCCTACCACCTACTCCACCCCATCACCTCCTCCATCACCTCTTAGGCGATCATCTCCTCCTCCCACCACCACTGTTTCCCTTCCCGCCACTTCTTTTCCACCCACCACCACTGACCCACCACTTCCACCACCCTTCACTTTCGTCACCACCGCCTACTTGCACCGTAAGAAGCCCACTGTGCGCGCGAGATCTTTACCCACACCCACCTCATTGGTTGTCGTATCCATCCCACCTCCCATTACCACCGACACTCCACCCATCGTTCACACCACCACTGCACCCATCCATCCACCATCTCCACCCCTTTCTCCACTTCTTCGCACGCCCATCCCCTCTCCCGCCCACACCTCTCCATCCTCTTCCTAGGAGGGTGAGGAGACTGCCTCTCCTGCACCTTGATTTTCCTTTTTCTGATTTTTCTCCTAGCCATTTGTTCTGCATCACCTCGATCATATCTTCTTTCTAGCATTGTCATGCTCAGCTTGGGGGAAATCAATTTTTCATGGTTGTTGGCGTGTCGTGTTTGTTGTGTGCTTGTTTATATGTGTTTTATATAGTTGGTTTGAGTGTTTATTTTTTTTTATTTCTCTATGTTTCCTTTCATGTGTTTTCCATGTTTTTTCCCTTATCGCTGTCGGTGCGTACTTCCCTCCCATCTATCGTTGTCCTCCCGCTCTTACTCCTATCGCATTGACGGCAATGCAACGTTCAGCTTGGGGAGTCGCACTTTATGCATCAGTTTCGTCCTTTTCCTGTTATTTTTGAGTCGTTTTCATCGTCGTTTTCTTTCTTTCTTTTTATTCTCCCTCTCCTAGAGATGACCCCACATGATGAACTGCCACGGAACCACACACACACATAGCTTAGCTACGATAATCACTTTCACTAACCCTAGGAAGTCGACCCCTATTGCATTTTATGCCCCGTGGGTCCACTTTGCTTTTGTGTGAGTTGTGTGTTGTGACTAGATCGTTGGTGTGCTTCTACGTTGTGATTTTGTTTTATATGCCTATCCTTGGTTGACCCCTAGACTATCATGCTTCAATTTCGAATATGCGGTATTTGCCTCCACTTTGTTCTTCTTTATGCATGAATTATATATATATATATATATATATATATATATATATATATATATATATATATATATATTACTCTTCAAATCGCATGTGTCAGGATTCTACCAATAGGACTAGGTTAACCCATTTGCGTATGATCTGATTTGCGAAATTTTTTCTTTTTGCCAAGTGTTTAGAATTCGAATTCTTTTTTGTTTTGCTTGGGGCAGATCCCCTCGTCGTGCACCGTTCCCTCATTTGGGGAGTGCACACTTTTGATTACCCCACTTCCAAATAAATAGAAGAGAAGAAAAATTCAAAAAGAAAAAAAGAGAAAAGAGAAAAAAGAAAAAAATATGTATAGCGAAAAATCCAAAAAAATACAAATATCCAAAACCCAAAAAAATTCATGATCAAAAAAAATTCATGATGTGAATATTACTCTTATCCACCGTGAATAAAGGGAAGGCGAGAATTTGCACCTAGTGATCTCCTCCACACCTACTCAACCGCCTCCGATTTCGAACACGCTTGGCATAGGAATTTTCTAGCAATCATCTTGGCATTCGTGTGGTGATCCCCTAGTTACTAGCAGTAGAGTCTCCGACATATGATATGTTTTCTATTCCTACTCTACTCTCATGCATGCTTGAGCGAGCTATTATTCACCGCTAATTCGAATTGATTTGATATTTGGGTCATTCGTTGGGAATGTGTATATGGAGCTTTATTGCACAATTTAGATAGTTACACCATCTGCTAGCTCACGACCTCACTCACTCGCACTTCACCGCGTGGGCCCATAATACTTGTATGGACTCATATTCCTGGGTTTAGTGATGTGTTTATCGCATGCTTGCTTAGTGTGGTGAGTTAGATTTCGTTGGCTCTGACGGGTGATCTAGGATTTTCTCTCCTTTTTCTGTTTCTTCCTTTCTATTTTTCCCTCCAAGCTCCTACTCTCACTCGTCTTCCTCGAGGACGATGAAGGGTTCAGCTTGGTGGATTTTGACGTGCGTTTATATTTTATATATTCATGCACGTCTTCTTCGTGATTTCCCATTGTTTTCTGTTGTTTTCCATTGTTTCTTATCTATTCTTTTGTGATTTTTAGTTTCTTTCACTTTCTTTGGGTTTGTTTGCTATTTCAGGAGATTGCCAATGCATGGGACATACCAAGCACACATCACGAGTCCCCGGAGCAACGGGAGGAGACACACGAGATCATGAGGGCCAAACATCAAGTTATATCATGAATCAACCCTCAACCGATCGGGTGGATAGTTCCAACCGATCAGTTCGTGCACGCGTATCTGACCCGACGTGGAGAAGCAATGAAGCCAATCCCAATCGATCGGTTCAGCGATCGGTTGGATGCCACTGTCCTCTTTGTTTTTGAAGCTGAACTCCAACCGATCGGTTGACTTGTTAACCGATCAGTTCACCTGTAGAAATTCTTCGCAAGCTATAGAGCTCCACGACCTCAACTGATCGGTTCAGCGATCGGTTGAGAATTATCACAACCTCAACCGATCGGTTCAGCGATCGGTCAGAAGCTGAAGATCGATTTCCCTGCTCCCTCAACCGATCGGTTGATGTTTCAACAGATCGGTTGGATGTTTATTTTTGTCTTCTTCTGGGAATATTCCCTGGCATCTTGCCAGATTGTATATATAGCCCTAGGTTTTCTAGAAAACGAGAATCCCCAGGTTTTAACAGTTTTTAGGGATTTTGGCTGCTGCTAATTAAACTTGTTTTGTAAGTTCTCCGATCGCTTTGATACTTTAATATTGCGTTAATACTATCGTTTGCTTCTCTAATCTATTGCTTGATTATAATTTTGATGGCTATATTTTGTTGCATTGAATCTTTTGCAATAAGAAGTGAGTAGTTTCCTAATCTGGTACATTGGTGGAAGCCCCTTCGTGGGTTCTCCTTAGAACGACCATAGGATTAGGGTTTCGATAGGATATAGGGATTTAGATGGTTATGCGGGGCGTTTTATTGTCATTGACGGGATAAAGACCGCCTCTGACCATTGGCCCAAGGGGATATAAAACTGGCGTTTGATCTCCTAGCCACAGCTCACACCCCTAGCGTAGACATTGATTCCTAGCACGTGGGAACGACAGGATGAAATATCGGGATCAATCGTTGCGAGCTTAGTGCTCCCAGAGTCAGTCGGTTGATGCACCCGAAACCTACCCCTAGGTTCCACCTGGCGGTGTCACGATCGCCAGGCGTGGTATGGCCCCTAGGCTACAATTTTGGGCTCAATTCGCAAGCGGACGGTGTCGAGTTATAGTATATAAGATGTCGAATCCTACAGGGATGGTGATAGTGTCAATTGGTTCTCAGTTTATCTCTAAGTTTTGAAGTAAGATAGCTATCGGGGCGAAAGATTTGGTTTGGGTGATGTTGTTGTTATAATACTAATAAAAGGGACTAGGTCTTTAGGGATCACCGCTAGAATTGTTGAGGGTCAACGTTAGAATAGGATCCTTGCATTGCATTAGGGCCAGGGAATTAATCCCCCAATTCGTACCACTCTCGTGGGTTAGGATTGCGGGTTATTTTGGTGGCTCTCGTTGATGCAATGAAGGTAGCCGGTAATGTAGCGGTATATAGTTCGTCGATGGATCCCCTCAAGGCATGAGCCGGGCATGGTCACGACCCTCGGTTGGATCCACCGATTTTCCTATTCGAATCCCTAGATACCCCTTAAGCACATCAATTCCACATACCGTGGGCATGATCTCAGTACGGGTTACATACGAATTCGGTAGGATCTACCGAAATACTACCCTAGGTCCCCAATTCAATGTAGGGATCCAGATCTACATTTTTTCCATTGGATCATAGGGCTAACCCATCAGCCCTAGAATAATCTACTCACTCATGGTATCGTTAACAGATAAAAACATCATTCTCAGAGAAGAAAACATTCTAGCAATCAAAAGATTAGGGCTAAAAGACTTACAACGAGAATTCAATAGGAATTGCAGATCCAGAAATAATTTCAGATTCCAAAACGCCAGAACAATCCAAAATAAGCACAATAATCTCCCAGTATTTGATTCAAAATCTTCTTACAAAAATTGGTCTAAGAATCCCTACAAAAATCGCCCAGCTCCCTCTCAAAAACTCCTTAAAATTCCTAATGAAAAGTTCGCCCCCTCATCCTCGCATAGCTTCCAGCTTCAAAGCCCACAATCACGGGCATCACGGCTGGCTTAATAAAACATTCGAAAAATGACCCTGTAATTGCCGATCGAGTAGGTGACTCGGTCGAGCAATGCGCTGCTCGTTCAGTGGCTCGGCCCGAGCAGAGGAGCTGCTCGACCGAGCACTACAGAAATCTTCGAAGACATTGCTCAGCCTACCCAGACTGAGTAAGCTCTACTCCTTTCGAGTAGGCGTCGACTCGGTCGGCTGTGCGGGCCGCGTCGTGGCTTGCTTCGGCTTGGGGAAATTGAGGCTACTCGACCGAGCAGGTGAGCTGCTCAGTCCGAGCTAGCCCGTATCAGCCTCTCTACTGTGAATGAAGCTGCTCGGTCGAGCAGCTAAGCTGCTCGGTCGAGCATTTTCTGGGAAAATGTCTGCAGGGTGTTGGGGGCTTATCTCTCTCCTTTGCTCTCTCTCTCTCTCTCTCTCTCTCTCTCTCTCTCTCTCTCTCTCTCTCTCTCTCTCTCTCTCTCTCTCTCTCTCTCTCTCTCTCTCCAATGGCTCCTCCAATGGCTCCGAAAGTGTGGCGAACTCTTCCAGAGCCCCGCCGATAAGCTCACGAGTACGTCGGATGTGTACATACCCAAGTGGGGTCCCAAATCGCTCCAAAATCCTTGAAAACTCACAAAACACTATGAAACTCAAAAATATCGTCAGAAATGCAATATCGTTGTAAAATGAGGGATTTGGATGCGAAAATGGCATGAGATGTAATGGAATAATGATATGAAATTAGTATAAAATGTGGACACATCAAAATCCCCCAAGCTTACCTCTTACTCGTCCTCGAGGAAGACGAATAATCGGTACGCCGGGAGGAAAACAAAAAGAAAAATAAGAAAATGGAAATAGAAAGAAATGAAAAGCAAAAAGAGAAGTGAGAGGAGAGTGCTAATGATCGGTCAGATCTCAGGCCTAAATAGTATATCACAATGCTCTGAATGATAAACATACATGTTATTGGCAATTTCGAGTTTTACAAATCATATAACCATGCAATGCAGTCAAAGAATAGGGATCTACTGAAATAACACCATCAAATCATATCAATCTCGTGCAATCCCTAGAGTATAGTATAAAGGAGTTGGCAATGCCCTTTTCAATCACAGATACACAAGGAGCATAAAGGAATCACACAGCATGCAATAGAGAATAGAAAAATCATGCCCTTCAGATATTCATTTCGATACATGAAAAATCTCCAAAACTAAAGAAATTCGTAAAGTTTAGGCGTTATTAAATCTCCCTGATGTGCACCGTCTCCACTCTAATGTCATGCTCACTCATGTAATCAGTTGGTTTACCCCCCTAAGCTTAGTTTGAGGCGTCGCATCAAGGAAAATGATATAAAATTTTTATTTTTCTTCCCAGAATAAATGATAGCTTCAAATGAAATGATACAAAATAATATTTATTTATTTTCTTTCTTTGTCTTTTCTTTTTCACAAATGAATATATAAACATATTTTTTTCATTTAGAAGCTATACTTTTTTCTTTTTGGGTTTGGGAAGTGAGATGCGGTAAAGATAGCTATGGGGTGTGTAACCAACTGATATGTAGAGGTATAAATAGATATGTGGAGAAGGAAAATAGTAGGACTCTCGGTTCACTCATAAGAGGGTGCACAATAGTTTGATAAAATAAAACCCTAATTAAACTTGTATATCGCATGGATATTTTCATTTCTCTAATTGAATACTGAAAAAAGGCATGCAGTAATAGGCACAATATTAGCAGGCATGCAAACAGAAGTGAATAAGATAAGAAAACAGATGCTCCAAGTGTTCTAGTGATGCGTGAACCTAGGTGCATTTCCTAACATAGATCATACTAGATACAAGTTCATGCATTTGATTTTCAATTCATTTCAAGTATTAAATCGGATAGATCATCAATAGAAATGCATGCATATAGATAGTAAAAATGAAATTCACCCTAATAGCATGTCATCGAAAATGAGCATCGTAAAAACTAATAAGGCCATGAGAGATATCATCATGCAGACCATCCTCAGCAAATAAAGAAAAATAAGCGGGGAAAAGGGAAAATAAAGAAAAATGGATACATGCATGGTGAAAATATAAAATATGATGCAAAATGAGAAAAAAGAAAATGACGTGAAAACCGTGAAAGAGTGAAATAAAAACTGAAATAAGGGAGGAAATGTAAAAGAAAAAAAATCAAAAATAAAGCGGTAGCGCTCATCCCCCAAGCTAAACCTAGCAGTGTCCTCACTGGTAAGAAAACGCTCGTGAGTGGGAGATGATGCTAGAGGGGTGGGGTGGTAGGGACAATAAAAGAAAATAAAATAAACGAAACTGTGCAAAAATAAAATAAGAACATGACATGATGTAATGTGGAATGAAATATGATGCATGAGTGGCGCCTCACCCAAGCTGTGTAAAAGTAGGGCCCCAAACAGACAGATGGGCACAAAATAAATAGCGGATGCAAAAGCGGGTAAGGACTACATCAAGCAGAGGCACCATCCTCTGGGGGTGGTGATGGGTCCCTCTACTGTGGACCAGGAGTGGTGGGTGGAAGGTATGTCTGGAACTCATGGGGTGGGCTGGCAGTGATATCGACGGTGGCAGCGGAGGGCTCCGCAAAATGTAAAGCCAGGGCAGAAAGTGGATCTACTGTGAAAGATGACTCAAGAGTGGTAGAAACAGGCTCTGCAGAAGCCTGTGGAAGTGAAGCACTGAGTGGTGCAGAGCGTGTCACAGTGTCCGTCCTGGGAGGCGGAGCTGGTGCAAGGATAACAGTAGGTGGGCCACGGTGACGAAGCATGTCTATGATAGAGGTAAGATCCGACTTGACTCTGGATCTGTGTGTCGTCGTCGCGAGTATAAAGTCATCGAAATCCTGCCATAAGCGAGAAGTCAACTCCTCTAACACGGTCAAGCGAGTGTCGGAAGTACGAGAGTCGGGTGGAGAGCGAGGAAAGGGTCTGTGAGACACCACTCTCGTGAAGCAGCCCTGTGCAACTGATGCACGGTGCCTAGCGTGGAAGGTAGGAAAGGGTGAGCTTGTAAGTGGCTCAGAGACGGCTGAAGAAAGAGCTGTAGCCGACACAAAAGTGTAGACCGATGTCAACACGCTCTCGGTAAAAATGGCAACTGATGCGGAGGGAGTGGTGCCAGATAGTGGGATGTAGGGACCTAAAGAGATAGGAACTGATGCTATAAGGTCCGAAAGAGGTGGGAGCGTGAGGGCAGGATCGTGGACGGGAGAGTCAAGATCTATGGGCGCATCGAAAAAATGTATATCGGTGCCCTCCGTTACCGATACAGAGGTAGAAGAAATCTGAGTCTCGGGACAGGAGGTGAAGACAGTCCCCGAGGACTCGGCGAAGGCAGATACGGCGGAGACAGTAGTGGTGGAAGAGGCGGCTCCAGAAACTGATGGGTGAGCAGGTGGGACAGGGAGGCCGACAACTAATGCAGCGATGTCAAGAAGGTCGAACACCGGGGAGCGGGAGACCGGGTCATCGGCAGGTGCCTCGACCGGTGCTCTGGGTGGCTCGAGAACGTGGATGGGAGGGAGTGGGAATACCTGATGAAACATCCAGTCAAGCTGGACGGCGGGGATGTGCGTCAGGTGAGGGGTGGGTAGAACCATGTGAGGAGTATGGGTGGTGCCTACTAGATACGGCCAGTGACAAACACCATATGGTCGGATAATGTGCATATGCTCAAGCACGCCAATGGTCAAGCGTGTCAGGCCAGCAGGGCGGTGAAGGTCAGCTAGAATGTGAATATCTAGCATCTGAGCAAAAATATTGAAGAAGCCACTGCAGCAAATGTCTGTGGCGTGGTAGCTGATGGCCGTCTGGTAAAGTCGGTGACACAGCCAGTGGGCTGCATCAGAGAGCATGAATGGTCGCAAAGAGCCATCAGGGTGGAATCAAAGAGGCCGGGTCATACCCATAAGATGGATAAGCTCAGGGAGGGACATAGTCCTGACCTCATGTCTGTAGAAAATGGTACAAGCTAGGTGCCGTTGAGCGTAGAGAAGGCATGGGTGCACAATGCACAATGCCTTCGCCTGACTAGGGCGGTACTATAGAAGGCCAGTGATGCGCTCCCAAAACTCTCGAGAGTCAAAAGAGTCAACGTTAAATGTGGGCGAAAAAGCCGCTCTGGCCTCGGGTACAGCAGGGAAGTGAAAATACTTCCGGATCATAGCGAATGTGACAGTGCAGTCATGATCCAGGAGTCAGAAGGTGATGTCGTCACCTGCTGGGGTGAGAGCAAGGGAGCTAAGACCCTCGAGTGCTATGTGGGTGTAGGTCGGAGCGTGCACACCGAGGAATCGGTCGAAACCGATCGCTCGGTACAGGTGGTGAACTCCCTGTAGGAGGCCCTGGGATCTAAGTGCGGGCACGTCGATGAAAACCGTAGGAACGAGACGTCGCTGGGAGAGCCTGAAAAAGCGCTCCCGGTGTGCGGGGTCTTGAAAAGTGATACCATAAGTCAGGAGACATGCGGTTATGTCATCCCTGGTGGGTGCGGGGTGTGTGGTTGATGAGGTAGAGACGGTGGAAGCAGCGGTGGAAGGGATAGGGCCTGTGGTGGGGATGACAGGTGTGGTGGTGGTGGGGATGAAAGTGGGAGCTGTGGTGGCTGATGTGGTGGTAAGGCAGGCTTGACACTGGGGTCAAGAAGAGAAGGCGCCAGACAAATGCCTCTTCCTGCAAACGGGGGGTAAGGTGTCTCCGTGTGTGTGAAGGCGGTATATGAAATACGATATGAAAATATAGAGGGGAACGAGTGTACCGTAAATGTGCAGGATGCGAACGTGTAAAAGATCCCCCAAGCTAGTCCTCCCAGCTGCTACTGACGTAAGAAGAGAATAACTGCAATTCGAAACGATAAAAACGTCAGGTATTCGAGTAAAAATGGGTGATACGCAGATATTGTAGGATCCTGCCAAAACAGAGTTAGGATCGATAAATGAAGTTGAGATTTACGCTTGCGTATGCGGCATGGTAGTCTACGAACTTCGCCTTCGGATTCGCCACGACGAATCGAGTCTTCTCACGAACGGAGT
Organism: Scilla litardierei; assembly: GCA_030789695.1. Taxonomy (NCBI): domain Eukaryota; kingdom Viridiplantae; phylum Streptophyta; class Magnoliopsida; order Asparagales; family Asparagaceae; genus Scilla; species Scilla litardierei. The sequence goes on along the minus strand of CM061136.1, from coordinate 52,486,993 downwards.
AAGGCTACTAAATCCACAATCTAAATCTCTACTTTTAGATTAAGAACTTGGATAAAGAGAGAGGAAGGATTTCGGCAGAGCTTCGCTAGAATGAAATGCATGCAAGAATGCCATGCAAAAGTGTAAGTAAAATGGATAACCCTTGGGTCTTATTTATAGCCCCCAAGGTAGTTATTTTAGGAGTAATTGTTCCTTTGGAACAATTTAACTAAGGTGTACCATCGTACATGGCATATTATAAGCTTAAGTTGTACCATATGCATGGTACAACATAAGCTTAAGATATTACCCCTTTATTAGCCATATGTCGCATGCACTTATGCACATATAATGCGACTTTCCCATCATTCTAGAGATCCTCTCCGCAAGGGAACATATTCCCTTTGTACACGACTTCGTGTACACGACGTTCGAGGTCTGTATTCCCTCGTACATCCCCTACAAGGGTGTACTAACGTATTCCATATCCAACATCTCCCACTCACACTTGAGGGGATTGTAAGAGAACTTCTTTCTCTTAGTTCTTTCATCTATCATACCGAGAAATAGACCGTGCAACCGTCATGCGCGTAGAGTCTGTTGTTGTGCACTTGTTAGAGATACACAACGACCTCGAAGGTGCAAAGTTGAGTAGTTCAACGCATGCTTTATCCTAGATTATTTCTTCACATTTCTTATACTTTATATTCAACAATTGAATCCCATCTGGATCACAATTGGCTGGCCAGCTTTGAATCATTAAAGTCCAAATGTGAATATGAAATCAATCTTCCTCTTCTTGCCAACCTTCTGATCTTGACTTGATTCGCTTTTCTAACGTGCCCCGCCGAGCCGAATTATCATAGCCCATTAGTAACACGCTAAGATAGCGATCATCTCGTCAAATCTAAAGGAACCAATTGGAGTCCTTGAGGGTAAGAGTTAAGGCCCATATGGCCTTTGAGTCTCACATAATAGCAAACACTATTGCTACTAACTCAGTGGTCGTAATGCATACGTGGTATGAACACGTATTACAACATCGCTCCTTTCCCAGGGAGTGTATGTCTCCATGATGTTGTAAGGATGATGATCAGACACCACAATGTCTGACTTTGAGTCCCTTATTCTACTCAAATAATCCTTTGGACTCACATCCCGCATTTAGACAGATAGGATTTCAAAAAATCCTCTTAGATCTTTTGTAAGCATCCATATGATGCAGATCTTTCATGCGACCATTTTGTTTAAGTCATGACTCTTAAATCATCCGTCTAATGATTTTGACTTCAAACAGGTCTCATCTCTATTCCATCCGTCTGATAGAATAAGGCGGTTGCTCATGTGAGAGAGCCAACCTCAATCTGTCCGACATACTAGAAGGTATAGCTGAGATTTCAAAAATGTACACAAACATTTCTCAAGAAATTCATATGCACTGTTTGAAAAAGAACTTATTCTTTTATTAATTTTGATCATTTACAGACATGGGAATTTACATTAGTACAACTCAGCTCTTACGCAATCCTTGAGATGATAAGTGTTTGTAAAACACATCTCTGGGGATAGCCTTCGTAAGCGGATCCGCTATCATCTCATGCGTAGATATGTACCTTATGTCTACCTTCTTGGTCTTATCATAGTCTTTTGCAAATTTGTAGCGGATATCTATGTGTTTGGTCTTACAATGGAATTTCGGATCTTTGACATAGGCTATAGATGCTTGACTGTCGCTGTGTATGGGTACAGCACCTGAGTCGCTTGCATTAATTAGCCTGTCTAAGAACTTCCTAAGCCAAATAGCCTCTTGGACTGCCATGCTAAATGCTACAAACTCGGCTTCCATGGTTGAAAGTGCGATGCAGGATTGTTTCTTGCTACTCCAGGATATTGCACCAGATCCGAGTAGAAAAACATATCCTGAGGTCGATCGTCGCTCATCAAGATCACCCGCCAATTCAGCATCAGTGTAGCCTTCGAGCCTCAAGGCATCTCGTTGATAGCATAAAGCAAAGTCTGCAGTTCCTTTGAGATACCGCATTATCCTCTTAACCGCTTTCCAGTGTACTTGCCCTGGGTTGGATTGGTAACGACTTACCATTCCAACGGCAAAACAGATGTCTGGTCTTGTACACATCATAGCGTACATTAGACTACCAACTGCACTGGAATATGGAACTTTTTCCATAATCTCCTTCTCTTTTTGGTTCTTCGGACATGATTTCAGACATAAATTGTCGCACTTGCTTATTGGAGTATCAATGGACTTGCAGTCCTGCATATTAAAATGTTCTAGAACCTTCTTTATATAAGTCTCCTGTGAAAGAGAAAGAAGTTTCTTTGAACGATTCCTTGAAATTTTAACTCCAAGGATATATGCGGCTTCTCCCATGTCTTTCATCTCAAAAACTGATGAAAGCCAAGCCTTGATATCCATCACAAAGCCCTTGTCATTTCCGGCTATTAAAATGTCATCTACATATAGAGACATAATAACATACTTGTTCTTATTCCTCTTGATATATACACAGTTATCTTCATCAAGCATGGAAAATCCATTTGATAAGACAACCTCTTGAAATCGTATATACCATTGCCTCGAGGATTGTTTAAGACCATATATGGATTTAAGTAGTTTACAAACCTTATGTTCGTTTCCTTCTTTTACAAACCCTGTTGGTTGTTCCATATAGATCTCCTCGTCCAATTCTCCATTGAGAAAGGCAGTCTTTACATCCATTTGATGTAATTCGAGGTCTAAGCAAGCTACCATTGCCAGAATCAGGCGAATTGAGGTAAAAAAAACAACAGGTGAGAAGGTCTCTTCGTAGTCTATCCCTTCCTGTTGCGTAAAACCTTTCGCGACAAGGCGAGCTTTATATTTGTCAATAGAGCCATCAGCCTTATGCTTGATCTTGAGAACCCATTTGTTCCCAATAGCTCTACGTCCTCTGGGTAAGTCAACTAAGTCCCAGACTTGGTTAACATTCATGGATTCTAACTCCTCTTGCATCGCTTCCATCCATTTGTCTTTAGCAGGGCAAGATACGGCATGTTTGAAAGTAGCAGGCTCGTCATCTTCTTGTAGTAAAGTCATAAAGGTTTGCGGAAATTCATCCTCAAATCTTAGAGGAGCCAACCTTGTACGACTACTACGTCGTATTTGAGATTCTTCAAGTCCTTGTTGACTCGAATTTAGAATTGGATCAATTCTAATATCACTCCCACTTGGAATGTCGTTAGAATTGCTCCCACTTGGATCATTATTCCCGTATGGAATAGGATAATCGTCATTCGTATAATCCATTGGTGAAGGTTGAAACGTATTTTCGTTTTCACCAAGAATTCTCCCACTCGAATGAGGTAATCCTTCTTGATCATAAATCTCAAATAGAGATAAGTCCTGACTTATCTCGCCCTGTCTTGGAAACTCGTTTTCCAAGAAAGTGACATCCCTCGACTCAAACTCAATTAGCCCACCATTGTCTTCTTGACTAACAAAAACATAACATTTGGAGATTTCTGTGTATCGTATAAAGATACATTTCCTTCCCCTTGGCCCAAGTTTGCCATACTTATGGGAGGAAATATGTGCGTAGGATGCATAACCCCAAGGTTTCAAAATGTTTAAGTCAGGAGACCTTTGGTTCCACAACTCATAAGGAGTGGAGCTAACTGATTTCGAGGGTACGCGGTTTAAAATGAAAGCGGCCGTCAATAATGCATCACCCCAAAAGGTGAATGGCAAGTTAGCTTGTGCCATCATTGAACGGACCATTTCCATTAAAGTCCTATTTCTCCTTTCTGCAACACCGTTTTGTTGAGGAGTATAAGGCATAGTTACCTGATGTACTATGCCTTTTTCATCACAAAGTTCCTTAAAACTTGTTGATTGATATTCACCGCCCCTATCGGTTCGCAAGACCTTAATCTTGCGATCTAATTGATTCTCCACTAAACTCATATAGTTTTTAAAGCAAGCCAAAGCTTCACTTTTGTGGGATATCAAATAGATATGTCCGAATCGGGTGAAATCATCAATAAAAGTGATGAAATAGGACTTTCCGCGTCTTGTCTTGACATTCATCGGACCACATATGTCCGAATGGATAAGCTGTAATGGAACCTCGGCCTTTGTTCCGGTTCCAAACGGCTTGCGACAAGATTTCCCCACTAGGCAATGTTCGCAGGTCGACATTTCAACCTTTGAAACATTGGATAGAAGGCCACGTTTGGCAAGTCTATCCATACGCGTTGGTCCAATATGACCAAGCCTTGCGTGCCAACAAATCACATCAGACTCATAAGTCTTAGAATTGGCAATAATGAAATTTTTCATTACATGAGGAATCATACATTGTACTCATTACAATAAATCCTTTAAATACAAACCCAGTACCAATAAGAGTATTATTACAACTTAAGTCCATATTACAATCATGAAAAAAACCAGTTATATCCAAGACCCATTAATACGACCACAGAAATTATATTCCTTCGAATATCTGGAGCGAAGAGGACATAATGAAGTAGGAGAGTGCGGCCGTTGTCCAAGACTAGCTTGCAAGTCCCAACGCCTTTCACTTCAACACGTGTGTTGTTTCCTACTTAGATCCACTTCCTTCCTTGGGGTATCAGGTGATACTCCACGAAGGACCGTCTGTCCCTTGCTATGTGGTCGGTGGCACCTGAATCAATTATCCAAAATGGATTAGATTCCACAAGAAATATTGAACTAGAAACACATATGTAACTAGTATATTTACAAGTTACCTCGTCGCCTCCACTCGTACACGAACGAGCATAGTGACCGAGCTTGTTGCACTTGAAGCACTTGATCCTCTTCAAGTCTTTCTTCTTGTGCCATTTCTTGTGCCCACCCTTATGTTTGGGTTTCTTGGTAGACTCAGGTTGCTTATTACGTTCATTAGTGAACTTTGAACGATCTTTCCGTTTCTTTCCCCCGTGTGAGAACTAGCAACCATGTGCACTTCTGCACTTGGCTTGGCAGCCGCAAGCCGCTCTTCCTCTAATTCGAGGTGCTTGGAAACATCGCTGAAGGTCTTGATGCTCTCATTGTGAGTGAGATGCATCTTCATTTGATCCCACCCATTTGGTAGGGAACGTATAACTGCTTGGATTTGTTGCTCATCAGTGAGCACATGACCTGCGTCCTTTAACTCCGAGATAAGGTTCGCCATATGTCGCAGATGTTTCCCCATGGAATGATCTGGACGTTTCTTATATGTATCGAACCTTATAGTTAAGGCGCGAAGTTTGGACACCGATGTGCCACCGAACTTCTCCTCTAGCTTGGACCATATGTCCATGGCTAGGTCATGTTCTCGGAAGATGCGCATTATGTCATCAGCCATACTGCTTAATAACGTAATGCACGCTATCTTGTTCTTCCGAGACCAAGCATCAAAAGCTTCCTTGTCTCGTCGGTGTTGGGCCGTAGTGCCCAACTCGGGTTCAATCATAACATTCTTTAGAGTTTCGAGCACTTCTTGCTCCTCTAGAACGTATTGTATCTTGATGGACCAAAGTTTGTAATTATCGCCGTTGAGTTTTTCACCTTTGTTTAACTCAGCGACGATATTCTTTGAAGCGGAAGACTTTTACTTTTAAAATGCTGCAAAAGACATAAAACCAAAGGTTTGATCAAAAAATTGCATTGAAAAAATTCTTAAAACACAATTCCCATTTGAAGTGATAGTAGAATATCCCGTTTGGATAGTTCTAATTTCAACTCCCACTTGGAATGATATTTATAATTTGATAAGTTACTTTCGAAAAATATTGAATATGTTACTCTAGAATCGGAAAGGTCACTATGTTTCCAATCACCATCTAGAGTAACTTTCAATATTTCTCCCTCACTTTATCAAATGTTAGTACTCTTATAGTACTTCGCAGCGGAAAAGCTTTTTTGAAAACTTATTTTTCAAAACGTATGAAAACGTATTTTTCAAAAAAAATATTTCAACTTAGTACCCTTATGATACTAGTGAAATATTCGGCACTTCCTGACCATTTGTCGGGAAAGAGCCGTAGCCGTGCCAAGGTCGGATCCCCTTTTTTTTGGGAATTTTTCTGCAAACTAACGTCACCGGCTCCCGTATGGATCCAGGCGTTTCCCCCCGTATGAGAGAATTTTGGTGCAGACGACTGTCGTTTGGCCCCGTATGGGCTAGTCGGCACGTTCAAGTTCGACCAAGGCCTTTTGCCGAATTGGTCTGAAACTTCTCCCGGCCAGGGCCTCTGCCCTGACCGGCCAGGGGCCCTGGCCCATCGGCCAGGGCCTCTGCCCTGGCCGAGGCCGGCCAAGGCCGGCCAGGCCCTGGCCGAGGCCAGGGCGTTGGCCCTGGCCACTGCCAGGGCCGGCCCTGGCCTCTGCCAAGGCCGGCCAGGCCCTGGCCGAGGCCAGGGCGCCGGCCCTGGCCTCTGCCAGGGCCGGCCAGGCGGGCCAGTGCCGGCCCTGGCCTCTGCCAGGGCCGGCCAGGCCGGCCCCTGGCCTTGGCCGGGGCCGGCCCCTGCCGGCCTGGCCGGGGCCGGCCCCTGCCGGCCTGGCCGGGGCCGGCCCCTGCCGGCCTGGCCTTGGCCGGCCATGGCTTGGCCATGGCCGGTCATGGACAAGGCCATTTAGGCCTTGGCCGGCCATGGCCCTTTGGCCATGGCCGGCCTCCCCTTGTGTGGGGTGGCCACACACCCCCGCCGGAGGGGGTTGCCATGGTGGTTTATTGGCCGTAGCCAACCCCCTCCGCATGGGGAGGGGGGTGCATGGCCTTTATAGCCCATTTGGCCATGGTGCACATGCACTAAAATTCATCTTTCCCGATGGGAATAACCACCACCTTCTTCTCCGGTGAAGCACCCGTTCGTCGAGGAAGTAGTTGTCCTCCAATGGCCGTGTGCCAAAAAATGAACCCACTTCAAAAATTCGTAAACTATGCGCTCCACATGAAGAGAGTTCACATTCCCTATGAATGGAGACTCAGCATTCATGAAGAGAGCGAGCTTGACGATATGAACGGTCGGTTCTTCCCGTCACGGAGAGTTCCTACCATATCCATAATGATAGGATACCCTAACGTGAAAAGAACAACCGATGCGTTCTCTCCGTCACGAAGCGTTCCTACCATATCCGTAATGGTAGGATACCCATACGTGAAAAAGACAACGACTCGTTCATAGTTTTGACGGGGCGACGGTCTGACCGGAGCGAATCCGTATGGCTCTGATACCAATGTAGGATCCTGCCAAAACAGAGTTAGGATCGATAAATGAAGTTGAGACTTACGCTTGCGTATGCGGCACGGTAGTCTACGAACTTCGCCTTCGGATTCGCCACGACGGATCGAGTCTTCTCACGAACGGAGTAAGGCTACTAAATCCACAATCTAAATCTCTACTTTTAGATTAAGAACTTGGATAAAGAGAGAGGAAGGATTTCGGCATAGCTTCGCTAGAATGAAATGCATGCAAGAATGCCATGCAAAAGTGTAAGTAAAATGGCTAACCCTTGGGTCTTATTTATAGCCCCCAAGGTAGTTATTTTAGGCGTAATTGTTCCTTTGGAACAATTTAACTAAGGTGTACCATCATACATGGCATATTATAAGCTTAAGTTGTACCATATGCATGGTACAACATAAGCTTAAGATATTACCCCTTTATTAGCCATATGTCGCATGCACTTATGCACATATAATGCGACTTTCCCATCATTCTAGAGATCCTCTCCGCAAGGGAACATATTCCCTTTGTACACGACTTCGTGTACGCGACGTTCGAGTTCCGTATTCCATCGTACATCCCCTACAAGGGTGTACTAACGTCTTCTATATCCAATAGATATTAGGTGACTCGGGCCGAGCAGTGGTACTGTTCGGTCCGAGTTGTGCTACTCGGTGGGAGGTTGTGACCGAGAAGATGAGCTGCTTGGACTGTGCCCAAGGGCACAGTCGGGAGGAGATTGGGAGGCTTTCGGCGATCGCCGTAGAGAGAGGGGGGAAACGGCGGGGGGTGGGGGGTTTGGGGAGAGGGTGTCGGCGGCACCGTCGACGGCGGTGGCACCGTCGACGGTGCCGTCGACGAAATAAGGCGAATGGGGGGTGTAGGGAGATCCGATGGGAGGGAGAGAGGGGACGGTCGGTCAGGGGGGCGGGCTGTGTGGGGCGGATTCGGTGGCGCCGTCGGCAGCGGTGGCACCGTCGACGGTGCCGTCGACTGAGTACGGCGGAGAAAGGGGGGAGAAAGGGAGGGGAGGGGAGGGTAGAGAGATAGAGAGGGAGATAGAGAGATAGAGAGAGAGAGAGATGGGGATAGGGGCTGACCGAAGGACGGCGGCGCTGCTGGCGGTGCCGGCGACGATGCGGGTGGAGGAAGTCGGCCGGGGGGGCTAGGGGTTGAACGAGTAGGTTAGAGAGAGGGGAGCCGGGGGGTAATTTTCGGGGGTTAAGATTTAGATTAGGGTAAAAAATTTTAACGGTGAGATTTAAAAGAATAGAAACGGTTTGGGTTCGAAACCCGACCCGACTCGGTCCGAGCAGCTAGGCTGCTCGACCGGGTCAATGTAAAAATTTTGATCGAAGAGCTCCCTTGTCTGCTCGACCGAGCATCTTGATGCTCGGTCCGAGTCGATTCCTACTCGGGCCGAGCCAACAATATTCTGTCCAGGTTGGCAGAGTGACGTTTTCTTCCCTACTTCAAAAGCCTGTAGTACTCGACCGAGCAGTTGGGTGCTCAGACCGAGTTGATTTCTACTCGGACCGAGCAAATGCTGATCGGGCCGATCAGAAATGGCCATATATCATCGTGTCTGCATTGCTCGACCAAGCAGTGAATCCTGTGTCTCCTGTCCTTTTTCCTTTTCTTTGGTTTTCTCTCCAGATCTTTGACTCTGATGTTCTCCTCCAGCTTCCTTCCGTTTATAATGTCCATACACATACCCCCACTTGTCCATCCTACACAAAAGACGAACTCATCAAATTTTTGTGATTTTTATAGTTTTGTCTAAAAACACAAAATAAAAACAAAAATTAAGAAACTAAAAAAGAAATTCCAAAATCTAAGAGATTGGGTTGCCTCCCAATAAGCGCTCGTTTTAAGTCGTGAGCTCGACTCCCTCAAGCATATCAATCTTCATTTGGTGCACGCGGTGGTCGCGCTTAAATCTCTGTGACGGTGCAATCCGACGGCATTTGATCTCCGCCTACTTCACGACCTTCCTCTGAGTAGCATGTAGCTCCCTGTTTTTGATGAATTGGATAACGATGTAGAAACTCCTCATCCAATACTCGGATGTACGCGGTGACCGCTTTGTTGTAGGTTGGGTCGTCGTCGTCGTCGATGCTTGTCTTGATTGGGTCCTTCATGACCCCCTCAGTAGTAAAATCTTCAATGGTTTCCTCTTCAAGAAGCTCCATATAACTGGCCCCTTCTACATGGGAACGCTCCCTCATCGGCTTTTGTAGCCGGAACTCAGCTTTAATATCCCCCACGTTGAGAGAGAGGGTCCCTTCTCGGATGTCTATCAAAACACCGGCCGTCACCATGAAGGGGCGGTGGAGTATGAGTTGGGAGCTCCCTCCCTCAGGCATATCCATTATGATGAAGTCGACTGGAACACATAGTCCTGGGGGTATTTGGAGGATGACGTCCCTCGCTATTCCCACCAGATAGGTGATGGAATGATCGGTGAGCTGGATGGACATGCTCGTCGGTTCCAGCTCACTTCCCGTCTGAAGTCTCTTAAAGATGGAGAGGGGCATCAGGATGATGCTAGCCCCTAAGTCAATCAACGCCCTGCTGATGGGCATCCCTCCAATGGAACATGGCATGGTATAGCTTCCCGGATCCGATAGCTTCCGGGGGAGGTGATTTTTGATAACGGAGGTGGAATCCTCCAATGGATTTATTTCTTCGGGCCTCTCTTTCCCGTGATGAGATCCTTCAGAAATTTTGCATAGATTGGGATCTCTGTGATCGCGTCCATGAAGGGGATATTCAGCTGGATCCCCTTTAATAGCTCCATGAACTTGGAGTACTTCTTTTCCAATTTGGCTAGGGCTAGCCTCTGAGGGTATGGAGGGGGAGGTCTGGAAACTTTACTCTTGGATGCATCGACGGGAGGCGGTGTCATAGTAGGCGTGACAGGAGGTGCATCCACTTTCTCCTCAATAATGATTGGCCCTTCAGTGGCCTCAACTCTATCGCCGTCATCGACAGCTTCTTGAACGGTGACTTTCTCCTTTTTTAGCACCGAAACCATTACGGGGTCAGTCACCCATCCTCCATGTGTGGTCACTGAAACCATGGCATTGGCTTGAGCTCTCGGGTTAGTCTCCGGCTGGGAGGGCAATCTTCCCTGATTCTTCAAAAGTTGCGACATTAGCCCCCTCAGTTCATCGAGTGAAGAATTTATATTCTTAAATTAGTTCGATGTATCCTGATTAAAGCGATCTGGTCACTCATGAAGGTCTCCAGTGTGGCTTCGAGATTAGACTTGGGTGGAGCCGGCGCATAATTCTGCTGAGGCGGCCGGTTGAACTGATATCCCGGCGGCCTGTAAGGCCCAGCTGGCCTAAAGCTACCCTGCTTCTAGTTCTGCTGCTGCTGAGGAGGGGGTGGGGGCCTCTGAAATTGCGGAGGTTGTAGCTCTCCGCTTGGGTTTCCATAGGAAAAACCCGGGTGATTCATGGCAGCTGGATGCTGCCACTGATTACGTCCCTCTCCTTGGACGTATTGCACGGTCTCAGATGTCTCAGCACCATCGTAGTGGACTTCACAAGGGATATATCCCGGATCTACATATTCTTCCACAGGATGATACGATGTGCTGGGCGAAGCGAGGATGGAGTCCAGGCGCTGCTCAATGCAGGCGACTTATTTGCACAAGGTCTCGATGTGAGAATCCAAGTGGCTAGCTACCTGACCTCAGGAGTCCAGGTCACAATGGTCTGTTCATCGCTCCATTGCTGAGTGTTGGCCGCCATGTGCTCCAACAAATCAATAGCCTCCTCAGGAGACTTATGAAGTAAGGCGCCTTGCGCCGCAGCATCGATGATCATCTTGGTGCTAGGCTAGAGCCGGTTGTAGAAGCTATGCACCAAATCCCATGACTGAATCCCATGGCGAGGACACTGATTTTGGAGTTCCTTGAACCTCTCCCATGCTTCGTAAAGTGACTCCTGTGGGAGCTGCTTAAAGTTAGAACTAGCTCCGTGGATCCGCACCGTCTTTGAGGGTGGATAAAACTTATCCACGAATGCAAGCGCAAGCTTCTCCCAGGCGGTGAAGTGGTTGGGAGGGTGGGCCCGGAGCCAATATGAGGTTTTATCCCTTAAAGTGAAAGGGAAGAGCCGCAGCTTCACAGCGTCATCACTAACGTCCTTTGCCTTGAACGTATCACACTTCGCCAAGAAGGTGTCAATGTGATGGTTGGGATTTTCGTGCAGATTCCTGTGGAAGGGATCCTGCTGCATCAGATTAATCAACCCCGTCTTGAGCTCGAATGTCGCTGCCGCCAGTTGCGGTCTGAGGATGGACGAGTTGTTCCCAAAAGTTGGTTTCATGTTCTCCCTGATGGACCCGGTGCGAGGAGGATGAGGATGAGGATTGTTTTCCACAATATGAGCGGAGGGAGATGAACTTATACTAGAGTCTCTCAAAGCCCTGGTTGTCTTTTCGATCTCAGGATCGAATAATAATTCCCTAGTAGACCACTTGTAGTGGATGTTCAAGCACCAACAAAACTCAGAAAAATACCGTCAGTATCACCGAAATAAATAAACAGAATAAAAATGATGGAAGGTTGAGAAATGATTGGAGTGCCAGAAAACTTCACAAAATAAAAACAAACTGAGATAGAACACTATTGCCGTCCCCGGCAACGGCGCCAAAAACTTGATGCACCCGAAACCTACACCTAGGTTCCAACTGGCAGTGTCACGATCGCCAGGCATGGTATGGCCTCTAGACTACAATTTCGGGCTTAATCCGCAAGTGGACAGTGTCGAGTTATAGTATATAAGATGTCAAATCCCACAGGGACGGTGATAGTGTCAATTGGTTCTCAGTTTGTCTCTAAGTTTTGAAGTAAGATAGATATCGGGGCGAAAGATTTGGTTTGGGTGATGTTGTTGTTATAATACTAATAAAAGGGACTAGGGCTTTAGGGATCACCGCTAGAATTGTTGAGGGTCAACATTAGAATAGGATCCTTGCATTGCATTAGGGCTAGGGAATTAATCCCCCAATTCATACCACTCTCGTGGGTTAGAATTGCGGGGTATTTTGGTGGCTCTCGTTGATGCAGTGAAGGTAGCCATCAATGTAGCGGTATAGTTCGTCGATGGATCCCCTCAAGGCATGAGCCGGGCATGGTCACGACCCTCGGTTGGATCCACCGATTTTCCTATTCGAATCCCTAGATACCCCTTAAGCACATCAATTCCACAGACCGTGGGCATGATCTCAGTACGGATTACCTACGGATTCGGTAGGATCTACCGAAATACTACCCTAGGTCCCCAATTCAATATAGGGATCCAGATCTATGTTTTTCCCATTGGATCCTAGGGCTAACCCATCAGCCCTAGAATAATCTACTCACTCATGGTATCGTTAACAGATAAAAACATCATTCTCAGAGAAGAAAACATTATAGCAATTAAAAGATTAGGGCTAAAAGACTTACATCGAGAATTCAATAGGAATTGCAGATCCAGAAATAATTTCAGATTACAAAACGCAAGAACAATCCAAAATAAGCACAATAATCTCCCAGTATTTGATTCAAAATCTTCTTACAAAAATTGGTCTAAGAATCGCTACAATAATCGCCCATCTCCCTCTCAAAAACCCCTTAAAATTCCTAATGAAAAGTTTGCCCCCTCGTCCTCACACAGCTCCCAGCTTCAAAGCCCACAATCGTGCGCATCACGGCTGGCTTCAGAAAACATTCCAAAAATGACCCTAGAATGCCGACCGAATAGGTGACTCGATCAAGCAATGCGATGCTCGTTCAGTGGCTCGGGCCGAGCAGAGGAGCTGCTCGACCGAGCACTACAGAAATCTTTGAAGACGTTGCTCAGCCTACCCGGACCGAGTAAGCTCTACTCGGTCCGAGCAGGCGTCGACTCGGTCGGCTGCTCGGGCCGCGTCGTGGCTTGCTTCGGCTTGGGAAAATTGAGGCTACTCAACCGAGAGGGTGAGCTGCTCAGTCCGACCTAGCCCGTATCAGCCTCTCTGCTGTGAATGAAGCTGCTTGGTCGAGCAGCTGAGCTGTTCGACCAAGCATTTTCTGGGAAAATGTCTGCATGGTGCTGGGGGCTTAGCTCTCTCCTCTGCTCTCTCTCTCTCTCTCTCTCTCTCTCTCTCTCTCTCTCTCTCTCTCTCTCTCTCTCTCTCTCTCTCTCTCTCTCTCTCTCTCTCCTCTAATGGCTCCTCCAATGGCTCTGAAAGTGTGGCGAACTCCTCCAGAGCCCCGCCAATAAGCTCACGAGCACGTCGGATGTGTCCATACCCAAGTGGGGTCCCAAATCGCTCCAAAATCCTTGAAAACTCTCAAAACACTACGAAACTCGAAAATATCGTCAGAAATGCAATATCGTAGTAAAATGAGGGATTTGGATGCAAAAATGGCATGAGATGCAATGGAATAATGATATGAAAATAGTATTAAATGTGGACACATCATCAATGCAAGACATGGGAATGCCCACCGTCCGAACCCGGGTAGACCTAGCTTATCATCTTGGGCATCGATCGGAATATCGGGCCCATGGGACGCTAGGTATCACTCTTAGAGGCAATGTCTCACCACCAAGGTTGTAAAAAATGCTAGGCGCTAGGCGTTCGGATTGCTGGCACCTAGCGCCCAGAGCATTAATCGGGGATTAATCGGCCTAGGCGGATTTGCATTTTTTAATTATTTTATTTATTTTTATATAATATATTATGTTTATATATAAATATATATATATATTATTTAAAATACATCAAATATTTAATGCATACTAAATCAAATCCAGTTTACATACTTTAGAGTATTTGTGTGCAACAAAATAAAATTTAAAAGATACTCTTGTGCAATTAAGCCATTTACCAAAAATGCCCAGACACCGCCCAGGAACCGCCCAGAGCACCCAGATACCACTCAGGAACCGCCTAGGAACCGCGCAGAGCGTCCAGACACCGCCCAGAACACTTAGGCGGCCGATTAATCCCAAAAACGCCCAGATTGACCGCCCAGGCCATACTCGGAGCGTTTACTGGCCGCCTAGCGCCTAGGCGCCGGCTAGGCGGCAGCCCAGGCCGATTTTTAGAACACTGCTCACCACTAAACCCTAGAATCCGATCGTATTCCTATCCATCGGTCATAATAGAGAGAACTCTTGATAGGGTGGAAACCAAAGTCCTGGGTTACTTTTTTTATATCTTACATCTTTCCGTAGTTTTATATCGTGACAACTGCCTCGTCTCAAATGTTGTGAGAACTACTCCCAAGCGCAGGAGATCGTGCAAGTAATATCCTGGTGAGTCCAGGTATCGAATCCACGGGACAACTGACCTGCAAAACTACGAATGTCAATCTGAAAAGAGTAATAATACGATGTTAGCCAACCACCTATCAAACACGAAGATATAGGATCAAGAGTATGGAATAAGAAATGAAAATCCTACGATATTTACGGTGACTTTGGTAGGGGTACAAGTATGGGGAATATGTGTTGGGTTTGATTTCGTTAGGGTGTGTGCAATCAATGAATATCAATACCTTTTCTATAACTCAACGTTTCGTCCGGTCAGGGCACGAGAACGTCGGAAAGTATGGCGATCAAGCGTATGAAAACGTGCCAAAGAATTATACAATTAAAATAGGGCGAAAAGATATAGAAACCAATAATTACGACACCCTAACTATGTCAACACCAACGCATATGAAGTGAATGTGCTACGGTTGTGATTTCATTAGGAGTTAATAATCGCTGAAATATCATGTCTTTTATATAGCTCAACGCTCCGTCCGGTCAGGGCACGAAGACGTCGGAAGATAAAACGATGAAAACTAGTCAAAGTGGCCGTATACGCATCACTAGCAACATTGATTTCATTAAACGATAAATGCAACAATAAGTTCAGATTAGTGAACATGAATTGGCTAGCCTTGTCAGGGCCTAGCCATACGGGATGTAAATAATATCGACAATAAGCAAATACCCAACAAATACGTTGTAGAAATCAATGTTACGAGTGATTTTGACATGAAAATAGGGCTAAAGACATGAAATTCATCAACTAAATACTCCTAATTACATCACAACCATAGCACAAGGAGATTAGCCACGCATGGTGCAAAGAAAATCAGATTTCATAGCCAAATACATCGTTATAATAGCCAAAATACGATAAAATACACCAAATACGGGGTATAAGTTCAAGAATTTATCACCAAATCTCCACTTTAAAGCCCAAAACTCCTTTAGAATAGGAAGAATAGCCTCTGGAATTTTTCAGAATTTTTCCCTGGAGAAATACGCACAGTAGCCGCTCCAAAAGTCCCAAAATACGCCAGAATACCCCCAAAACCCTAGAAATACGCTTATATATTAGCATTGCGGGTTTAGAGAGCTTAACGGGTCGAAACCCTCTATCCGATACGCCTAAACCCAAACCCACTCGGCGCTAGCTGATCTGAACCGTTGGACAAAGGCGGGATTGCGCCACAGGGTGACACGTGGCAAGCGGGTCGGATCTACGCCCGCTCGCGCGCCCGCTTCGCTCTCTCATTCGACTTCGCTTCGGAGTGAATCGCGACCGTACGATCTTGATCGGACGGTTCACTGATCGCCGCATCGACCGCTTCCGTCTCATCGTCTGGACCGTTGGATGAGCGATCAACGGCCTACAAATAGCCACGTTGCCCGCGGAGCTGTCGATCGCTTGCGTCGGTTTTCGTTCGCTCCTGGCCGTAGGATGATAATCCAACGGCTACGAGATGGCCGCGTCGTCAGTCGCCGTGGAGCGTTGGATTCGAGCGGGAGTCGATAGGATTGCGCCACGTGGCCGCCAAGATTCGTGCAAACTTATTTTAATTCCAATAAATGGTATTCTGCATTCAACAATTCATAGAAATTAGCACAGATCTCAGAAAAATACAAATAAATGGTCGTTGGAATCGTGAGATCGAGACGATGCTAGGAAAAATATAAAAATGCAGAAATACACACTAAAATTCGTGTTTTGTGCACAAATAGAGTAATTTCTCTAATAAATGATGATGAGAAAAATACGAATGTATTAGAGATAAATTAAGCATCATATGGGCACAAAATAGGACTAATAAGGGGGTTAAATATGTAATATTCACCTCGAATCACACCCCCCAACTAGCGTTTTGCTAGTCCCTAGCAAAAAGAGCGATAAATACGGATGATCAATAAAAAATAATTCTATCAATCGCTTATGGCATGGCTCAACAATACGCTTTCCAACATGATTTATACCATCAATATACACATCCATGACCAAGATCATTCACATGATGTTTTCTCTAATTTAGTATGAATAAATAACATACAAGCATCGTTTTGCGCAAGCGAAAGTATAACACGTCGTTT
Organism: Scilla litardierei; assembly: GCA_030789695.1. NCBI lineage: Eukaryota > Viridiplantae > Streptophyta > Magnoliopsida > Asparagales > Asparagaceae > Scilla > Scilla litardierei. The sequence continues at coordinate 52,470,386 of CM061136.1, read as the reverse complement.
TTCTCTAGTTTTCTTGTTTCCAAGGAATTGGCCTATCAAAACAATCATTCAAGATATGGGTAATGAATTTGCTTAATATATATTCACCATTTCTTTTCTTTTAATCGTTCCGCGTAACGCGCATCAAGCAACATTCGCAGAAAAATGTATAACTTGGATCGCTCCATCAAATGAGTGAGTTTCCTGTCAATGGCTCCCAAATCAGACGATAATAGGGCATTAGGCCAAAAAGGACCCCTCGGACTGTACTACTCGAGCCAACCAAGTTATTTATTAGTGACATACTTATTCATTCATTTTTCATCATTCTTTTGTCATTCAATTTTCTTTTCTTAAGCAACTCAATACCCATCATTTTTTTAAACAAAGCATTAATAACCAAGGCCAAATTCCTCTTCAACTTGAAGACTTTTCAAAAAAATCGTGTATACTCAAGCTTTTTCATCACATTAGCATGCATGAAATAAATTCAAACTATTGCGAGATATTAATCATGACACTCGAAAATTTTTCATGAATAGCATATTAGCGGTAATTAATGAAGGAAAAAAAATTAATTCAAGCCATAAACAAGTAGCTAGAACTCAGTTAATGCATAATCATCCGCATTTGAGGAATATGAATGAGTTTAAAATGGTGAGATTGGTGGTTCATTCTTTCCTTATGCCATGCTTTTGAAAAGAAAAAAAAATCCTAAGGTCTCATACACACCCCCCAACTAAAGATGGACATTGTCCTCAATGTCGAAGAGGGTACGAGTTTATTCAAGCAAGCATCCTAGAAAGCAAATAAAATTCTACGCTACTAGAAAGAACACACCGTGTTCAAATGGCGGATCCTGAATCTTTAATGGTGGAGGAAGTTGTTCAATTTGTTCCTTGCGCTCCTCAGCGAGTAATCTTCCTCCTTTAGCTAAATTGGACTCCAGCAACGTAACTCCCAGCATCTCTATAATCTGGTCACCTGTATCCTGCAAGAGATGAGTCACGTCAATCCAATTTATTTTAAAATTCTTTGCCATAAACACATTCCAAATATAGTCATCAAAATAGGTGAAGTAAAATAGAGCATGGTGATGACAACTCCCTGAAAAATGTGCACTACACTCGGTATGATGCTCAGTCAATGTGGAGAGGGGTAAATGATTTTGGGAGAAAACTGGGGAAGGGAATGGTTCGGGCTCAATAGTGACGATCTTTGAACTCATGTCCCTAGTCGTCTCCTCCTCCTGTTCATCCAAAATTGCTCGGTCATCCTCTACTTTGCACACACTTCCTGCCATGTCAATGCTTTCATTCGTGACTTCATCGTGACATGGCTCGCTCGATATACCTGCACTAGAAGATGAATTCAAATTAGATTTTAGAAATTGAATTTCAAACGATTTATATTCTTCTAAGCAAGTGGAAATCAGTGTAAGATTTTCAATTGATTGCTGAATTTGCCGGCTCCGAGCAAGGAAGTTTTCTTGGAATTGATGGGATGTGGCCTCCTGTGTCTGAATGAGCAATCGAACTTCCTCTTTCAAGTGGTGCAAAGGTACGTCTATGCTTTGCTCCTCTGGATCAAGGCTTGAAGGCTCCGTTGAATCGCACTCTGAAGTCTCTTTCATGATTTCTTCGTCCTCTTGCAAAGACTCCATATAATTCCACGCCTCTGTCGGCGTCATGACTCCCAAGAATTCCTGTAGCTGTGGTCGTAGTCCACCTAGGAAGGACTCCATAAGTTCTTTCTTTGTGAAACCATGCTGCGGATAGCTCGATATTATGTCTGTGAACCTCCTCCAGGCCTGAAAAAAAGTTTCACAATCAGTCTGATTAAAACCAACGATCTTGAGCTTCTCCATCCTATGTTTGTGTGCCTTATAATATTCTGCATCATACAAATTGTTCGTGCAATAGAATTTCATGTATTCCATATACTCCATTCTTTAAAGAGAAAACAAAAAAATAATAAAAAAAATAAAAAAAATCCTAGACTATAATATGGAAGGATCTCACCGAATGTTCCTCCAAACGAACTGAAATCGTAGATTGCAAGTACTGTTAGTCCCCGGCAACGGCGCCAAAAACTTGCCTCGTCTCAAATGTTGTGAGAACTACTCCCAAGCGCAGGAGATCGTGCAAGTAATATCCTGGTGAGTCCAGGTATCGAATCCACGGGACAACTGACCTGCAAAACTACGAATGTCAATCTGAAAAGAGTAATAATACGATGTTAGCCAACCACCTATCAAACACGAAGATATAGGATCAAGAGTATGGAATAAGAAATGAAAATCCTACGATATTTACGGTGACTTTGGTAGGGGTACAAGTATGGGGAATATGTGTTGGGTTTGATTTCGTTAGGGTGTGTGCAATCAATGAATATCAATACCTTTTCTATAACTCAACGTTTCGTCCGGTCAGGGCACGAGAACGTCGGAAAGTATGGCGATCAAGCGTATGAAAACGTGCCAAAGAATTATACAATTAAAATAGGGCAAAAAGATATAGAAACCAATAATTACGACACCCTAACTATGTCAACACCAACGCATATGAAGTGAATGTGCTACGGTTGTGATTTCATTAGGAGTTAATAATCGCTGAAATATCATGTCTTTTATATAGCTCAACGCTCCGTCCGGTCAGGGCACGAAGACGTCGGAAGATAAAACGATGAAAACTAGTCAAAGTGGCCGTATACGCATCACTAGCAACATTGATTTCATTAAACGATAAATGCAACAATAAGTTCAGATTAGTGAACATGAATTGGCTAGCCTTGTCAGGGCCTAGCCATACGGGATGTAAATAATATCGACAATAAGCAAATACCCAACAAATACGTTGTAGAAATCAATGTTACGAGTGATTTTGACATGAAAATAGGGCTAAAGACATGAAATTCATCAACTAAATACTCCTAATTACATCACAACCATAGCACAAGGAGATTAGCCACGCATGGTGCAAAGAAAATCAGATTTCATAGCCAAATACATCGTTATAATAGCCAAAATACGATAAAATACACCAAATACGGGGTATAAGTTCAAGAATTTATCACCAAATCTCCACTTTAAAGCCCAAAACTCCTTTAGAATAGGAAGAATAGCCTCTGGAATTTTTCAGAATTTTTCCCTGGAGAAATACGCACAGTAGCCGCTCCAAAAGTCCCAAAATACGCCAGAATACCCCCAAAACCCTAGAAATACGCTTATATATTAGCATTGCGGGTTTAGAGAGCTTAACGGGTCGAAACCCTCTATCCGATACGCCTAAACCCAAACCCACTCGGCGCTAGCTGATCTGAACCGTTGGACAAAGGCGGGATTGCGCCACAGGGTGACACGTGGCAAGCGGGTCGGATCTACGCCCGCTCGCGCGCCCGCTTCGCTCTCTCATTCGACTTCGCTTCGGAGTGAATCGCGACCGTACGATCTTGATCGGACGGTTCACTGATCGCCGCATCGACCGCTTCCGTCTCATCGTCTGGACCGTTGGATGAGCGATCAACGGCCTACAAATAGCCACGTTGCCCGCGGAGCTGTCGATCGCTTGCGTCGGTTTTCGTTCGCTCCTGGCCGTAGGATGATAATCCAACGGCTACGAGATGGCCGCGTCGTCAGTCGCCGTGGAGCGTTGGATTCGAGCGGGAGTCGACAGGATTGCGCCACGTGGCCGCCAAGATTCGTGCAAACTTATTTTAATTCCAATAAATGGTATTCTGCATTCAACAATTCATAGAAATTAGCACAGATCTCAGAAAAATACAAATAAATAGTCGTTGGAATCGTGAGATCGAGACGATGCTAGGAAAAATATAAAAATGCAGAAATACACACTAAAATTCGTGTTTTGTGCACAAATAGAGTAATTTCTCTAATAAATGATGATGAGAAAAATACGAATGTATTAGAGATAAATTAAGCATCATATGGGCACAAAATAGGACTAATAAGGGGGTTAAATATGTAATATTCACCTCGAATCAACAACCTACCAAGCGATAGGGCTAGCTCACCCACCGAGCGATCCGGTTCCTGTTTGATAACAAGCATACTACTTGCCTCCCCATGTTCGACCCCCAAGCCACACTACAACATTGTGCGCTTGCTGTTACAAATTTTAATGATGGTATCCCCGTTCGACCTTATACATAGCCAAATCTAGGGGACGTCAACATGCTGAGATGAAGAAACAGGTACATCTGGGACACTTGAGATGCATGTTGCATCTTGTGTTACATCTTGTGTTGCAACATCATAAGCAACATCAGAGGAAAAGCCAGCAGCAACAGTAGCTTCTGTTGCATTTGGATCAACATGAGAAACATCCTCAGCACCAACATGAGGTGATGTTGCAACATCAGGTGCAGCATCAAGTGCAACATCCATCTATGTTGAAACATTTTAAGGGTCATTAGCCCCCAGAGTTGGATCAGCCTCAAAGGTAGCAAGATCAGGAGTATCAGAGGGGATACTAGAATCATCCACTACAACAGTGTACTCCATACGATGGACATCGGCAATATCAGTAGGAACATCAGGACCGTGAATGCATTCTTGATCATCAATAGAGGCCGGAGGATTTGGAGGTTGTTCATCTACAACAGCAGGACCAGAAGACTCCTCAACACCAGCATCAACACCAGTACCCTCATCAGAAATGGACATATCGGAATCTAACTCTTCAAGAACAAGTATTTCCATTAATTTTAGAGTAGACCGACGTTATCGAGTAGTGGTCAAAATAATTTCGTCATCATCAACCACTTGGACACTTTTCAACTTCCCTCCCAATTTGTCCAATCGAAAGGGACCAAGGTGCACTCCTTTGAAATCCATATATGAAAGGTCGAATTTCTTCCTAATCTTCCTGAGATGTTAGAACCAATCTTGAATAGTGACAGGGGCAGAAAATGCTGAAGAAGAAGAGGATTTCTCACTTCGGACTGAAATTGGGAAAAATGGAACCATTTCCAAATTCGCCATGGCGGTGTAATGCATGTGGCCGGAAGACATCTGAGATGAAGTGGGAGGAGATGAACCTCGAGAGGAGACATGGACGGATCGAGATACCACCCTTTTTTGCTTTACAGGAGGAGGTGAGGAGGAAGACGTTGTTTTCGATGAGGAAGAACGTCGAGAGTACCTGCGAGGCCCTTGTGCTGATTTTTAATCTTGATCGCGGTCCATATCAGCGGATAAGAGGGATAATCTATTAAGGAACCACCAAGAAACCTAGAAAAACAACTCTTCTTTTCTTTGAAAAAAGTTGAAAAGAGCACCGTAATAGAGACCCGAAAATAAAGACCCGACCCTAAATAAGGCTTTAACAACACAACACCCCCTATGTTGCAACATGAGATGTAACATGGTCAAGAACATTAGATTTAAAAAAGTCCAAGTGCTTGTCGTAGCTCTGCAAATCTGCCTGAATCAAGGGGTTTTGTGAAAATATCAGCCAATTGACTAGATGTTGCAACATAGTACATAACAAGCACTTTCTTCTCTACCAATTCTTTAATGAAGTGGTGCCGGATATCTATATGCTTTGTTCTCGAGTGTAGAACTGGATTCTTAGAAATGTTGATCGCACTCTGGTTATAACATAGAATAGTCAAAATAGCTTGGTCCACTCCATAATCAGTCAACATATGCTTCATCCATAATAGTTGTGTACAGCAACATCCAGCCGCTATGTACTCAGCCTCTGTCGTGGATAGGGAGATAGAGTTCTGCTGCTTGCTATACCATGAAACAAGATTGTTTCCAATATAAAAACACCCATAAGTAGTGCTCTTACTGTCATCGGTATTGCCTGCCCAATCAGCATCACTGTATCCTGATAAAAGAGTGTTAGTATCTTTGGTATACCATTTACCATAATCAGCCGTACTATTTATGTAACTGATAATTCCTTTAACTTCCATAAGGTGAGACTCCTTAGGAGATGCTTGATAACGAGCACACACTCCCACGATGAAACTGATGTCTGGTCTGCTGCCCGTGAGATAAAGAAGGCTACTTATCATGCTCCTGTACAACGTATCCTCCACAGACTTTCCACTATCATCCTTAGAGAGCTTGTCACTTGTGGGCATAGGAGTACGTACCTATATGGCATTCTCTAGCCCAAATCTTCACCAGATTCCTTGCATACTTGCTCTGAGAGATGAATAGCCCTTCATTGGATTTCTTTACTTGAAGACAAAGGAACATATTCAGTTCTCCAACCATACTCATCTCAAACTCCTTCTGCATGAGAGTTATGAACTCAAGTACTAACGGTTGAGAGGTAGACCAGAACACTATCTCATCAACATAGATCTGAGATACAATCAAGGCAGACTTATTTCTCTGAACAAATAAAGTCTTGTCAGCTCTCCCTCTCTCAAATCCTTTCTATAGGAGATATTTCGCTAGTCTCTCATACCAAGCCCTGGCGCTTGTTTCAAGCCATAAGGGGCCTTTTTCAACTGATACACAGGATTAGGAAGGAAGTGGTCTTCAGACCCTTTGGGATGCTCCACATATACCTCTTCGTTTAGAATACCCTTCAGGAAGGCACTCTTCACATCTATTTGATGAAGTTTGAAGTTGAAGATGCATGCTTCGACAAGTAAAAGTCTGATAGACTCCAGTCAGGCAACAGGAGCAAACATGTAACGGTCGCTTTCCGATAGTACCTTCTTCGTGCACGTGCTGTTGACCGTGCACGTATTTGTTCTAGACTTTGGTTGTTTTTGAACACTATGGTGTGATATGTCGTTGTGATCGTCTCTGAGAGTATTAAATTGTGGCTCTAATTTGGAAAGACATTTCTCGGGTCATTCTCCCACGATTTGATCTTATTCGAAGAGACACAGTGATTTTCACTTTTGACGTGAGACGTTTCTATTTTTAGTTTCGTCACTCGACGTCGAAATTAAGATCCGTCTTCTTAGTTTTCTTTCTCCCGTTGTTCCGATCACCCCAATATTTATTTCATAATTTTTGGATTTCATTTGACCTATTTTACATTTTAAGCAAAGCTTATAATATTTTTAACTACTAAGTTTTCAAGTATTTTCGACCCAATATATTTTCTACTATATTATAACACTTCAAATTATTTTTGACCCAAGCCCCTAGCCTTGGCCGCACCCACGCATGCTTGGGGGTTGGAGAGGGTGAATATTTGGGTTACAATTGATTTTTAAATCAATTTTAATTCAAATAAAACCCTAGAACAAGTCAAACCCATCTACCCTATATATAGGAGGCTTAGGATACCCATTTCCCTCAAGAAATCAAACCGTAGCCGCCCCCACTTCTCAAATTTCCACTTGCGACGTTCGTCGCAACCGCAGCTTGCAGCCGCCCGCACCGACCGAGAGCCTCCCTCGATCTGACCGAGGCCCCGCCCCGCATCCCGCTCCGCTCTGCACTGCAGCGCTCCGCTGCAGCCGCCCGCTTCGCAAGCCCCGTATCCGCCCGCTACGACCGAGAGATTCCCCCGCTCTGCACGCTTCCCCGCTTCGTTGCAACCCCCGCTCACTGCAAGCCCTGCTCCGCAGTATCTGACCGACCCGTTCCCCCACATCGCACTGCCCCGCCGCTCCGTTGTAACCCCGCTCGCTGCAAGCCCCGCTCCGCAGCGCCTGACCGACAAATTCCCCCGCATTTGCCCGCTACGACCGAGAGAACCCCCTCGCGCCGCACTAAGCCCGCCTCCGCTGCGTTGCAAGTCGCTCGATCGAGAGCTTCTCTCGGTCTAACCGAGAGAATTCTCCGCAGCGGCTCGGTCTGACCGAGCAACTTTCGTCGCAACATCGCAACTTCCACACCGCTTGCCACATTGGGCCCTGATCGGAGCCCCGGTGGTGCGAACACGCAACCAGGGCACGCGACTCGCTAGTCTTACCGCAAGCGCACGGTATAGCGGTGAGCGGGTATCGAACACGAGGAGGTCAAATGACAGTGTCTTCTTCAATTCACCTGGCTATAAGAATAGTCGAGAAATGTTCGCAATAAAGCGGTCACAGTCGTTCAATTGTTTAAAAGGAATATCAAATTAATAAAGACGCCTAGGGGGTAGGGAATCCCCGCTACAAACCGCATCTCATCATTGTGATTCGTATGGGTTACAAATGCTAGACTAGAAATTCAGGTGAACTAGTTGCAACTAAATGTAGAACCAAGCTCATGCTCTCGCGCTATTGCCGGTCTATAGCAAACCTAGGGTAAGGTCCAATCTCTTGCAAACCCTAACCTAGGCAAGCTAGCGTGAAGAACAACATCATCGTTCAATCGTATCTCGAGCCCACTCTCATTCAAACTCGAGCTACGACCTAGGTTGGGATAGTTCCTACCCGTCCAATCTCTTGCAAATGGGTATTGGTATAGAATTGCAATCGAAAACCCTAGTTTCGGTCCAATCTCTTGCAAACCGATTCCGGAGAAATCCAATTGTAACCCAATTCGAATATCTAGTGCTTCCTATCGAGTTGGGATCCAATCTCTTGCAAATCCCAATCGGTATGAATCCCTAGCTAATCGTATTAAATCAATCCCAAACTAGCCCTAATCAACCCTAGCAATAATTTCACCAATTCATCACAAATTAGAAATAGGGTTCGTAGGGTTCATCCCTACGCCCTAATACGATAAAACTACTCACAATTCATAATGAAATTCAATAGAAATTCACAAATAAAATCAATAGAATTCATTGCAATATTCAATATATCAATAAAAATGGAGTTTTTGATAGAGAAAGAGACAAACCAATGAAGAATCAATAGCATCCCACAAAATAACACTTTTCTCCCTTCCCTAAAAGCTCAATCTAATCTCCTAAAAAGTAATCTAAAAAACGCTGTAAAAAGTTCTGAAAAAGCTCTCTAAACTAGGTTAAAAACTAGGGTTAAATACCCCCCAAAATCGCCCAAAAATCTGTGACGAAAATGCCCCTGCGCAGCCTCAAAATCGCAGTTTACGCTACAGGCAGCGCAGCTCACTCGCCCGAGTGACAAATGTCATTCGGCCGAGTGACAAACCCTGACAAATTCCAGAACTTTGGACTTTTGGGGGTCGGCTCCTCGGGAGTCACTCGGTCGAGTGACTTTCTTTGCATCGGCCGAGGGGACTTCTTCACTCGACCGAGTCGGAACTCGGGAGATGACTGACAAGTTATAGTAAGTCTGGACTTTTCGTTGCCGTCGTCTTGATGCCACTCGGGCTAGTGGTGTCTCTGTGGTTCGGCCGAATAGGCTGGCGACGATCGGCCGAGTGCACGCTGATACTCTATCTTCTGCGTGTCAGATCTGGTCGGCCGAGCGAGCTTTCGATGGTCGGCCGAGCGAGCTTTCGATGGTCGGCCGAGCGAGCTTTCGATGGTCGGCCGAGTGACTCCTTCACTCGGCCGAGTGACATGCTGAAAATGCCCAATCTTCGTATTTTTGCTCCCTCGTCGCTCCTACGACGTTCTTTCTTCTTTCACTCCTCTCCAATAGCAAAATTCCCCTCGAAGGAGTCACGGGTGACACTCCTGAGTGGGTGCATCTCAGAATCACTCCAAATCGCTTGAAATCTCCTGAAATTCGACAAAAACAAGAAATCATGAAAAGCATCGCAATATTGCCGAAAAATCGTGAAAAGTGCGATTCGAGCGATCAAAAGGGCATGCAAACATGCAGAAAAAAGGTGTAAAATAAGGAGTGATCAAAATCCCCCAAGCTTACCTCTTACTCATCCTCGAGGAAGATGAGTAAAAAGCGAACCCAGTGGATAAAGAAAATAGAAACGATGGAAAGGCGGAAAATGAAAAACGAGAAACAAAATAGAAAACGAAGAGGGAAGTTGCTAGATCATTTTTCTCAGGACGTGGGTTTTGCTTACTCATATAGCACGCATAGAATGTAAAACACATGTCAAAGACTTTTATCTCGATATCATAGTATAATGGTGCATTTGAAATAGAGAACCCAAGAATGTCAATATAGCCTGAAAAATGGAATAATTCTAGAATTAGCATCGTCTGAAGCATCTAAAGCGGTATACAATATCGTAGATAACACACTTTTCAATTGAATGCTTTCTATAAGGAGTATAAGAGATATCACACAATAGACTGATAAGAATAGAAAAGTGTGGTTTTCATGAGATGAATGCTAAGCGTAGATTTCTGGATTTCGTGAAACTTTAGCGATATCACCGAGTATAAAATATTACTTAGCCTAGGTTGTCATGCACCGTCAAGTAGTCACTCTCTCACACATTATAGGATCCTCTCCGCCAAGCTTATCCATAAGCGTGGTGGCATAAACAAAACAATATTTACATCCCCGTTTCTTTTGAAGCTCCAAAAGTCAAAGAAAATAAAAGATAAAAGCAAAAGAGGGAAGAAAGAGAGAAAGGATATGGGATGGGATCATTTTTGAACTTCTTTTCTCTTTTCTTTTCTTATTCTCAAATCTTTTTCTTTTTCTTTTTCTTTTTTTATTTTTTTTTTCAATAGCATATATACACAAATGATCCCAAATCAAAGAGAAGGATATACGAGTATTTTTTTTCTTTGGGTTTTGGGGAATTTGGAGCATGTGATATAATAACGGGGGATGCCAATAATAGAATTGCTAAGGGGAGATTCACCAATGAATTTAAAATAGAGAAATAATGTTCAAGATATGTGGAGAAAGAAATAAATGTATCTCTCGGTTCACTCTATAGGACGTGCATGACAACTTCAGCAGGGTAATCTAATCTACTCAGTTTGATCCCAAAAAGTAAACTAATCCAGATTTATCAATGCTAGCAAACATTCAATCAACCTGAAGTGAAGCGTACAAATCATGCAATAAGAAGTGATACGAGAAAAGAAAGCAGTACTCTAGATATAAGCAATCAATGCGTGAAACTTGGTGTGTTTTCTACGCTAGCATACATATGAATCATCAGACATCAGCTAATAATAGAATTTCATCCATTTTCATACGGAAAAAGAAGTGGGTTACTAGTTCTAAATGCAAAACAGGACATAGCATATGATATCAGAAACAAAAGCTATGACATGACAAAATTAGCATGCATATAGAGAAAAGCTAACACCACGTCGTCGTCATCAAAGAAAAATCATCTCTAGCAAAAGATGAAAGAAATAAAGATAAAGAAAAACAAAACTATTTACAATGCAGCACACAAAGGAAATAAGAAAAACGTGATGCATGGTAAAAAAATTGAAAAAGGTGATGAAAAATGGGTGCAAAAGCGGAAAAACGTGAAAAACTAAAAATAAAGGTGATGAAAGCAAAAGGTGTGAGAACTCACTCCCCCAAGCTAAAGTGCACAGTGTCCTCAATGTGCAAAGTGTGGCACACCGAGAGACGTGAAATGGATGGGGAGGGTGAGGATGCTTGCATGATAAAAAAGAAAATGAAAAGAAAATATGATGATGTGAAAGATGCATGCAAAGATTGGAGTGATGCAGATAATGTGTCACCAAAAATAACTCTCCCTCACTCCCAAAAAAAGATATATAATGATGTGAGCAAGATAGGGACAAAAATAATGCGGGGGGGAGGGGGGCAAAAAATATATCGACAGGACCAGCAGAGAATGGGCAGCATAACAACAAAAAAGATCACTGGCATCAAGGGTGTGCCTAAGCTGGTGGTCCTACACCATCTCCGTCCTGTGGCTGAGGTGGAGGAGGTGGGGGTGGTGGTGGTGGACGTGTCTGCTGGGTGGGTGGGTGTAGTGGAGGCAGTCGCGCCAGGATCTGATTCAGGCAAACCTGAATATCGGGAAGCATGGCGACGCGAGACTGCATGGAACTGACCGTGGCAGAGAGAGCCCTAAAAGCACCCCAGAGTCCACTCACCGCCCCCTCAAGAGCACGAATGCTCTGAAGTAGGGCGTCAGGGGGTGGTGGAGCGGAGGGACGGACAGGTCTAGGCTGTGAAGGTCGGGGCTGCCGCACACAGGTGGAGTAGGTAATCGGGCCAGCAGGCATGTGTGGAAAAGGTGCTGTGCTCACTAGTGGATGCCCAGCCTCGGTGGGAGGCTGGGACGCAGGCTGGGACGAGGAGGCAGCAGCAGTGGTGGTGGAAGATAAAATCGGCGACGAGGCAGCAAGAGAGGTCGGTGACACAGGTGTGAGGACAGACGTCACGACACTCTCGGATAGGACATCTGCGGTGTGGGTAGAAGGGTCGACCACTGGGGAGGAAGTGTAAGGACCAAAAGGTGACACCCCAGCGGACATCAAACCGGACAGGGTCCCCACGACGGCAGCGAAGGAAGGCTCGCCGCTCTCTAGTATGGTGGGTGGACGCTCGGGAATAAGTGAGGAAATATGCCCAACCGAGATAGGCACATCAGTGGTGGGGGTGGTGGTGGACGTGGTGGACGGCTCAGCAAGGGTACTCCCGACACTGGCAGAAGTGGGGACAGAAGTGTCGGGAGGTGCAAACAGTGCAGGCTCGGGCTGAGGGATCACGGGGTCAGCAGGAGGTGCAGGGGGTGCCTGCTCAGCGCCCTCAGCCTCAAGAACATAAGCAGCTGGGCTGAGGAGATCCATCACTGGGATCCAATCCTCGTGGGCCGGTCCTATATGTGTCCGAGCTAGGCTTGGGAGGATCATGTAATCGGCACTAAAAGGACCGTGCAACCACACCCAGTGCCACTGGCCATGGGGACGAAGCATCTTCATCCAGGCCATGACGTCTATCGTGAGTGCAGTGGGGCCCAGGGCTCGTCTAAGGTCAGCAGGTAGGTCCACGCCGGTCATCATGGCTAGCAGAGTAATCAGACCGCCGCAGCAAATAGGTGAGTGAGCGCCCACCGAAATGATGATGCGGTCTAAAAACCAGCTAGCAATATCAATCTCAACGGTGGGGACCAGGTCATCGCTATCCCTATCGAGAACTCTTGGGTGAGTCATCGCGTAGAGCATATAGAGCTCAGGCGTAGACATCGTCCCAGGCTCATACCTCGCCAAGAAAGTGGTCGCCATGAGGCGCTGTTCTATGTGGAGGCAGGGGTGCAGGATGGCTGAGGCCTTGGCCCTACTAGGGTCAAAGCCATGGTGGGAGCCCGTGATACGTGTCCAGAACATGGAAGTGTCAAACGACAGCGGTGGGATGTGAGTGGGTGCGTAGGCTCAGTCGGGGACGGGGACATCGGGCCACTGGAAGAACGCACGAAGCATGGCGGGAGTGACCTCGCACTCTCGATCCATAAGGCGAAATGTGCATCCTCCAGGGGTCCGGGCTATCGAGCTAAGTACCTCAAATGTCGGACGGACGTAGGTGTCCGCCGACACTGACAAAAAGTCGCGCCAACCCACGTTGTCGTACAACGTGAGCATCCCCTCTAGCACCCCTAGGCGGTCAAGGTCTGCTAAGTGTGCAAACCTAGAGGACACTATAGATCGCTGGGCGATACGCTCAAATCGGACACGCTATGCGTCGTCTCTGAACGTGATCCCCAGCGGCCCGACAACGGGAGTCGGTGGTGGGATAGGATCGGCGGGGATGGGCTGTGCGTGGATGGGATCGGCGGGAAGCGGCTGTGTGGGGGGTGGTGGCTATGGTGGGCTAGGTGGAGGGGAGTCCTCCCTAGCGTGAGAGGGACCGGCATCATCGGTCCTCTTTCGCTTGGAAGAGGCTCCCCGCGTGTGTGGCCTAGTGCGGGACGGCATATGTGCCGCGAGTGCTCACCCAACAAAAATATAATGCGGCGTGCTCAATAAAAGGAACGAGTGTACCTGTACACGCCGCAAGAGCAATTCAGCAAGTGCGTGTGAAGAGCGCCACCTCCGCGAAGCTAAAAACGTGTCCTGAATCTCCCCTAAACTCCCCCAAGATAGCCTGCATGTCAAACAACGATATCAGTGAATAATATTCGAAATGCATGGGGGAGATGGGGTATAATAGATAGATAAAAAAATTAATTTGATTTTTGGGCTCAACGGGTCTACGGATCGTCAAAAATGGGAGAAAAATGGCGTTTGGGGGCAAACCGAGGTGATAAAGAGTCGGCCGGCGGTGGGGGGTGTCGCCGGAGGTCGGGGCGTCGGCGGTCGAACGATCGCCGGTGGTGGTCGGGCGATTGGTCCGGCGGCGAGGAGATTCGGGTGAAGGAGGGTGTGGTCGCGGGCAAGGGGAGACGAAAATGCTCAGGGCTCGGGTGAAATTGGGGGTTAGTCGCGTTGAAATTCGCACCGAGCCCGCATCGACTTATATAGGTGCAGATACGACTCGGCCGAGTGACTATGTTGCTCGGCCGAGTGACGTATCGATAAAAAAATTTAAATTTCTCCCTGCCACTTATGACTCGGCCGAGTTTCTTCTGTTCACTCAGCCGAAGGGAGAAAACTCCTTCGGACGAGTGGCACAAGCTACTCGGCAGTATTCAAGCTAGGAGGGTATCCGTTTCCCTCGGCCGAGTGACTAAACGTACTCGGCTGAGTGACAGTTAATACAAAATGCACAAAAAAGACAGAGAGTTGTGTTCAGCAGACTTCCCTTGTTGGTGCCCCACTCGGCTGAATGGGGTCCTTTGCTCGGCCAAGTCGCATATTGACCGGCACCCCGTTTACGGTTTGGGCGCGGTGTCGTTTTACCGCAAGTGCACGGTTAGTGTAGGGTGCGGGTTTATCGAACACAGGGAGGTGGATGGCTTGAGTGGCTACTAGCCTCGCCTAGGTTGTGTGCTAGCTACGCGGATAATGTGGGTGGAAGTGTAGAAATAAGAGAAGAAACAAAAAGACGCGAAATGAATCCCCGCTAACATGGGCTAGAGCATTCATGACACTTGGCATTTGACTTGATCCAGGGTGAGACATTGTCCCAAAAGGTGGTACCTAGCGTCCATAGCCCGATATTCCGGTCTGTGCCAAGCACGCTAGGCCTACCCGGTTCCGGACGGTGGGCACTCCCGTGTCCATTAACACCTTCCGCAACTGGGAGCATTAAGGCCACAATGATATCTCCCAACACTTTGTCCAAGCCGCTCCCGCGTGCAAGGACTCGATGTCAACGCTCGGGGCGTGAGCTATGGCTAGGGGGTCAACCGCCAAGTTTATTCCCCCTTGGCCCGACGGTCAGAGGCGGTCTTTCTCCCGCCAATGACAATGAAACACCCCCGCGTAACCCTAATGGCCAAATAGGTCAAATGTGATTTCTAGCAATACATCGAAGCGGATCTTGACAGGACAAGCACCGGACCCCAATCCCCAACACATTTAGTGTGTTGCCATACGAATTGGACCCAGATTGCTAGAAATGCTCATTGACACATTTCATCGAACACGTGCCATGCAACCAAGTCTAATGTAAATATCCAAGCAACAATCCTACCCTAACCCGTATTAGGGTTCATCAAAACTACTCAATGGTGAATAACATATAAACAAACAGCACAAAAGACATAAACTTTCACCATCAAGCAAAATAAACACAATACAAACAATGGAGAAAAAGAGAGGAAAATACTTATCTTGAGTTGAATCGTCAATCCAATACAAGATTTATTGCAATATAAAAGCTAATCTAACCTAATCTAAACTTACAAGAAAAAGGGGCAAAAAGCCCTAGAAAAACTGAGGAAGAACTCCCCTCCATCGTGCCCCAAAACCCTATTTATAAACCCCTCAAAAACCCTCTTGGGTCGGGTTCAAAACTGTCAAAAAAGGCCCACCCGATCGGGTGAGAACTCACCCGATCAGGTGGAATAAACAGAGAGCTCAGATACGCAGAAACAGATCTCACCCGGTCGGTTGACAAGTCAACCGATCGGTTGAAGTGAAATTCCAGACTGCAGCCAGTTTCAGCACATAGATGCGCTTAGAAAATTCCAGAAAAATCTAGAAAAATCAGATTTGGGCATGCGACCTATCGTTGGAAAGCTAACGACGATGCCGACGCTAGAAAAATAAGAGATCACCCAAAATCCTTCTGGAATGGTAGCAGATCTTCAAATAATGAGCAGCGATGCGTGAAAGCAGAAGAAAAGGCCACCCGATCGGTTGAAACATCAACCGATCGGGTGAGCCGCTTGTCGCTTTGGCCATCGGGCTTCGGGAGCTTCAACCGGTCGCTGAGGAGAACGGGTGGCATGACCGGGTCGTCGTTTGGGAAACTTCAGCTTCAGATGAACCGATCGGGTGAGATATCACCCGATCGGTTGGAATTAAGCTCCAACTTCCCGAGAACTTTGTTGGGATGAACCGGTCGACGAACCGGTCGGTTGACTTTGCACTTTGCTCTAACTTCAGTCCGGGTCGTGCACGCGTGCATCACCCGATCGGTTGGCTGTGTCCAACCGATCGGGTGGGGGCTGAAAAGTGGCAATCTTGGTCGTTTGACCCCCTGGATCATGCGTGACCCCTCCCGTTGCTCCGGGGACTCATGATATCATAGTTTTATGTCCCAAATGCTGTAAGTTCCTGCAAAACACGGAAAACACGGAAAAGTGAAAGAAAACAAGAAGACACGCGAAAACGAATAAAAGACGGCGGTAAAATACGGAAAAACACGGAAGAAAACGTGCGCAAATATATGAAATATAAACGCACGTCAAAATCCCCCAAGCTGAACTCTTCCTCGTCCTCGAGGAAGACGAGTGAGAGTAGGAGCTCGGAGGGAGAAAATAGAGAGAAAGAGAGAAAAAGAAAACTCTATATCCTAGATCGCCCGTCAGGGCCAACAAATCAAAAATGACACACCAAGCAAGCAAACGCCAAATCACATCACTAAACCAAGGAATACGAGTCCAGACAAGTGCCGTGGGCCCACACGGTGAAGCGCGAGTGAGTGCGGTCGTGTGCTAGCAGACGGTGTCACTATCTACGATGTGCAATACAACTCCATATACACATACCCAAAGAAAGACCCAAATATCGATTCAAATTGAATTAAGCGGTGAATATATGGTTCAAGCATGCATGAGAATAGAGAGAGAATCGAAACATATCATGCGTCAGGGACTCCACAACTAGGGTTAAGGAAATCACCACACTAAAGCCTAGATAATAGCTAAAAAGTTCCTAAGCCAAGTGTTTTCGAAAACGATGGGGGTTGAGATGATGTGGAGAAGAACACTCGGTGCAAATTCTCGCCTTCCCTTTATTCTCGGCAAGTAGGAAAAATATTCACACTGGAATTTTTTTTGGGTTTTGGGTATTTGTATTTTTTTGGATTTTTGGCTATACAATTTTTTTTATTCATTTCTTTCTTTTTGGGTTTTTCTTTTCTTTTCTCCTTTTTTGGATTTTTGGATATTGGGGTATATACATGTGTACTCTCCCAAGTGGGAGAACGGTACACGACGAAGGGGTTTACACCAAGTAAAACAAAAAAGAAATCGGAATCTAAACACTTGGGCAAAGGAAACTATTCTCGCTAATTAGAGCATGGGCTAAGTGGGTTATCCTAGTCCTTAATTGTGGAATCCCGACACATGCGAATTGAAATATACGATATAAATATAGCATGCATATAGAAGCAGAGACCGCACATTCAAATCGAAGCATGATAATCTAGGGGTCAACCAAGGATAGGTATATAAATCAAAATCACAAAATAGAAGTACACCCCTAGCTAGTCACGACAAACAACTCACACAAAAGCAAGGTAAACCCACGAAGCATGAAATGCAATGGACTCGGCTTCCTAGGGTTAGTGAATGTGATTATCGAAGCTATGCTAAGTGTGCGTGTGATTTTCGTGGCAATTCATCATAGGGTTCATCTCTAGGAGAAAGAGATAAAAAGAAGAAAAGAAAAAGAAAAAGAAAAACACGGAGAAAAACGACTCAAATAACGAAGAAAAAGAGACAAAAGACGCACGAAGTGCGACTCCCCCAAGCTAAAACTTGCATTGTCCTCAATGCAATAGTAGTGAATACGGGAGGGCAATGAAAATGGGGGGGGAGTTACGCACCGACACAAAAAAATGAAAAACACATGAGCAAAACTAAAAAATAAAGAAAAAGAAACACTAAAATAAAAAATATAAAACACGACAAAAGAACACATAGACACAGACACACAACAACGACACGCAAAAACATGCACACAAAAGTCGATTTCCCCCAAGCTGAACATGACAATGCTAGCAAAATGATATGATCAATGGGGAAGTAGAGATACGCTAGGGGGAAAATCAGAAAAGAAAGAAATCAAAATGCAGGAGAGACAGTGTGCTCATTCTCCTCGGAAGAGGATGTGGGGTGAAATGATAGAAGGGCACGACATGAAGGGTTATTAAGATGCAAAAGCAAACCCTAGATACGCTCCCCTCGCTAATGAGAGGAGACGAGATTATTCAAACCTAAACTAGAAAGCGGTAAATTTTTACACTACTAGATTAGGATACACCTGAGCATATGTGGATCCAAGATCTGGAGCGGGGCAGGTAGCTGCTCTAACTGCTCCTTCTGTGGCTCCGCCAGAAGCGCTGTGCCACGTGTGCCAATGGACCCAAGCAATGCACCTCCAAGCATCCCTCGTAGGTGTCCACCTGTGACCTGCAAAGGACGAGGTGCATTAGTCCATGTCAAAAAATCTTTCCCCAAAACAGAAGTATCCCAGAGATAATCGTCAAAATAAGATGGAAAAATAGTGAAAGTGTGACGAATACTCCCTGAGAATGGGTCGCTATCCTCTGTACTAGCGACGACCAAATCCTCGCTCTCCATAAGAAGTGGCTCTCCAGGTGGTGACACACCGCAGCATACTTCAGGGGACGTAGATCCTGTGTCCTGCGAGAGATATGGTATGTCAAATATATACGAGTCTAAAGAAATAGGAAGTGAAAAACGAGACTCAAAAGTGGAGTGAGAGTGAGTATGAAAATCTCCCTGAATAGGGGCAATATGCTCAAGTAGATGCTCAGCCGCAGAAGAAGTGGAGCGTGACGGTAGAGATAGATGTGGCTCGGGCTCCATGGAGTGGACCATCGTATCCAAGCCCTCATGCACGTCCTCCTCGATGATATGCTCATACTCCACCATCTGCCCGATGTCTTGAATGACATCCTCATGGTCGACCACCGACCAAGGAGAAAGCTGTGACAGAGATGGCTGTGGAGGTGGATGTGGAGCGGACCCCTCGTATGTGGTCGTGGTGTCCTCGTCCTCACGCACATCCTCCTCGCCGGTATGCATAATCTCTGTAAACTCCTCAGTGCTCTCATAGGACTCATGTGGGGTATCCAAATCAAGACAAGAAATCTCTCCCACAGATCCTAGAGACATCTCCCCATCCTCACTATCATCATCAAAAAATGCTTCGTCATCCAAGTGGTAGTGATGGAAGAATAGGGTATCGGCTTGAGATGTGTCTATGGTGGCCGATGGCATGGTGGTCTCAACCATGAAAGTGGGTATATCCTCTCCTTCATCCCCTCTCCTCAGTGTCGGCTCGGTGATTGGTACCATTAAGTTTTGTAATATTTGGCCTTGGTTAAACATGGCACTTTCAAGGAGAGACACGAGGCTTGATTCTTCTTGTGTTTGTGGAGGGGTATAAGGTTGAGGAAATGGATGGGAGGTGTTTGGGCTAAGGTTGTGGGAAAATGTTTGGCCTTGGAGAGGGGGGAGGCTCTCAAGCGTAAATGAGCAATCATAATACTCGTGCCCCGCCATCCCACAAGTCTCACAAATCACAACTGGATAAGGATCGTATCCTCCCATCTGAGCATCAAAATTTGATCTCCACATGGTAATATCAAAGATACCTGGACAACAAAAATAAGAAAACTAGAGAGGAGCGTCAATAATACAAGAGAATAACAAAAAGATAATATAATGGCGGGAGAAAAATTTTTTGGTTATTGAATATTTTTTTAAAAAGAAAGAGAAAAAGAAATTTTTTTTTTGTGTTTTTATGCGTAGTCTAACGAACCCAAGCAAAGCTAATATCAAACCGAACGCCTCCCCGGCAACGGCGCCAAAAACTTGACCGGCACCCCGTTTACGGTTTGGGCGCGGTGTCGTTTTACCGCAAGTGCATTGTTAGTGTAGGGTGCAGGTTTATCGAACACAGGGAGGTGGATGGCTTGAGTGGCTACTAGCCTCGGCTAGGTTGTGTGCTAGCTACGCGGATAATGTGGGTGGAAGTGTAGAAATCAGAGAAGAAATAAAAAGACGCGAAATGAATCCCCGCTAACACGGGCTAGATCATTCATGACACTTGGCATTTGACTTGATCCAGGGTGAGACATTGTCCCAAAAGGTGGTACCTAGCGTCCATAGCCCGATATTCCGGTCGGTGCCAAGCACGCTAGGCCTACTCGGTTCCGGAAGGTGGGCACTCCCGTGTCCATTAACACCTTCCGCAACCGGGAGCATTAAGGCCACAATGATATCTCCCAACACTTTGTCCAAGCCGCTCCCGCGTGCGAGGACTTGATGTCAACGCTCGGGGCGTGAGCTATGGCTAGGGGGTCAACCGCCAAGTTTATTCCCCCTTGGCCTGACGGTCAGAGGCGGTCTTTCTCCCGCCAATGACAATGAAACACCCCCGCGTAACCCTAATGGCCAAATAGGTCAAATGTGATTTCTAGCAATACATCGAAGCAGATCTTGACAGGACAAGCACCGGACCCCAATCCCCAACACATCTAGTGTGTTGCCATACGAATTGGACCCAGATTGCTAGAAATCCTCATTGACACATTTCATCGAACACGTGCCATGCAACCAAGTCTAATGTAAATATCCAAGCAACAATCCTACCCTAACCCGTATTAGGGTTCATCAAAACTACTCAATGGTGAATAACATATAAACAAACAGCACAAAAGACATAAACTTTCACCATCAAGCAAAATAAACACAATACAAACAATGGAGAAAAAGAGAGGAAAATACTTATCTTGAGTTGAATCGTCAATCCAATACAAGATTTATTGCAATATAAAAGCTAATCTAACCTAATCTAAACTTACAAGAAAAAGGGGCAAAAAGCCCTAGAAAAACTGAGGAAGAACTCCCCTCCATCGTGCCCCAAAACCCTATTTATAAACCCCTCAAAAACCCTCTTGGGTCGGGTTCAAAACTGTCAAAAAAGGCCCACCCGATCGGGTGAGAACTCACCCGATAGGGTGGAATAAACAGAGAGCTCAGATACGCAGAAACAGATCTCACCCGGTCGGTTGACAAGTCAACCGATCGGTTGAAGTGAAATTCCAGACTGCAGCCAGTTTCAGCACATAGCTGCGCTTAGAAAATTCCAGAAAAATCTAGAAAAATCGGATTTGGGCATGCGACCTATCGTTGGAAAGCTAACGACGATGCCGACGCTAGAAAAATAAGAGATCACCCAAAATCCTTCTGGAATGGTAGCAGATCTTCAAATAATGAGCAGCGATGCGCGAAAGCGGAAGAAAAGGCCACCCGATCAGTTGAAACATCAACCGATCGGGTGAGCCGCTTGTTGCTTTGGCCGTCGGGCTTCGGGAGCTTCAACCGGTCGCTGAGGAGAACGGGTGGCATGACCGGGTCGTCGTTTGGGAAACTTCAGCTTCAGATGAACCGATCGGGTGAGATATCACCCGATCGGTTGGAATTAAGCTCCAACTTCCCGAGAACTTTGTTGGGATGAACCGGTCGGCGAACCGGTTGGTTGACTTTGCACTTTGCTCCAACTTCAGTCCGGGTCGTGCACGCGTGCATCAACCGATCGGTTGGCTATGTCCAACCGATCGGGTGGGGGCTGAAAAGTGGCAATCTTGGTCGTTTGACCCCCTGGATCACGCGTGACCCCTCCCGTTGCTCCGGGGACTCATGATATCATCGTTTTATGTCCCAAATGCTGTAAGTTCCTGCAAAACACGGAAAACACGGAAAAGTGAAAGAAAACAAGAAGACACGCGAAAACGAATAAAAGACGGCGGTAAAATACGGAAAAACACGGAAGAAAACGTGCGCAAATATATGAAATATAAACGCACGTCACATATGATACTCGGCCGAGTGGCATGCTGTTTTCTGCTTCGGGGCTCCGTTTTCGCTCTACTCTCTGTTTTTCTTCCTCCAGTTGGTTTCTTCCTCCTCCCAAGGCCTGAGCGCATTCCTGGAGCGCTCTTCCTTGCCTCTATCTTCCTCTACATGAGAGATCTCCTTGTCTCCTCTCCTGTCATAGAAATTAAGACCCGTTGTCACGGTTTTTATGGGCAAAAAGACTCGAAACACTAATAAAGTCTAAAACCAAAATAAAACCAAAATAAAAAGAATGCAAAAACCATCGGGTTGCCTCCCGACAAGCGCTCGTTTAAGGTCTTGAGCTCGACCCCTTTGGATTTTCAATTAACGCTTGATGTTGGGTGCATATGAGATGCACCCGTCGAACTTGCCAGGAAGACCGCTCGGATTTGGATCGTGGTGGTGCGTGGCCTTCCTTAGCGCCCCTTCATCATGAGCAATGTTGGGGGATGGCTCCCCCAAGCTTGCGCTTGTTCCGGTCCTTGGCTTCGCCGGTGACACCGATCTTCGAATCGGTGGAGCTTTCTTCGGATTCTTCAATGTCGAGAGCTTGCAAAGCTCTCGTATTCTCGTGACATCAGCGTCGCCATCATCATTCACCGTGGAGCTATTGGGAGAGTCATCCATCTTCTCTTCTTCGCTCAAATCTTGGCTTTCTTCAAAGCCGTCATCATGGAGTGCACCGATGGAGTAGGGGGTAGCCTCTTCAATGACCTCGTCAAGGAGGTATGAAAGGTCATCCAGCCGTCCCTTGAGTAGATATATTCTATTTACTTCGCCTGTATGGACTCCGTCGGAATAATGCTTGAGCTGTTGCCCATTCACCTTGAACGTGGCTCCGTCTTTCCCTTCCAATTCAAAAGCTCCTCCCGGTTGTATGTGCTTAACGGTGAAAGGTCCGGACCATCGTGACCTCAACTTCCCGGGGAATAGTCGGAGTCGGGAATTATATAGCAAGACTTTGTCTCTGACCTTGAAGTCCATGACAGTTATGCGGACGTCGTGGAGAATCTTGGTCCTTTCTTTGTAAATTCTTGAGCTCTCGTAGGCATCTCTTCTAATTTCATCAAGCTCATTGATATCTAGGAGCCGCCTCACCGCCGCACTCTTATATTCATAATTGAGGGTCGTGATGGCCCAATATGCGCGGTGCTCCAACTCTACCGGTAAGTGACAAGCTTTTCCATAAACAAGTCGGAACGGCATGGTGCCAATGGGAGTGCGGAAGGCCTTGCGATATGCCCATAGGGCATCGTTTAACTTCATGGACCTATATTTTCTAGATCGATCTATGGTCTTTTCAAGAATGTGCTTGATTTCTCTATTTGAAACTTCCACTTGTCCGCTCGTTTGAGGGTGGTAGGCCATGCCAATTCTATGGTTTACCCCGTACTTTTTCAACATGGCTTCAAATTTGTTTTCTATAAAATGGCTTCCCCCGTAGCTTATCAAAGTACGGGTCACCCCAAAGCGCGGAAAAATATTCTGCTTGAAAAACTTGGAGACAACCCTCACATCATTGGTAGGGGTGGCGATGGCTTCTACCCATTTGGAGACGTAGTCCACGGCCAATAAGATATACTTGTTACCCTTGCTTGACGGAAATGGTCCCATGAAGTCTACTCCCCAACAATCAAAGAGCTCAATCTCTAGAATGGGCCTCATTGGCATCTCATTTAGTTTGGAAATATTCCCGGTCCATTGGCATCTATCGCACCCCTTGACGAAGTCGTGCGTGTCTCTGAACATGGTTGGCCAAAAGAATCCACTCTGCAATATCTTAGCGGTAGTCTTAGAAGCGGCGTGATGTCCCCCGCATGGCATACCGTGGCAATGCAAGATGATGGAGGTGGCCTCCTCCTTAGAAATACACCTCCGAATAACCCCATCCTTGCATATCTTAAAGAGATAAGGATCTTTCCAAAAATAGCTACGGACTTCATGCATAAATCTCCTCTTTTGCTGTGTGGGCATCCCGCATGGTTTAATCCCACAAGCCAAGTAATTGACAAAGTCCGCATACCAAGGAACTTTCCCGGGCCTTATGGCGTATAGCCTCTCATCAATAAAGGAGTCATCGATGGGCAAGCTCTCGTCCTCCTTGTCACGAATAAGCCTAGACAAATGATCCGCCACAACATTGTCTGTACCCTTCTTATCTCTGATTTTCAAATCAAACTCTTGCAATAGAAGTATCCACCTAATCAACCTAGGTTTGGCCTCTTTCTTGTTTAGAAGATACTTCAATGCCGCATGGTCGGTGTTACGCCTATTTGACCGAGACCCCAAAAGACATGAGCCCATGAGCCCGACTACTGGTCGAAGGCCCACCTGCAACCTCAAGCCCATTCAACAAAGCCCCTGTAAGGGATCTTCTCGAATGTCGATCCGACCCGCCCCCGATAACCCGCTGGACACTCACCCACTCCTGTGAAAACCGTTCCCCGGAACGCGTGACCACTAAATGGCGGTAATGGGGAGGTGCTGGAATGGCGAAGAGAGCGGCGGCAAGGGGGCGGATTGATGGGGCACGATCGAGGGCGGGTGTGGGACGTGGGCTAAAGGCAATCACGCAGGGAGCTATACAAAAGGGCTCGGAGGACGACGAAGAAAGGGACCGCATCTGAGGTAACAAAACCTAAGGTACTCCATCAACGACCTCGTTCCCCCAATTCATCTCCTTCCTCCCCCGCTCGCGCCGAGAGACACCGTTACGATCTCCTCACGAGTCGAACCGTCTCCGCCGGGCCTCCTTTCTCAGATCACTATCTGACTTAGGCATCGGAGGGGATTTGGCCGGAACCAAGGTCCGGCCCCCTGACGAGCGTTCTCGTCTACGCAGGTGGACAGCTGATCAACGGGCCGAGGCTACCCCTCGCCCCTCTCCGACCACTCGACCGACTGGATAGTGAGGCTTCCCCTCACCGTCAACCTGCCGAGGCCGAGCACGCCCTACCGAGGCCAAGCGTCTTAGTCAGGTCCGAGATTCCCCCTCGCCTCCCGTCGGCCGTGCATCTACCCGGGCGACTGAGGCTACCCCTCGTCCCCCTTTCAGCCGAGGCCGAGCACGTCTATCCGAGGCCGAGCGTCTCAACCAGGGCCGAGGCTTCCCCTCGCCCCTTCTGCACCAATTCGAAGCCCCCCAATGGACCCAAAGCGGGCCTCTTGACCACGTTGACCGGGTTCTCCACGGTCAACGCTTTGTAGTGAGAAAACACTCTGAAACATCTGGCGTCGTCTGTGGGAACGAAAAACCGTCCCACGAAGAAGCAAACCACACCAACAATGGCACGAGCCAGCAATGGAAGGAAGCGCATGCCCCCCATCCCGGAGGAGGGGAATGGCACATCAAACGGCAATCCCGAGGGCACGCCCGTCGGTGGCCACCCCGCCCTCTCCACCGAAGAAACCGACGGCTCAGAACTGGCCACGCAGGGACAGCTCCGCGCCCTGGCTCAGGAGACCAACGCGAGCCTCCAGATGTTGGTCGTGGCGGTGCAGCAGCTCGTCGGCCCTGCGCCACCCAACGGAGGCACGTTGGACGACAGCCATCGATGGGCGGGGGGTCCCCCACACTTGCGGTCCGCCGTGGTCGACGACCACAGGACCCGGAAACCGAACACGGAGCGTCGGTTCACGCTGTCTGGCTCTCGTCAGGCGAGGTCACGCGCCTCCTCACCCTATCGTGAAAGGAGCCGAAGAGAGACCGAAGGGACGGACGGCGAATCGAGGACGGCATCGTCTCGTCGATCGCGGTCGTCCCGCCGCAGGAGAAGCGAACGACACCACTCGAGAGACCGATCGCGGTGGAGCAGGAGCTCCCACAGGAGGAGTCGGGAACGTCAGGACAGCCCGGCCCCCAGCATGGCGAAGGCTGCGGAGCCAGCCCCGCTGGCGCCGGTGTTACCTCCACCCCCGGTCGATCCAGAGACAGGCGAGTACCGCATCCCCGGAGGCATCCACGGAGACCAGTGTCCCTTGTCATGGAGAATAACCGACGCACGGGTCCCCTCCCGATTCCGGATCCCGGTGCTGGGAAAGTACGATGGAATAGGAGACCCGGCACACCACGTGATGGACTACGAGGGGGACATGGCCTTCCAGGGAGCTGACGATGACCTGCTTTACCGGGGCTTCTATTCTACTCTCAGGGGAGCGGCGAGGATCTGGTACCACAGCCTGCCCGGCCGCTCCATCGACAGTTTCGAACAACTCGCCCAGTTGTTCTGCAAACAGTTCATGGCGGGGAGGCTGATCAAACCTGGTGCTGAACATCTGTTCAACATAGTGCAAGGCCCGGCCGAGCCACTCCGACAGTTCATGCGCCGCTTCAATGCGGAAAGGCTGAACGTGAACAACCCACCCGACCTGGTGGTCCAGACGGCCCTTAAGAAAGGACTTCGCCACAGGGGCCTCAAGAAGTCCCTACACAACGACCCCCCGAAGGACCTCCCCGGGATCATGGCAAGGGCCGAACGCTTCATGCTGACCGAGGAGGCCTTGGCCGAGGATGCAGGAAAAGCCGCTCGAGGGACCAAGCGCGGCGACGGCGGACGAGTTAGCCCCGAAGGGTACCGGACCGAGAAGAGGCAGAGGAACAGGCAGCGGGGAGAAAGCGCGAGGGACATCACCCCGGACGCCATTCTCACCCAAGTACAGAAGGAAGAGCGAGCTGATCGCCCCCCACCGAAGGCTAAAAGAGGCGGGAAGAACAGGGAGAAGTACTGCAAGTACCACAAGGACGATGGTCATGACACAGAAGATTGCTGGCATTTGAAAAAGGACATTGAGAAGCTGATGAGCCGAGGGCACGCCAGGAATCAGGCCGACGAGCCGGCCCACGGAGAAGGGACCTCCACACAGCCAGACAAGGGGAAGAAGATCAACACCATCCAAGGCCCCCTCCGCATCATAGAGTGAGCGGGCGACGTCTCTCCCCCCGGAAGCGGCCTAGTATGAGGGAGTTATCTAAGTTTACATCCCTCTGCCTAGCTTCATTTCTTTTTTTCCCATTTCCTCCAAATGTACCGGTCCGGCAGGACTCTTGAGAGTACAAATGCATCCCTTTTTGTTATCTTCATTTAAAACCCCGATGGAGTTGACATGACACCAATAGCATGAAAGGTTGGGGACCGCCGCCTCACTGGAGGAGGAAGAGGAGCTTTGCCCTCGCCGACCGACTCCAACGCCCATAAGACTGGGGGCAATTCCCCCAGCAGGCACGGACGCCGACCGGTCCTAAGCCGAGGAGCTTAGCCCTCGCCGACCGACACCAGCGCTCATAAGTCTGGGGGCAATTCCCCCAGCAGACACGGACGCCGACCGGTCCTAAGCCGAGGAGCTTTGCCCTCGCTGACCGACTCCTGCGCCCCTAAGTCTGGGGAGAATCCCCCCAAGACCGGTCCTAAGCCGAGGAGCTTAGCCCTCACCGATCGACACCAGCGCTCATAAGTCTGGGGGCAATTCCCCCAGCAGACACGGACGCCGACCGGTCCTAAGCCGAGGAGCTTTGCCCTCGCTGACCGACTCCTAAGTCTGGGGAGAATCCCCCCAGCCAACGCCAGCTTCGTCCATTCCTAAGCCAAGAACAAGGCGACAATGCAAAGTACACAAGAAGTCCAAGTAAGTCGATTTCGTTTATAATAGCTAACCAGAATACAAAAATGCGTCTCATTTACAGGGGAGCAAGGCGAAGGAAACACCCTACAAACAATCTACTCGCGACGAATGACAGAGTTCTTCGCCTACAGAAGCTAGATCGACACCGACAGAGCAAAATTGGTTGACAAAAGACCCGAAGTAGGTAGCCCAAGCTAGCAGCCATGCAACCAGCAATTATTGGCCATGGAGCCGATAACGAAGCCGAAGGAGATAGCGGGGGCCAGGGATCCATTTCAAGTAGACTGGCCCAAAGCGAAGCGAATGCTTAAAAATTTGAGGATAAGGCCGGGAGGGACGGCTTAGGGAGATCGAGCTCGGGAGGACACATCCTCGGGCACTTCGCCCTGCTCAGAGCGAGGGGGATCGACCGGCAGTGGGGCTTGCCGAACACGCTCCGCACATTCCCGGAAAGAAGACTGGACGACTTCGACGATCCGAGGGGCGATGAGGTCTTCATACTTACCGAAAGCCCCCCTGAGAACCTCGAAGATCCTCTTCCCCAGGGTCTCAACGACGCCCTTCTCCACCTCCTCTGCAAGCCGCACCACCTGGCGCCGATCCGACAGTCCCCTCTGAAGCTCCTCCCTCTCCAGGCGGAACGACTCCGCCGCTTCCTCAGCCGACTGATGAGCATCCTCCAGCTTTCCCTGGAGGTCACCCACTCGTCCCTCCAACTCGGCCACACGGAGGTTGAGACGCCGAGACTCCATCTGGGCCTCTGTCATAGCCACCTCAGCCGCCCCGGCCCGCTCTTGAGCCCTCATGGAGGACTCCTCCAGCTCCCTCAAGCGGACGGCTCGACACTGCAACTCCACAGCGAGCGCTGAACCCTGAAAAGACGAGACATGGGCTAAGAAGAGAATAAAGAGAAAGAGAGGATAGCAAGATAACCGAACCTGTTGAAGGATCCAGACCAAGGAATCCGACATCTTGTCGGCCGGGATCTTCTTGAGGAGGCTGCGGCCCCGGGGAGGGACGGAGACCTCGGCAACCTGCTGGGCCAGGGCTCGGTCAACAAACATCGAACTCCCAGGGACGACGATCGAAGCCAAGTCGCTCGCCAACAAGGCCCCGACCCCTGGTGATACGGGTGAAGACGCTGCGAGGGGGGTGGCTGGCAAAGCTATCGAAGGATCCCCGGCGGATGCCACGGGAAGCGCGGAACCTGCCGGACCGGAGGGATCCACGTCCTCCTTCCTCTTCTTTCCACCGTGGGGCTCCGAAGTCGCCGGAGGGGAACGCTTCCGCCTCGCACCATCCTTACCCCCCGGAAGGGGATCGCCAGAAGTAGAGGCGGGAGGCGCGGCCACCACCTTACCCACGGAAGGCTCGGCTCGGCGCACTTCCTCCTCAACGGTCCTCCGAGGCGCCCTTCCAGAGGTACTACCTCGGCTCCGAGCGGCTCTACGACGGATAAGCTCATCGACGTCACGGACGAATTCGCGGCCAGCCATCCCTGTAAAGGAGACCGAAATCAGGATGAGTCATAGGGCGATCCGGGGATGAAAAAGCGACCTACCCGGAGACCACAAGACGGCCTTCAGGAGTAGGTCGTCCAACAAAGACCAGATGGACTTCGTTTCCAAAGGAAGAGCCAACAGAAGCGCAGCGGCTGCCCGGTCGGCATCTGAGAGAACTAACGACGGGCGAGGATGGACAGAACTGCCCCAGCTTGTTAGAATCTGGGCCTCACCCAAGAAGACCACGAAAACATAATCCGAGTTCCAATCCCCTGACCAGCGGGGTAACCCGATCAGGCATTCCCTCCTCGAACGAGCTCGGAGTAGCAGCCATGACCCCGGACCGACCGTCTGGACCTGGTAAAAGTGGAAGAGAAGGGGGAGAGTCGGCTCCAGACCACGGGAACAGCAGAGCGTTACGAAGCCCGTCAGTACCGCGATCGAACACGGGGTGAACTGACACAGGGACACTGTGAAATGTTCCATGACCTAGATGAAGAAGGGATGGAGCGGGAAGCGAAGACCCAGGTGGAACATCTCGACGTAGACGCCGACCTCATTGCTCCTCGGAAGGCAAATCCGCTCGTCGACAAATGGAACCCGAACCTCGTATGGGAAGCAGAGATATCTCTCCCGGATCTCCGCGGCCACCGAAGGAGGGGTCCTCGACGGCGTACGGAGGACAACCGGGGGCACATTAAGCCGTACGGCAGCCGACGCCACGTCATCACGGGCGTAGTCTGGAAAAAGTTTCTCCTTCCCCTTATCCTGAAGAGAACGACTCCCGGCGGGGGAACCTGATCCCCCTAGCCGGGGCTCACCCCGCCTGGACTCCGAAGGATCCCTTGCCCTTTGACCAGAACCACCTATCCTAAGGGCAGCCATGAGATGAAAAGCGAGAGAGGAATTACCTTTTTTTGACTGGTCTGGAGAAGGCAAGGAAGCGAAGGCGACGGGAAACTCCGAGTTGTGGAAAGCTTTGAATACCGGGAGAAGCAAAAGAGAAGTGGAGATCAACGCGGCTGAGGATTTTATATACCGGGCGCAGGGGTGAATTCGAAGCGGCTGACAAGAACGCGCGGCAGGCTTCAAAGAACTGGCGGCGTTTTGAAACCGGCGCCAGGGGAGTCCAATCGATCCGCCTCATCATGACCTACATTTATGACCACGCCTCGGCTGAAGCGCCACTCGGAACCCCAGGAGGCGAAGCGGTTATACCAAGCTAGCCGAGGCCGATCGATCCCACCGATGGCAGCGCCCGAACCCCTCAGCTTCTCAACTGAAGACGGCCCCGCGAACGGAGGGGGTAAGTTTGCAGCCACACGTGGCGGCATCAGAGGACCGACGGCGCTTCGGAGCCCGCGCCTTAAAAATATCGAACGGGCCCACCCATGATGACGACTAATAAATGAGTCGGCATCGACTGGCGAGCTTGTCAAAATCGGCAGAGGTCACATCGGCCGAGCCAAACAGGACGAAGCCAATCAACTCGACCGATGGGGGCAATTGTTACGCCTATTTGACCGAGACCCCAAAAGACATGAGCCCAGGAGCCCGACTACTGGTCGAAGGCCCACCTGCAACCTCAAGCCCATTCAACAAAGGCCCTGTAAGGGATCTTCTCGAATGTCGATCCGACCCGCCCCCGATAACCCGCTGGACACTCACCCACTCCTGCGAAAACCGTTCCCCGGAACGCGCGACCACTAAATGGCGGTAATGGGGAGGTGCTGGAATGGCGAAGAGAGCGGCGGCGAGGGGGCGGATTGATGGGGCACGATCGAGGGCGGGTGTGGGACGTGGGCCAAAGGCAATCACGCAGGGAGATCTACAAAAGGGCTCGGAGGACGACGAAGAAAGGGACCGCATCTGAGGTAACAAAACCTAAGGTACTCCATCAACGACCTCGTTCCCCCAATTCATCTCCTTCCTCCCCCGCTCGCGCCGAGAGACACCGTTACGATCTCCTCACGAGTCGAACCGTCTCCGCCGGGCCTCCTTTCTCAGATCACTATCTGACTTAGGCATCGGAGGGGATTTGGCCGGAACCAAGGTCCGGCCCCCTGACGAGCGTTCTCGTCTACGCAGGTGGACAGCTGATCAACGGGCCGAGGCTACCCCTCGCCCCTCTCCGACCACTCGACCGACTGGATAGTGAGGCTTCCCCTCACCGTCAACCTGCCGAGGCTGAGCACGCCCTACCGAGGCCAAGCGTCTTAGTCAGGTCCGAGATTCCCCCTCGCCTCCCGTCGGCTGTGCATCTACCCGGGAGACTGAGGCTACCCCTCGTCCCCCTTTCAGCCGAGGCCGAGCACGTCTATCCGAGGCCGAGCGTCTCAACCAGGGCCGAGGCTTCCCCTCGCCCCTTCTGCACCAATTCGAAGCCCCCCAAGGGACCCAAAGCGGGCCTCTTGACCACGTTGACCGGGTTCTCCACGGTCAACGCTTTGTAGTGAGAAAACACTCTGAAACAGTCGGTGTGGACAATTACCTTGGATCCAAGGAGGTAGGAGCGAAACTTTTCAATGGAATAAACGACCGCTAGAAGCTCTTTCTCCGTAGTTGTATAATTTTTCTGTGCATCATCCAACGTTTTGCTTGCATAGAATATTGCATGGAGCTTTCTGTCTTTCCTTTGTCCCAATACCGCTTCAATGGCTTGGTCACTTGCATCACACATGAGCTCAAAGGGAAGGCTCCAATCCGGTGGTTGTATGATGGGCACAGAAATTAGTGCTTCCTCCAATGTATTGAACGCTTGCAAGCATTCACCTAAAAAAACAAACGGGGCATCTTTAGCAAGCAAGGAAGTAAGAGGTCGGGCAATCAAGGCGAAATCCTTGATAAAGCGGCGGTAAAACCCCGCATGACCAAGAAAGCCCCTAATGCCCTTAACATTAATAGGAGGAGGGAGTTTCTCGATTACCTCAATCTTCGCCTTATCAACCTCAATCCCTCTTGAGGAGACAAGGTGCCCAAGCACTATCCCTTCGGTGACCATGAAATGACATTTCTCCCAATTAAGAGTAAGATTATTTTGTTGACATCTTTTAAGAACTTTGGTAAGATTAGCCAAACAAGAATCAAACTCACTTCCATAAACTGAGAAATCATCCATGAAAACTTCCATAATATTTTCAATATAGTCGGAAAAGATGGAGGTCATGCACCTCTGAAAGGTGGCGCGTGCATTACAAAGACCAAAGGGCATTCTACGGTAGGCATAAGTGCCATAAGGACAGGTAAAAGTAGTCTTTTCTTGGTCGTCTTCATGCAAAGGGATTTGGAAAAACCCCGAATACCCATCCAAGTAGCAAAAGTATTTATGTTTAGCAAGCCGTTCAAGCATGGGTAATGGTCTTTTCGGGTGGCTTTATTTAGTTTTCGATAATCAATGCACATCCGCCATCCCGTGACAGTGCGTGTAGAAATGGGCTCTCCTTTTCCATTTTTTATAACGGTCATCCCCCCCTTTTTGGGAACAACGTGAACGGGGCTAACCCATCTACTGTCTGAGATAGGATAAATAATGCCGGCCTCAAGCAATTTATGGATTTCCTTTTTGACTACCTCTTTCATATTCGGGTTCAACCGCCTTTGAGGCTCAATAGAAGTGGCTTCAGTGTTTTCCAAGTGGATCCTATGCGTGCATAGCCTAGGGCTTATTCCCTTATGATCCGAGATAGTGTAGCCAAGGACATCCTTGTGGTCCCTAAGGACTTCTAGTAGTTTTTCAAGTTGATCATGGCTGAGGTGGGAATTAACAATCACCGGGAAGGTCAATTTACTACCCAAGAAAACATACCTTAGATTCGGCGGTAATTATTTAAGCTCTACCTTAAAGGGTGCTGTACTCTCCACTTCCTCTGCTTGTGAGAGTTCGGCTTCTTCATCTATATCTGAGTTTAGTTCTTGTTCGGGCGGTGTGCTCTCGTGTGGAGACTCAGATTCACTTATTAGTGAGGTCGGTGCATCGGAATAGACGCTCTCTAATTCTATGCTAGCATCGATAGGACCACCACTTTGCTCCGGTTCATTCCTGAGATCGAGAAATAAGTCAGCAGATTCATAAATGCAAGAGTGGGGGTCGTAGAGTGTAACTCCCTGAATATCGGTTTGCTCGAAGGATTCCTCGGGAGTGTAGTACTCTTCGACGCATGTTCTACCGCTTTCGAAATAGAGCTTGTTGTCCCTCACATCAACTCTGATATCGCCCCCAATAGTCCCATCCGGGGAGATTTGATCAATCACAAAGCTAGCAAACAATTGTTCGACGGGGTCCTCGATATTTATAGCAAAAGCTCCGGTAGCGTGAACCTCATCAACAAGTTCCTTAAGGAGCTTCGTGAAGGATTCATCATCCCCCTGGCCAGACTCAGTCATTGGAATTGCATCCCCCATTTTACCTGTTAAGATCTTGTGGAAAATTTCGGGAGAGCGTGCAAATTAGGGCTGTAAACAGAGTTAGAAAAGAATGAAGAAATAAATAAAGACATTGAAAAATAGCCGGGTGATCCAAATTGAACTCCGTCAAAGACACTCCCCGGCAACGGCGTCAAAAACTTGATCAGAGCCCCGGGGGTGCGAACACGCAACCGGGGCACGCGACTCGCTAGTCTTACCGCAAGCGCACGGTGTAGCGGCGAGCGGGTATCGAACACGAGGAGGTCAAATGACAGTGTCTTCTTCAATTCACCTGGCTATAAGAATAGTCGAGAAATATTCGCAATAAAGCGGTCACAGTCGTTCAATTGTATAAAAGGAATATCAAATTAATAAAGACGCCTAGGGGGTAGGGAATCCCCGCTACAAACCGCATCTCGTCATTGTGATTCGTAGGTGTCACAAATGCTAGACTAGAAATTTAGGTGAACTAGTTGCAACTAAATGTAGAACCAAGCTCACGCTCTCTCGCTATTGCCGGTCTATAGCAAACCTAGGGTAAGGTCCAATCTCTTGCAAACCCTAACCTATGCAAGCTAGCGTGAAGAACAACATCATCGTTCAATCGTATCTCGAGCCCACTCTCGTGCAAACTCGAGCTACGACCTAGGTTGGGATAGTTCCTACCCGTCCAATCTCTTGCAAACGGGTATTGGTATAGAATTGCAATCGAAAACCCTAGTTTCGGTCCAATCTCTTGCAAACCGATTCTGGAGAAATCCAATTGTAACCCAATTCGAATATCTAGGGCTTCCTATCGAGTTGGGATCCAATCTCTTGCAAATCCCAATCGGTATGAATCCCTAGCTATTCGTATTAAATCAATCCCAAACTAACCCTAATCAATCCTAGTAATAATTTCACCAATTCATCACAA
This sequence comes from Scilla litardierei, assembly GCA_030789695.1. Classification (NCBI taxonomy): domain Eukaryota; kingdom Viridiplantae; phylum Streptophyta; class Magnoliopsida; order Asparagales; family Asparagaceae; genus Scilla; species Scilla litardierei. The sequence continues at coordinate 52,435,984 of CM061136.1, read as the reverse complement.
ATTAGAAATAGGGTTCGTAGGGTTCATCCCTACGCCCTAAGACGATAAAACTACTCACAATTAATAATGAAATTCATTAGAAATTCACAAATAAAATCAATAAAATTCATTGCAATATTCAATATATCAATAAAAATGGAGTTTTTGATAGAGAAAGAGACAAACCAATGAAGAATCATAGCATCCCACAAAATAACACGTTTCTCCCTCCCATAAAAGCTCAATCTAATCTCCTAAAAAGTAATCTAAAAAAGGCTGCAAAAAGTTCTGAAAAAGCTCTCTAAACTAGGTTAAAAACTGGGGTTAAATACCCCCCAAAATCGCCCAAAAAACTGTGACGAAAATGCCCCTGCGCAGCCTCAAAATCGCAGTTTAGGCTACAGGCAGCCCGGCTCACTCAGCCGAGTGACAAATGTCATTCACCCGAGTGACAAACCCTGACAAATTCCAGTAACTTCGGACTTTTGGGGGTCGGCTCCTCGGGAGTCACTCGGCCGAGTGACTTTCTTTGGGGGTCGGAACTCGGGAGATGACTGATAAATTACAGTAAGTCTGGACTTTTCGTTGCCGTCGTCTTGTGCCACTCAGGCGAGTGGTGTCTCCGTGGTTCGGCCGAGTGGGCTGGCGACGGTCGGCCGAGTGCATGCTGATACTCTATCTTCTGCGTGTCAGATCTGGTCGACCGAGCGGGCTTTCGATGGTCGACTGAGTGACTCCTTCACTCGGCCGAGTGACATGCTGAAAATGCCCAATCTTAGTATTTTTTCTCCCTCGTCGCTCCTATGACGTTCTTTCTTCTTCCACTCCTCTCCAATAGCAAAATTCCCCTCAAAGGAGTCACGGGTGACACTCCGGAGTGGGTGCATCTCAGAATCACTCCAAATCGCTCGAAATCTCCTGAAATTCGACAAAAACAAGAAATCGTGAAAAGCGCGATTCGAGCGATCAAAATGGCATGCAAACATGCAGAAAAAAGGTGTAAAATAAGGAGTGATCAGGGCCCCCCAAGTTCTCCAGAGGTGTTGTGGGTCCCCCATTGGCCCCTAGCACTACTGTGGGTCCCACCTAGGTGTCTCCTCTTCATGGATTTACCGATTACGACGTTGCGATACGTCGTAGCCCTTCGTCGCACGTGCTAGCATTGGAATCTTGGTTCGTTGACCTGGTTGCTGCATAGACTATTCAAGCGAGGAATCTGATCTGGAAATTGGACTAGGAGCGCGTTCTTATATTCCAACCCTGGTGTCGCTACCCGATGCCAGTGTAGCTTTCGCGTCGTGTTGAGTTAACGTTTTGCACACCTAGGATCCCCAACCACAGCCTGTTAATCAAGACTAAAATTGATGTTTATAAGTTGTTTTAAATTCACTAATCAAGATTAATAATATGGGACTGTAGGCTGGTGGACTTGTGCACATAGGTTGTTTGTGACTTGTGGACTTTTGGGCGGCGTTTTTCAGACGTCAGACTTGCAGGCAAGTGAAACTTGCCAACTTTTGCTTAGGGCCATGTTTTAGGCCACTTCCTTGTTTTTAGCGTCAAAGATACTAGACAGTGAAATGATAGCTGTCTAGGCGCAACTTTAAGATCTAGCTTGACAACGAAGCTAGATCTATCACCCTGCCATTTCATTCATGCATTGTTGCCTACCACGTTGAAATTCCTTATCTGTACGCACTTAAACTGTTATCTGCCATGCATTGCATCCTACATGTCATCCAAGTTTGAATGTTGCATTCGTAGCACATGCTACAATACTTGTACTTCCTTGTTCAGGCTAGGTGCACCACTATTCCATATTGAAAAACACTTCCTGGCTCGTGATCCAGAAGCGAGCATTCCGTGTTCGGGGGTAAGGCCCTGGCTCGATACACGTGGAGGGGTAGGGATAAGGATCACTTGAGCTTAGGAGTTGGCCCGATCAGCTACTCTAGTTAAAAGGCGTAATCTCTGTGCACGACGTGCTTACTAGACTTATCCTTGTCCTTGTGATTGTTCTTGCAAACCTGATATCCATGTCATGATTTAAATGCCAGTTGACATGGTATGCTCGTACTTTACTTTACCTGTTGCACTCATACTTTAACTGCCATGTCATTGCATCATGCTAGAACTGCTAGGTTGCTTTGCTTTACCTTCAGTTTCCTAGCACAAGTCTTTTGTAGACTTGCGGACATGTGCCCCTTGCTCTTTTGGGTGTCACATGTTAGACCCTAAGTCAGAGACCGTTGCTGAGGACGTGGTGTTTGCTGACGCTGAGTCTGAGCCCATGTTTGTCAAGTAGGAGTTTGTGGACACCGGTGACCATTCTTAGTGACCTTGCTGAGCTTCATTTTGTTTTAGGATTGTTGTTAGTTGTCGGTGCGTGACAACTTTACTTTGTACGTTGTACTTTTGTTGGCCATGTTTGGGCCTTTAGACTCTTTTTATTGTCAGCCTGGTGGCTTTTTCTGTGATGTTGGAACTTATTTTATGGATATTCTGAGATTGCTTTTTGTCTCATTTCCTTTAGTATTATCTTGTTTCGTATTGCATTTGTAAGGACCTGCCATTTGAAGTTTTATTGACGCTTAGCAGGCTTGTAGCTTCGCAGCTCCAAGTCTGTGCGGACCTACTCATGCCTCGCCTCCATATTTTTGGGAAGCGGGGAGTGACAGGTTTTGTTGGTGACCCATGCAGGTCTATCTGCAAATGAGAACTATCGGAACAACGATAATAATGATAGAATGTCCGTTAAATAAATTACAACATCCAAGTCATGAGCCTTAAGCCTAGTTCTAATCGTTTTCTGTGTCACTAGGTGGTAAGAAGACTTAGTTAAATGTCTGTGCTTGCTAGTTAGAGGTCCCTGACTGTTAGTTAGACTCCATGCTAGGAATTGATTTAATCGACTTAGGAGTTACCTTAGTGGTTCTTGCCTAACTCTAACCATATTAGACCTCTAGAATTTCTTTAGTCGTTCGCTTGGGTTCATCGATTTCGGGCCAAGCTGAACGTATTTCATTACAGTCTTGTTCCTTAGGAATTCGAAGCGCCAAGTTTCTTAATCTTTAGTTGGTCGACCGTAGGAGCTTCCCCGTAGATTTTCCTGGGTCATATCCTAGGCGTATGTATGTTTTGATCATCCGACCATTTTCCTTGCCTCGATTCACGAGATCGCCTCATGACGATCGTCGTCAATTTTTGAATCTCTCCGTTACAAATCTTGAATCTTCTGAAAGTATTTTTCGTTTTCCGTTTTCCCTAAGTTTAAATTTGTTCAAAAAATTTTTAATATATATACTTAGACTTCATACTCTTTCGTTGACTTAAATTTTTAAAACTTTTGTCGAGATTTTTGAATACTAGCTTATGATATTTTTCCAGCATATACTTTTCGTACCTATGTAAATACCTTGTCCCTTCATATACTAATTTCATTCTGAACCGTACTCTTATTTTGCCCAATTCGATTTATAATTTTCTTTTCTTATTTATGTCATTCGAATGACACATCGCGCTTACTTTTAATATACTTTTCAAGTCACATGGGACTTCAGCTCCCAGCAAGTCGAAGTTATACTCATCATTTTCCCTATTTCAGATTTTTTGTAAAATTACTATTTCATAACCATTTCCAGATCCAGACCCTCCATAATTCGGTTTTAAAGCTATATTACCAATTTTGGTAATTCTACTACTAAGTTATTATTGTCTTTCCGTTCACCATACATACTTTTAGAATAATTTCTAAACTAAATAGAATTTCAATTATTTTTATACATACGTATCAGGCTCGTGGTGCTCGTATGTTAAGATCTTTGTATAAATCAGTTTCTTTTTTTGCAAATCCTGGTCCCTCTAAAAGTAGTTTCAATATTGATTATTTTAAATTTTTCCCTAGCTTAAAGACTTTGAAAGCATTTAACATGAGCTTAAATTCTTCAGTTAATTTAATTTCATTCCTTGAATTTCAAAATTTTTGCCGAAATTATATTAAATTACTGCCGTATAATATTTTCTAAACTACGTCCTTAATGTTCGTGTGAATGAGTTACTTCCTTTTCATAATGATTTTCGATAAGCCAATAAATCATTTTCTCTTATTATGTATATTCGACTCAAACTTATTTCGAACAACTTGTTTTATCGATCTCCAAATATTTTTATACAGACGATGACTCCAACTTTTGAAGTACAACAGCTTTCAAATTTCACGTATTTTAGCTTATGTTATTTACACTATTTTCTTTCTGTATTCTATAAGGGTATCACTACATCTCTCTTTCCTCTACCTAAACATTCACAATTGAGTCACTGTTTCACCTAACCAAGCTGTCTCCTTGTATTCGTCCTATCTGAACTCGTGCTTATCGATCCTTCCCTCTTTACGCTTCGACCTCGGTCTCCCTCTATTGCTTAGGCTTTAGTGCTCGTCAATGACTGTGACAACTCTAATTTGTTAGTAGGCCCTTGGACCTTTGTGATTTTGTCGTGGTGCATGTACCTAAGTTGAGTGTGTGGGCTTGAATGAGTGTACTCCCCGGTAGTATATTAATGTTTGCCTATTGTGTGATATATACATACTCAGAGTTATTCATAATGTTATGAAGTTGTATGTGTGTTAGTATTTATAGATATGTGTGAGGATAGCTATACCACTCTAGGGACGTCTGTGTATATAAGAATTAGTGTTGGAATATCTAATGGGGTGTATGTAGTTGGAGATACTTATAATGGTTGTAATAATATGTTGGTAAAGCTATGTGTATGTTAGGTGTGATAATAATAGGTGTATGTATAGTTAAGTGAGTAGGCCTATTATATGACCTATGTGTTAGTACGTGTGAGTATGTGCTCGTACGTAGATACGTATTATGCATAGACGTAAGTAGTTATGTACTTGCTGCATGAGTATACAGGTGATATACATATGGTAGTAGGATTATAATTTTGAGTGGTATTGCTTGCTTTTACGGGATGTTGTATGCGTGTATACCATGAGGTATACACGACTACTGCATATCTTGACTATGTATGTAGTAGATGTGTGGTATACTAATTATAGGTTGATGGATATGGTGTGAATATATATGTTACATGTGTGTGTGACTATACGATAAATGCATGTATTAGGGAGTGTATTATAATTATACGTGTGTTGATGTCTGTATTATTATTATGGTATATAAAGTAATTGGACTATGTGGGTGTTACCTGACTAAATATTAAGTGTGATTGACATATTGTATGTATATGGTTATATTGGTAGATGTGTATACATTGGAGTGGTATTGGTATAGGTATAAATACCGTGTTACGTATATAGAGTAGCCTGATATGTGTTTTGAGTCTCACTCAAGCTTGAGTGGGTATACTCTAAGTATCTTGTTGCATATGTCTATGGTCAGCGTGTAGTACCATGAATATAGCGATGTTGATGTATGTATAGTGATAGGAGTGTTTGTGCCTGGTTGTGTTACGCATATGATTATGGGTCGCCATACCAGTATATAGTTATAGGTGTTGGTCTTGTGGTATAGTTATCTACTAAGGACTTGCATGTGTGAACGTATGTGTGCTAGCTAAACTGGGTGTGTAGATGTGCTAAGTATATAGTGGTATGATTGGTATATATGAATGAAATGTTAGCGTGTATGGGTGTGCACCATGCACGGGGAAGTATGTGCTTAGTTATAGGTATTGGTGACTATGGTATATGTGGCGTGTCGTAAATACAGTTATAGGACCGTATGTGATGTGAACATATGGTGAAATATTTGCATGCATTTGAATGACTACATATTGTGAAATTATAGTAGTGGTGAATGTATATTAGATATAGTAAAACTTGATTTAATAATGGTATGGTATGACTACATGTGTTGAGGTGTTTGGTATCGGATGAATATTAGGGAGTAGTATACCCATGGTTGTTTTGTGCATAGGTAGCTATCTATACGTAGAGCAATGATTGTATTGGCTAGTGTGAGACTAATCTTATGCGAGTATCTGAACTATTGTTTTGTGTTAGGTAAGTAGTAGTTATATAAGGGATGTATGCAGATAAATGAAATATGTGCGTGAATATATACATGTTAGCAGGGTTATTGTTTAACTACCTAGTGTATGTATAAGCATTTGTAATGACTATACCTGGTTGAATTATAGTGTGATGTGATCGGGATAGCTACTAGTCTGGCTAGAGTTATATTTATAGTTAGAAAGTCCGAGGATAGACTTTATTCTAAGGTGGGGAGGATGTAACGGCCGCTTTCGGATCGTACCTTCTTCGTGCACGTGCTATTGACCGTGCACGTATTTGTTTTAGACATTGTTTGTTTTTGAACACTATGGTGTGATATGTCGTTGTGATCATCTCTGATAGTATTAAATTGTGGCACTAATTTGGAACAACATTTCTCGGGTCGTTCTACCACGATTTGATCTTATTCGAAGAAACGCTGTGATTTTCACTTTTGACGTGAGACGTTTCTATTTTTAGTTTCGTCACTCGACGTCGAAATTCAGATCCGTCTTCTTAGTTTTCTTTCTCCCGTCGTCCCGATCACCCCAATATTTATTTCAGAATTTTTGGATTTCATTTGACCTATTTTACATTTTTAGCAAAGCTTATAATATTTTTAACTACTAAGTTTTCAAGTATTTTCGACCCAATATATTTTCTACTATATTATAACACTTCAAATTATTTTTGACCCAAGACCCTAGCCTTGGCCGCACCCACGCATGCTTGTGGGTTGGAGAGGGTGAATATTTGGGTTACAATTGATTTTTAAATCAATTTTAATTCAAATAAAACCCTAGACCAAGTCAAAACCATCTACCCTATATATTGGAGGCTTAGGATACCCATTTCCCTCAAGAAATCAAACCCCAGCCGCCCCCACATCTCAAATTTCCACTTGCGACGTTCGTCGAAACCGTAGCTTGCAGCCGCCCGCACCGACCGAGAGCCTCCCTCAGTCTGACCGAGGCCCCGCCCCGCATCCTGCTCCGCTCCGCACCGCAGCGCTCCGCTGCAGCCGCCCGCTTCGCAAGCCCCGCATCCATCCGCTACGACCTAGAGATTCCCCCACTCCGCACGCTTCCCCGCTTCGTTGCAACCCCCGCTCGCTATAAGCCTCGCTCCACAGCGCCTGACCGACCCGTTCCCCCGTATCGCACCGTACCGCCGCTCCGTTGCAACCCCGCTCGCTGCAAGCCCCGCTCCGCAGCGCCCGACTGACAAATTACCCCGCATTTGCCCGCTACGACCGAGAGAACCCCCTCGCTCCGCACCAAGCCCGCCTCCGCTGCGCTGCAAGCCGCCCGACCGAGAGCTTCTCTCGGTCTGACCGAGAGAATTCTCCGTAGCGGCTCGGTCAGACCGAGCAACTTTCGTCGCAACGTCGCAACTTCCACACCGCTTGCCACCGTGGGCCCCCCAAGTTCTCCTGAGGTGTTGTGGGTCCCCCATTGGCCCCTAGCACTACTGTGGGTCCCACCTAGGTGTCTCCTCTTCGTGGATTTGCCGATTACGATGTTGCGATACGTCGTAGCCCTTCGTCACACGTGCTAGCATTGGAATCTAGGTTTGTTGACCTGGTTGCTGCCCAGACTATTCGAGCGAGGAATCTGATCTGGAAATTGGAATAGGAGCGCGTTCTTATATTCCAACCCCTGGTGTCGCTACCCGACGCCATTGTAGCATTCGCGTCGTGTTGAGGTAACGTTTTGCACCCCTAGGACCCCCAACCACAGCCTGTTAATCAAGACTAAAATTGATGTTTTTAAGTTGTTTTAAATTCACTAATCAAGATTAATAATATGGGATTGTAGGCTAGTGGACTTGTGCACATAGGTTGTTTGTAACTTGTGGACTTTTGGGCGGCTTTTTTCAGACGTCAGACTTGCAGGCAAGTGAAACTTGCCAACTTTTGCTTAGGGCCATGTTTTAGGCCACTTCCTTGTTTTTAGCGTAAAAGAAACTAAACAGTGAAATGATAGCTGTCTAGGCGCAACTTTAAGATCTAGCTTGCAACGAAGCTAGATCTGTCACCATGCCATGTCATTCATGCATTGTTGCATGCCCGTTTAAATTCCGTATCTGTACGCACTTAAACTATTATCTGCCATGCATTGCATCCTACATGTCATCCAAGTTTGAATGTTTCATTCCTAGCACACGCTACAATACTTGTACTTCCTTGTTCAGGCTAGGTGCACCCCTATGCCATATTGAAAAACACTTCCTGGCTCGTGATCCAGAAGCGAGCATTCCGTGTTCAGGGGTAATGCACTGGCTCGATACACGTGGAGGGGTAGGGATAAGCGATCACTTGAGCTTAGGAGTTGGCCCGATCAGCCACTCTAGCCAAAAGGCGTAATCTCTGTGCACGACGTGCTTACTAGACTTGTCCTTGTCCTTGTGATTGTTCTTGCAAACCTGATATCCATGTCATGATTTAAATGCCAGTTGACATGACATGCTTGTACTTTACTTTACCTGTTGCACTCATACTTTAACTGCCATGTCATTGCATCATGCTAGAACTGCTAGGTTGCTTTGCTTTACCTTCAGTTTCCTTACACAAGTCTCTTGTAGACTTGCTGACATGTGCCCCTTGCTCTTTTGGGTGTCACATGTTAGACCCTGAGTCAGAGACCGTTGCTGAGGACGTGCTGTTTGCTGACACTGAGCCTGAGCCCATGTTTGTCAAGGAGGAGTTTGTGGACACCGGTGACCATTCTTAGTGACCTTGCTGAGCTTCCTTTTGTCTTAGGATTGATGTTAGTTGTCGGTGCGTGACACCTTTACTATGTACGTTGTACATTTGTTGGCCATGTTTGGGCCTTTAGACTCTTTTTATTGACAGCCTGGTGGCTTTTTCTGTGATGTTGGAACTTATTTTATGGATATTCTGAGATTGCTTTTTGTCTCATTTCCTTTAGTATTATCTTGTTTCGTATCGCATTTGCAAGGACCTGCCATTTGAAGTTTTATTGACGCTTATCAGGCTTGTAGCTTCGCAGCTCCAAGTCTGTGCGGACCTACTCACGCCTCGTCTCCATATTTTTTGGGAAGCGGGGCGTGACAAAACATCTCGTCAAAGTCGAGACCTTCCACCTGAGTATACCCTTGAGCAATAAGACGAGCTTTGTTACGAGTGATGTTACCTTCCTTATCAGTTTTATTTTTAAAGATCCATTTCGTACCAATGACATTCATCCCGTTGTGGTTTTCCACAAGGGTCCAGACATCATTTTGCTGAAACTGATTCTGTTCATCATGCATGGCCAACACCCAGTATTCATCAATGAGGGCCTCCTTCACATTTTTCTGTTCAGCTAAATAGATGATGCAAACATACCCTGCAAGGTCTCGATAGTTGACGCGGCTAGTCCCTCTCGTATGACGTTCTTCGAAGACATCTCCTATAACCAGCTTCGGATGATGGTTCCGTATAACTCTAGTAATCCCATCATGAGCGTGAGTAACAACTTGACCACCTTTCGATTCTTCGGTTGATGTTGTATCTTGTGTTGCAATATCAATTGAGACATGATCATGTGTTGTATTTGGTGTTGCAACATCAGTTACTACATGCTCTTCTCCTTTTGTGCAGTCCTCCTGTGATGACCTTCCTTCAACTATGGCAGTCTCTGTTTACTGATCAAAATCATCCACAACAACATTTATAGACTCCATCATGGTATTGGTACGTTTATTGTACACTCTATAAGCATGACTGGATGTAGAATAACCCAGAAATATCCCTTCATCACTCTTAGCATCAAACTTCCCTCTTGAAGTACAGTTATTTAAGATATAACATTTGCTCACAAAGATGTGGAAGTAGGCGACATCTGGCTTTCTTCCCTTACAGATTTCATACGGAGTTTTCTCAGTTCTAGGACGAAGATAAACTCTGTTAATTGTATAGCAGGCCGTATTGATAGATTCAGCCAACCACCTTACTTTGACTTCTATAGCATTCAGCATAACACGAGTCATCTCTTGCAAGGTGCTGTTCTTCCTCTCGACAACTCCGTTTTGTTGAGGGGTCTTTGGGGCCGAGAATTTATGACAATACATCGGGACTCACAGAATTCAACAAATGATCGATTTTCAAACTCCTTTCCATGATCACTTCTGATTCTAACAATCTTGCAGATAATGCTTCCTTTCTCAATTTGAAGACGAACACATAATTTCTTAAATGCTTCAAAAGTGTCTGATTTTTCCTTAAGGAAATCTACCCAGGTAAACCTAGAGAACTCATCAACACAGACAAAAATGTATTTCTTACCTCCAACACTTGTTTCAGAGGTTGGCCCAATCAGATCCATATGCAGAAGTTCCAGAATCTTGGACGTAGTAATAACCTGCAGTCGTTTGTGGCTAGTCTTCTACTGCTTCCCCAGTTGATATGGACCACACATTCCTTCATTCTTCATGTTTAACGTAGGTATACCTCTGACAGCTCCCACTTTTGAGATTTTTATAAGATTTTTAAAGTTCAGATGCCCTAACTTTTGGTGCCACTATTCAGACGCGTCAGCAGGTGTATGAAGACACGTAGTAGTCTCTTGAAGGAGATATCAATTATCAGCAGATCTTTTCCCACTAGTAATGCATTCTTCACTAGAGTTAAACACTAGACATTTCTCCTTAGTAAATCTCACCAGAAGCCCTTGGTCACACAGCTGACTGATGCTTATAAGACTAGCATTTAGATCTTTGACATGCAGAACATTCTTAAGTTTAGGACGTCCTACCACATTCAGATGTCCTTTTCATACAACCTTTCTTTTTCGCCGTCACCAAATGTTACACGACCTCCACTGCATGTCTTGTAATTATCTAGCACTTTCTTATTTCCGGTCATAGGACGAGAGCATCCACTATCAAAATACCACATATTCTCAGAGGATGCAATCAACGAAGTGTAGGCCACCATACTGTACAATTCAGACTTTCTTCCATATTTCTTCTTCATCTTCATATCGGGATGTCTAACATTTCTTCCTTCTAAACAATGTCGCATGCGACTGTAACAGTTTCTTTCAGTATGGCCTACAAACTTGCAGTAACGACAAGTTGGACGACCACTTCTTATGCCTCTAGTCAGCTTCCTCTTCTGATCATGGCCCTTGTGCTGACCCATTCTTTCAAGTTCATTGGTTACAAGAATAAGTCTCTCCGTAGGCACATGATAATAGGCTCATCTATGGTACCCCACACCAGTGCGATCTTCTGAAGTCTTCTCCCTATTCAGAATATCATCTAGTTTCAACTTCCCAAAGTTCAACTTATTTATAACACTCTCAGCCTTCTCAGCCCTGAGCAAAGTTTTTCTTAGGGTACCTTCCAAAATTTTGAGACTGTGTTCAATTTTCAAGAGACTTACTTTGGCTTCTTCCTTTTCTCGCTTTAACATGATATTATCATCTTTCTACATCTTGTTTATCTCATAGATCTTCATCCATTTATCATACATTATTTTGTAAGCTGTTCGAATATCCTCTTCACTCACGTCTTCATCACTTTCAGCTCCAGTGTCGGATTTACTGTTATATGTAGTATTTGATGTTTCAACATTGGGACTGACATTGTCTAGCTTTTTGACAGATGTCGTAACTGATGTTGCAACATTAGACCTAACATAACTGTGAGTGCTACAATCAGGTTGTCTTTTCAAGGATGCTGTAAAGGTAACATAGTTGATGGTGATGTCCTCATCTCCAGTACTCCCTTCAGACTCAGCATCACTCCAGGTACTAGCTAAGGACTTTCATTTTTGCTTCTTCAAGGTGTTGGCACACTCAGCTCGTATGTGTCCAAAACCTTCACATTCTCGACACTGTATCATTTTCCTTTATTTTTCTGGTCATATCTCTGAATAGGGCGACTAACACCTTTACCTGCAGAGGAATTACTTGGACGTGGCATAGTGTTTCCCGATCTAAAGTTTTGCCATTTGCTACTGATCTTTTTCCGCATTCTGCGGAAGTTCTTGGTCAGTAGGACAATGTCATCATCAAGTTTCGACTCATCATCTGCTTTAGAGACCTCTCCAGCTTATATCTTCAGGGCCACTCCTTTGTCCCATTTATTCTGCTTCAAATTCATTTTATAGGTTTGCATAGACCCCACAAGTTCATCCAGCCTCCAAGTGGAGGTATTCCTAGCTTCCTCAATGCAGCAACGTTGGCAAAAAATCTGTCTGGAAGAGATCGTAAGGTATTTCGAACCAACTTCACTTGTGAGTACTTTTTACCAAGTTAAAACGCCTGATTAGCAATGTCTCTCAACTTCCCATTAAATTCAGCAATAGTTTCTTCATCATTCATCTTTAGTTCTTCAAACTGAGATGCAAGCATTTGAAGTTTAGAGATTTTTACTGCATTAGTTCCTTCATGGACATTCTGAAGTATGTCCTAGGCTTCTTTAGCATACTCACATGTTGATGTGAGTTTAAACTATTCTTCAAACTGTCGTGAAAATGGCATTCACTGCTTTGGAATTTTCCAGAGCAGCACGATCTTCATCTTGGCTCCAATCCCTTGCCGACTTGAGGTGTTCTTTCCCATCTTTGTCAACGTCGATCGGTGGAGTCCATCCTTCAACGACCGCGATCCATGCCTTCTCATTAAGAGAATTAATGAATGCACGCAACCGAGACTTCCAGTAAGTGTAGTTTGTCCCTATGAGCCATGGAGAACGCGTAACGGAAGCACCTTCTCTTGTATTCATGATTCTAGTATTGAAGTTCCAAGATCACACTCGCTTTGACAATACAAAGCAGCACAGATGACATGCTCTGATACTAATTGTAATTCAGTACTACGAAGATAATTAAATGAACATATAACAATAAGAACAAATCCAAAAGAAGACATGCAAAACTTGGTAACGCAGTTCGGTGCGAACGCCTACATCTGCGGGGCCACGCCCAGAAAATCAGATTACTCCACTATAATATAATGAATACAATCACTAATATCCGATTCCTATTAGAAGGAACATACTCACCCTCAATACAAACCGCAGTGAGTGGTTTCAACTAAACCCATGGAGTAATCTATGCAAGCTCCCCTTGTAGAATTGACTTGAATCAACTCTGTTGATCCCTACTAACGTAGCCGTCAGCCTCCCTTACAGAGTTTCCAATCAACTTTAGCAAAAGCGATCAAAACCATAGCAGCAATCTGCATGACTTTTATATGCTCTGATCCCCTTTAATCTTGGAGTAGTTAAGGTAAATCACTCAAGAGAATCCTATGCAGATTGGCAGGCCACAAATCTAGGGATCACTTAGGGCACGTGATCCCATCGATATCAGAAACTGTTAGGAATTTACGGGAAATAAACTTCAATCAGATCTTCAGAAAATCTTATACAAAAGGCATATAACAGAAAAGTTATAGGGTAACTGAATAAGAGTATAAGATTTGTGGCTGTTGCAAATCAAAGATCTGATCCCGTCGCGAGCACCTCTGCAGTCTGAAACTTCTTTTCAATAAGTTAGACTAGCATGTTGCAACTCATATTGCAACATGACTTACAACATGACTATCACCGTGAATATTTAGGAGAACTCTCTCTTCAAGAAGACCAAGATCCCAGTGAATATAAGCTAGTGCTACTAATGACAAAACAATCACACCACGTGTGACCCAACAACACTCTCTAGATGTTATTGATGTGTATTATGTATAGACAAATGGCATCACACACCATCCTAAAGATTTTTCTTTTTTTTCCTAATTATAATAAAAACCATCCCAAAGTTATCTAGAGGTTTAATATATATAAACACATAATGCATGCATAAAGCGATGTAATTCTTTATGATCTTCCATGTTGACATGTCCGTGTGTTATCAACTTTCATGTCTGTATCCATACTTCCTGTTAGAAAAACATCGACGAGGAATCAATACATCATAAGAGTAGTTATTATGAGGAGCAGTTTTCTACCGTTGAAAACTCAACGTTAACAAAATAACGTAAGAGTAGTTATTAAAACAAATTTGCATTGGGAACCCTAAACTTCTGTAAATTGCAATTATCCACCAATGCTAATTCAATTTACATATAACCCCTCAATTAATATTATATTTATGATTTACCTCTAGGTTAAAACCCGTCATGGGCGTACCCAATTCCAACATCTCCCACTCGCACATGATGGGATTGTTGATACAAAAACAACAAATGAAGAAGACTTCATACTTGGTAACTTTGTCGTGCTACCCATAAGCGGATACATGCAATCTTGTTGTGCACTGGTTAGAGATACACAACTGCCCTCTTTGTAATCAATCCTCTAAAGTATATCTGTCGCTTATAATACCCCAGATCTAAGTAGTTGTATCAGTGTAAGTATTCCTGATCCCTCCTTTTATTTACTCTTAAGGACATACTTAAGCACATCCACATTGATGTCTCTTAATCACACAGATTGGCCGGCCATTGAGATCATCAAACTTGATATCAACAAACTTAGTCATTCATTTGCACTCATTATTCTAAGTCACAACGTAGTCGCTTTTCCTAGACATACCCTTTTAGACCGAATCACTCGTGGCCATAAGGAATATGCTAAAGTAGCTATCACTAATACTGAGACTTTGAATATTAGTCAATAGTCAAAGGGTATAGGGAGGAACCCAATCCTCCAGGGACTCACACAGTGGAGAGGCAGGGATCCACTTTCTCACTTCCCATTATGGTCGACTCCAGCACAAGTGGTATGAATAACATGCAATGGTGTATTGTGTATGTCTTTGGATTAATTCAATCCAACACCATTCAGACTCCAAGTTAAATGTACTCATAAATTTAACACTGAATTCTACAGCAATCAATTGCTCTAAGAATTCGTGTCTGGCTTATGAATAGGCTTAGATGAACTTTGGGGAACAGTTCATCTCGGTCATTATTTGTATATATAAAATGACCTCATCTTGAAACTTATTCAAGGCGACTTTTATAGAGGATTAAGTCTTATCCCTACCCTTTCACTTAGAACGTCAGAGGTGATTGCCTGTGTGAGAAGGCCAATCTCTATGCCTATTTGACATACTTTTTCTTATGTGCTCTTTTTATGTGTTAACAAATAACACTATTGGGCAAACACATATCATCCAACACAATGAATGAAATAAATATTTTATTGAACAATATCAAATATATATTATAGAGTACATACACAAGTATATTTCAATTTCTACGCAATCCTAGAGCTTTTACATGTCTCAAAAAAGCATCTCTAGGAATTGGTTTATTAAGAGGATCAGCAACCATTTTGTGCGTAGAAATATACTTGATAGAAACTATCTTCTCAGCAACAATGTCTCTCATAAAATGATATCGTATGTCGTTATGTTTAGTACGACTATGATACTTTGGGTCCTTGGTGTAAGCTATAGCAGCTTTATTGTCGCAGTAGACAATTACTGGTTCTTGCTATACCCCAAGATTCTCTAGAAACCGTCGTAACCAAATAGCTTCCTGAACTCCTAATGAAGCAGCAACAAATTCTGCTTCCATAGTTGATAAAGCCACACAAGTTTGTTTCTTGTTGCACCATGATATGGCACCATCTCCAAACAAGAAAACATATCCTGATGTAGATTTCCTCTCATCTACATCTCCTCCATAGTCTGCATCAGTGTAGCCTTCCAGTTTGGTGGACGAACCTTCGTAACACAAACTGTAGTTGGTTGTACCCTTCAAACATCTCATGATCCTCTTCACTGCCTTACAATGCTCAGGTCAAGGATTTGACTGATATCGACTTACCAATCCTACTGTAGGACATATGTCTGACCTTGTACACAACATAGCGTACATTAAGCTACCAACTGCACTTGCATATGGCACTCTTGCCATTTTGTTCTTTTCATCTGATGTACTAGGATAATCATCTAGACTTAGGTTATCGCCTTTCGATGTTGGAGTTTCAATTGGATTAAAGTTAAACATGTTGAATCGTTCTAACACTTTATTAATATATATTTCTTGCGACAATGCAAGAAATCTCTTAGAACGATCGCTTTGGATTTTTACACCAAGTATAAAATCCGCTTCTCACATGTCTTTCATTTCAAAGTTCGATGATAACCATTCTTTTATGGTTATCAGAAACTCCATATCGTTACTAGCTAATAAAATGTCATCTACGTATACTGTCAAAATGACAAATTTGTTTTTATGTTACTTCACATAAACACAATGATCTTCTTCGATCATCTCGAAACCAAATGAGGTGACAACTCTATGAAAACTCTGGTTCCATTGCCTATATGCTTGTTTAAGGCCATATATAGATTTCTGTAATTTACAGATTTTATTTTCTTGGCCTTTAATAATGAAACCTACTGGCTGATCCATGTAGATTTCCTCATCTAGTTCACCATTTAGGAATGCCGTCTTGGCATTCCATTGGTGAAGTTCTAAATTCATGTGAGCAATTAAAGCTAGTATTAGGCGAATAGAGGCAAATTTAACAACTGGTGAAAAGGTTTCTTCGTAATCTATACCTTCCTTTTGGGTATATCCCTTTGCCACCAGCCGAGCCTTATGTCTTTCAATGGATCCATCCGCCTTTCTCTTTATTTTGAGAATCCACTTATTTCCATTTGTTTTTCGATTAGGCGGTAAGTTAACCAGTTCCCAAACTTGGTTAACTTTCATGGAATCCATCTCTTCCTACATGTCGTTCTTCCAATAATCTCGAACATAACGAGATAAAGCTTCTTCTACACTCCGAGTTTGTTCGTCATCTTGAGGTACATCAATTAAGGCTTCCCCTTCGATTTCAAATCTTCGTCGGGAAACCTTAACCCTTTTGCCTCTCCCAACTGACTCATCAAGCTGAGAATTTTGAATTACTTCTCTTTCGGACACACCGCTCCCATTAATCTCAGGGACTCGAGAAGTATTCTCGTGTACCTCAAATGACCTAATACTCACGAAGTCTGGATCTTCCAACTCATCGAGATCATCTTCATTTCTGACTTCGCCTTGTTTAGGAAACATACCCTCTGTAAACGTGGCATCACTTGATTCATATTCTGTGACAGTGCCATCTTCTTACTCTCCCAAGAAAACATAACCCTTTGAGTGTTCAGAGTATCTAATGAATATACTCTTCTTTCCTCTGGGTCCCAACTTTCCATGCTTATGAGAAGTGTTATGTACATAAGCTGCACATCCTCATGGCTTTAAGAAATTCAAATTTGGACTTCTACCAGTCCAGAGTTCATATGGGGTTTTATGAATCGATTTGGGGGGAACTAGGTTCAAAACATATGCTGATGTCAACAATACATCTCCCCAATACTTAATTAGTAAGTTTGCTTGCGACATCACGCATCGAACCATTTCTAAGAGAGTTCTATTCCTTCTCTCAGCAACACCATTTTGCTGAGGTGTATAAGGAGCAGTAAGCTGTCTTAGAATTCCTTTTTCATTATATAGATCTTTAAACTAATCCAATAGATATTCCCTCCATTGGTATGTCCTTAAGGCTTTAACCCTTTTATCCAATTGATTCTCAACTTCGTTGAGTAACAGTCTTAAGCACTCTAATGCTTCGGATTTATGGGATATAAGGTATATCTTTCCAAACCGAGAATAGTCATCTATAAATGTAATGAAATATGAGGCACCATGGCTATCCCTCACACTCATAGGTCCACAAATGTCAGAGTGTATTAGTTGTAATAGAGTGTCAGCTCGTATTGCCTTTCCAAATGGTTTCCTATTTGCTTTGCCTGCTAAACATGGTTCACAAGTAGGAATTTCTATTTTGGTGAGAGATCCCAAAAGACACTCTTTAGCCAAGCATTCTATCCTGGCCTTTCCAATATGACCTAGTCTAGCATGCCATAATTATGTTGCATTATCAGATGTAGTAGATGAATATGAGATTAACATATAACAAGAAGAACAATTATTTGTATTAAGAATTGCCAAACCATTAACATAATAACCAGATCCATAATATTCGTTACACAAACTTATATTATGTCCATGCTGTTCAAATAACAAATTAAATCCAAATCTAGCTAAGGATATTACCGAAACTAAGTTCCACCTTATTTCTGGAGTATGCAAGACATCTTGTAATAGTAAGGTCCGTCCTCTGTGCAATTCCAATTTGCACGTACCGACTCCCTTTACTTCCAACTTGTTGTTGTTGCCAACACACACCCATCTTGTTCCCCCTGGAACACGACGGTACTCTATATAGTAGTCTCTGTCTCTTGCTATGTGGTCTGTCGCTCCTGAATCAAAATCCACCAAGGATCAGGTTCTATGAGCATAACAGAGCTCGATACATATGCATTATGACAAGGAATAGAAGAATTAGAAGTTACCTTCTTTGGCTCAGGACATTCCCGAGCGAAGTGTCCCTTCTGACGACATTTGAAGCACATCAACTTATCAACATTCATTTTCTTCTTCTTCTTCTTATCAAATTTCCTCAGCCCCTTGGATTTGTTTTTCATTGTTACATCTTTGCCATGGTTCTTCTTCCAGAACCTCTTTCTCTTGAAGTTTCCTTTCCTGGAACATGACTTAATCACGTAGGAATGCGATTGTGGTTTCAGAGAAGACGACCTTTCGTCTTCCAATTCTACGAGATGTGCCACATCATCAAAAGTCTTAACACTTTTATTATGTGTCAAGTTGATTTTCATATGTTCCCAGGAGCTAGGAAAAGAACGGATCACAGCTTGAACCTGTTGTTCATCAGCGAGGTTGCACCCAGCAGCAGCGAGGTTGCACCCAGCAGCAGCAAGTTCCTTAATCATTCTGGACATCACCCGGAGATGTTGCTTAATGGTCTGATTGGAACTCATCTTATAAGTATCAAACTTTATAGTGAGCTGCCGTAACTTCGACACAGAAGTACCTCCCAGTCTTTCAGATAAGGCCTTCCACAAGTCATATACAGTAGGATAATCCTTGTATTCACAAGCAAAGTCATCCTTCTTTGAGCTTACAAGAATACCACGCGTAGTGGCATCCTTTTTCTTCCAATCATTGTAAGTCTCAACTAAACGCCTATGTTGGGCAGTGTTACCCTCACCAGGAACCTCCAATTTATGATTTATGGTTTCAATGACCTCTTGTTCCTCTAAGACATACTTGATACGGGAACTCCAAATATTGAAATTGTCTCCATTGAGACGATCTCCCTTGTTGAGGTCAGCAATGATGTTCTTGACATCAGCCATATCTGCAGGATTCTAAGTAATAACTGAAATATAGATAGACATTTAAAAGATAAATAATTTTGCCCAAAATAATAATAATAAAATTTTTGTCAAGAATTTAAATATAACGATTCAATTAATAGCATAGAGTCGAAAGTTCATTAAATTCCCAATCATCGTCCATGACTAAAAACTTTATCATTATATTTAAATACATGTTCAAAAATATAGTTATATTTTGTTTACTATGAACAAATATAAGTCCCCACATATTATCAGAGTATCATATTTCTCTCGCTAAACTTATGTATTCACATAGAACACAAAATTCATAACATTTTATTTTAAAATTTCATTAATATTTACAAAAATATCATAACTCCTCTATTTACATAAAATAGGGAAGTGGGATCATTCTGATAATTGGAAAAATTAGCAAACTAGACTTGCCAAATATTAAATTGCTAAATTTGTTGCAAAAAGAAATATGATATATTCTGATAATTTGAAAAAGAAGCATGGTGCGACAAATTCTGCTTCCATAGTTTCTCCCACGAATAGGGAAGTGGTATCATTCTGATAATTGGAAAAAGGGGCAGGGTGCGACAAATTCTGCTTCCATATTTGAAAAAGCCACACAAGTTTGTTTCTTGCTGCACCATGATATGGCACCATCTCTGAGCAAGAAAACATATCCTAATGTAGATTTCCTCTCATCTACATCTCCCCCATAGTCTGCATCAGTGTAGCCTTCCAGTTTGGTGGACGGACCTTCGTAACACAAACTGTAGTTGGCTGTACCCTTCCAATATCTCATGATCCTCTACACATGCTTCCAATGCTCTGGTCAAGGTACACAACATAGAGTACATTAAGTTACCAACTGCACTTGCATATGGCACTCTTGCCATTTTGTTCTTTTCATCAGCTGTACTAGGACAATCATCTAGACTTAGGTTATCGCCTTTCGATGTTAGAGTTTCAACTGGATTACAGTTAGACATGTTGAATCGTTCTAACACTTTATTAATAAATGTTTCTTGCGACAATGCAAGAAATCTCTTAGAACGATCTCTTCGGATTTTTACCCCAAGTATAAAATCCGCTTTTCCCATGTCTTTCATTTCAAAGTTCGATGATAACCATTCTTTTATGGTTATCAGAAACTCCATATCATTACTCGCTAACAAAATGTCCTCTACGTATAATGTTAAAATGACAAATTTGTTTTTATGTTGCTTCACATAAACAGAATGATCTTCTTCGATCATCACGAAACCAAATGAGGTGACAACTCTATGAAACCTCGGGTTCCATTGCCTAGATGCTTGTTTAAGGCCATATATAGATTTCTGTAATTTACAGACTTTATTTTCTTGGCCTTTAATAATGAAACCTACTGGCTGATCCATGTAGATTTCCTCATCTAGTTCACCATTTAGAAATGTTGTCTTGACATCCATTTGGTGAAGTTCTAAATTCATGTAAGCAACTAAAGCTAGTATTAGGCGAATATGTGCAAATTTAACAACTGGTGAAAAGGTTTCTTCGTAATCTATACCTTCCTTTTGGGTATATCCCTTTGCCACCAGCCGAGCCTTATGTCTTTCAATGGATCCATCCGCCTTTCTGTTTATTTTGAGAATCCACTTTTTCCCAATTGTTTTTCGATTAGGCGGTAAGTTAACCAGTTCCCAAACTTGGTTAACTTTCATGGAATCCATCTCTTCCTCTGTGGCTTTCTTCCAATAATCTCGATCATGACGAGATAAAGCTTCTTCTACACTCCAAGGTTCTTTGTCATCTTGAGGTACAAAAATTAAGACTTCCCCTTCGATTTCAAATCTTCGTCGGGAAACCTTAACCCTTTTGCCTCTCCCAACTGACTCATCAAGCTGAGAATTCTAAATTACTTCTCTTTCGGACACACCGCTCCCACTAATCTCAGTGACTCGAGAAGTATTCTCGTTTACCTCAAATGACCTAATAGTCACGAAGTCTGGATCTTCCAACTCGTGGAGATCATCTTCATTTCTGACTTTGCCTTGTTTAGGAAACATATCCTCTATAAACGTGGCATCCCTTGATTTATATTCTTGACAGTGCCATCTTCTTGCTCACCCAAGAAAACATAACCCTTTGAGTGTTCAGAGTATCTAATGAATATACTCTTTTTTCCTCTGGGTCCCAACTTCCCATGCTTATGAGAAGTGTTATGTATATAAGCTGCACATCCCCAAGGCTTTAAGAATTTCAAATTTGGACTTCTACCAGTCAAGAGTTCATATGGGGTTTTATGAATCGATTTGGAGGGAACTAGGTTCAAAACATGTGTTGATGTCAACAATGCATCTCCCCAATACTTAATTGGTAAGTTTGCTTGCGACATCATGCATCGAACCATTTCTAAAAGAGTTCTATTCTTTCTCTCAGCAACACCATTTCGCTGAGGTGTATAAGGAGTAGTAAGCTGTCTTAGAATTCCATTTTCATTACATAGATCTTTAAACTTATCTGATATATATTCCCTCCATCGGTCTGTCCTTAAGGTTTTAACCCTTTTATCCAATTGATTCTCAGCTTCATTGAGAAACAATCTAAAGCACTCTAATGCTTCGGATTTATAGGATATAATGTATATCTTTCCAAACCGAGAATAGTCATCTATAAATGTTATAAAATATGAGGCACCATGCCTAGCCCTCACACTCATGGGTCCACAAATGTCAGAGTGTATAAGTTGTAATGGAGTGTCAGCTCCTATTGCCTTTCCAAATGGTTTCCTAGTTGCTTTGCCTGCTAAACATGGTTCACAAGTAGGAATTTCTATTTTGGTGAGAGATCCCAAAAGACCCTCTTTAGCTAAGTGTTCTATCCTGGCCTTTCCTATGTGACCTAGTCTAGCATGCTATAATAATATTGCATTATCGGATGTAGCAGATGAAGATGAGGTTAACATATAACAAGAAGAACAATTATTTGTATTAAGAATTGCCAAACCATTAACATAGGAACCAGATCCATAATATTCGTTACACCAACTTATATTCAGTCCATTCTGTTCAAATAACAAATTAAATCCAAATCTAGCTAAGGATATTACAGAAACTAAGTTCCGCCTTATTTCTGGAGTATGCAAGACATCATGTAATAGTAAGTTCCGTCCTCCGTGTAATTCTAATTTGCACGTACTGACTCCCTTTACTTCCAACTTGTTGTTGTTGCCAACACACACCCATCTTGTTCCCCCAGAACACGGCGGTACTCCACATAGTAGTCTCTGTCTCTTGCTATGTGGTATGTCGCTCCTAAATCAACAATATACCAAGGATCGGGTTCTATGAGCATAACAGAGCTCGATACATATGCATTACGACAAGGAATAGAAGAATCAGAAGTTACCTTCCTTGGCTCAGGACATTCCCGAGCGAAGTGTCCCTTCTGACGACATTTGAAGCACATCAACTTATCAACATTCATTTTTTTCTTCTTCTTCTTATCAAATTTCCTCAGCCCCTTGGATTTGTTTTTCATTGTTACATCTTTGCCATGGTTCTTCTTCCAGAACCTCTTTCTCTTGAAGTTTCCTTTCCTGGAACTTGACTTAGTCACGTAGGAATGCGATTGTGGTTTCAGAGAAGACAACCTTTCGTCTTCCAATTCTACGAGATGTGCCACATCATCAAAACTCTTAACACTTTTATTATGTGTCAAGTTGATTTTCATATGTTCCCAGGAGCCAGGAAAAGAACGGATCACAGCTTGAACCTGTTGTTCATCGGTGAGGTTGCACCCAATACCAGCAAGTTCCTTAATCATTCTGGACATCACCCAGAGATGTTTCTTAATGGTCTTATTGGAACTCATTTTATAAGTATCAAACTTTATAGTGAGCTGCCGTAACTTCGACACAGATGTTCCTCCCAGCCTTTCAGATAAGGCCTTCCAAAAGTCATATGCAGTAGGATAATCATTGTATTCACAAGCAAAGTCACCCTTCATTGAGCTTACAAGAATACCACGCGAAGTGGCATCGTTTTTCTTCCAATCATTGTAAGTCTCAACTGCACGCCTGTGTTGGGTAGTGTTACCCTCACCAGGATCCTCCAATTTATGATTTATAGTTTCAATGATCTCTTGTTCCTCTAATACATACTTGATACGAAAACTCTAGATATTGAAATTATACCCATTGAGACGATCTCCCTTATTAATGTCAGTAATGATGTTCTTGACAGCAGCCATATATGCAGGATTCTAAGTAATAACTGAAATATAGATAGACATTTAGAAGATAAGTAACTTTGCCCAAAAAAATAATAATAATATTTTTGTCAAGAATTTAAATATAACGATTCAGTTAATAGCACAGAGTCGAAATTTCATTAAATTTCCAATCATCGTCCATGACAAAAAACTTTATCATTATATTTAAATACTTGTTCAAAAATATAATTATATTTCGTTTATTATGAACAAATATAAGTCCCCACATATTATCAGAATATCATATTGCTCCCACCAAACTTATGTATTCACATAGAACACAAAATTCATAAACATTTTATTTTAAAATGTCATTAATATTTACAAAAAATATCATAACTCCTCTCTTTACATAAAATAGGGAAGTGGGATCATTATGATAATTGGAAAAATTAACAAACTATACTTGCCAAATATTAAATTGCAAAATTTGTTGCAAAAAGAAATATGACATATTTGTTGTGAACGGTTATTTAACCGTAGTTGGGTGAGATTCTGGGCTATCCTAGAGATAGGCCCATATCATTGTAAGCCCATATTTGTATTCCCCCAATTGCATATAAATAAAGAGCTGGGGGCTCCTCCCCCAGTAGTTGATTTATAACACGTTATCAGCACGACTCTAAAAATTTTCTTTTCCACAAAATTTTCTCCGTTCGTTGCGAAGGCGAAGGCGAAGGCTAGAGTGGAGATCCACGAGCGCGGTGCAAGGCTTCCTCAATCGAGCGTCGTCATCCGCGTAGGGCTTCGAGCAACCGTCGCTATATCCGGAGGACGGATATAGAGGTAAAAATACTAAAAACGATATTTTTAATCATACGTATGATTTCCCCTCCCCTAGATCTCGCAAGATCGATATGGAGATTATTTGTCGCCTTGAATACGACGGACTTTTCATCCCAAAAATACAATTTTTAGGGTTCAACCCTAACTTTTAGCCCGCCGGCGGCTCGCCGCCGGCCTCCCCACATCTCTGCCACCCCGCCCGTAGCGGGGGACGTGCCCCTCCCGCCGCTTCCCCCCGCAGGGGGGGCGGCGGCCCCGCCGCGCCCCCCTGCAAGGGGGGGCGGCGGGATCGCCCCGCCGCGCCCCCCTGCAAGGGGGGCGGCGGCCCCCGCTGTCGCGCCTCCCTGCAGGGGGGGCGGCGGCCCCCGCTGTCGATCCCCCCTTCAGGGGGGCGGCGGCGGCGCCCCCCTGCAAACTAGGGTTGCAAGCAAAAAAAATATCCAGAAAAGCCTATGGGCCTGAAGCCCACAGGCCGGCTGCGGGCTTCAGGCCCACAGGCCGATTTATTCACAAAAAAACAGAAAAGTCTGTGGGCCTGAAGCCCATAGACCTGCTGCGGGCTTCAGGCCCACAGTCAGATTTCTTCAAAAAAAAGTCTATGGGCCTGAAGCCCATAGGCCGACTGCGGGCTTCAGGCCCGCAGGCTGTTTTATCTGGAAAAAAAAGAAGGGGGGGAGGCAAAGGCTATTAACAAGCCTCAAAAGGCAACTTGCTAGCCTAAAAATTAATTTAAAAAGGGGTTTTAAGAGCAAACTATTCGTGAAAAATCACGGTAAATTACGGGACAAATATCGGGCAGGCGAGGACTTTTGGGGGGGCTTTTGGGATGATGAGGGAACATGTTTTCCTCATACAAAAGAAAATGTTAATTTTGGGCTCTTATTCAATTTTATTGATTAAACCCATTCATTTCAACCCTTGCATCGTAATGATTTTTCTGTAAAAATCATCTTTAGATGCTTTACATCACTAGGCTTTTTCTGTGGATATTATATGTGTGGTTGTGCATTGTATTTAAAACTTAATAATTAGGAAGATCCTGCGACCGCTCTGCCGTTAGTAACCTAACCTAACGGTGCATGACGTTGCCAAGTGGTCCAATAATTATTAAGTGATTAAATTATTTATCCATCTCTGCGAATATTAAATGCCTGTGATGAAAATGTCTGATGAAAATGTTGATGAGCACAATATTTCTGCATGAATTGCTAAATGTGGTTTTTGGATCGGCCGTTTAGTCCCACGGTTTATTTCCCGCACTTTTCTTTTATTTTTGAGAGAAATTGTAGTGAGTAATCTATGTAAATGTCAAAGAAAGAAGACCAACTTCCATGAAGACGGAGGCCACGCTTGAAGATGGAGATATCATATGGGACCCACGGGGTTTCCAAAGTTGTATTTTCATTTTTAAAGCTGCAAATTTGTATAATTTGGACTGTGGACTTTTGGACTCTTTCTTGTGGGACTGGCCGATCCACACATTTAGTTTTTCGTTAAATATTGGCTCCGCATGAAAATGTTTTCTATGATTAATTATTAATGCATGCATGTTTGTGCTCTGCTAGATAAATGGCTAATATTGCAAGCATGATTTCGAAGTACTGGAAGCATCAGGTAGAAACTATCTAAGCTGGCAGCTAGATGTAAAGTTTCACATGCGGGCAAAGTCCCTTATCGCTGATGTGACTGAAAAAGAAAATGTTAGCGATATAGAGAAGGCACAAGCCATCATCTATATTTGCCGCCATGAGGACAAGACCTTAAAGGCTGAATACCTTATGGTCGAAGATCCACTTGAGCTATGGACTGCCCTTGAGGATAGGTATAAACATCAGAAAGATGTTATACTCCCAAGGGCACGATACGAGTGGGAGAACCTGAGACTGCAAGACATTAAGTCCATTGCTGAGTACAACTCAGAATTTTTTAGCATCACCTCACGCCTGAGTTTTGTGGTGAGAAAGTCTCAGAAAATCGCATGCTGGAAAAGACGTATACGTCCTTCCATGAAAAAGATGCGATACTCATGCAGCAATACCGAGAACGCAAGTTCACCAAGTATTCTGAGTTGCTGTCATGGTTACCCATGGCCGAGCAAAACAGAGAGCTTCTTCTCGCCACTCACAATATGCGCCCCCCGGCACTGCCCCCCTACCAGAAGCTCACTATTCCTCTTCCTTCAAAAAGAAGAGAGATAATAAAAGAAAAGAAAGACCACAGAAGGGGGGTCAACAGAAAAATGCCAAGGGCCATGTACAGCAGCAGCGAAATAATGAAAGTAAGCGGAAGTGCACGTGGCACAGAAATGACAAAAATTATGCACCCCCACCCAAGAGGGAATGGGAAGACCAGTGCCATAATTGTGGCATAAAAGTCCACTGGTCCAGAGTGTGCCGAACTCCGCAGCATCTCCATGATTTGTATAAAGAGAACAAGAACAATAAAGATGAAACAAGCCTGATAACCTCTGATGCTCCAGTCAAGTTTTCAGCCGATAACTTCGAAAATGATGACATGCTCGATTAGCCTTTACTTTTATCTTAGCAAGTTGTTTTAAGAATAATTTATGAGAGCATTTGAATTATGTGATTTGTTTTAGAATGAAAATGTTTATCTGAATATGCATGTGCCTATACGTTTCATCTTTTGAAACTGCTCTCATAAATGATTGGTAGACAATAAACACGTACGACTTTTTTCAATACAAAGCCCAATATCAGGGCTATATTGAAGATCCAGGGAATACAACACTGTTGCCCCCAAACGACACAAAAATAAGAGGATGCACTAATCCCTCCGAATTCCAAAAGAAACTTTCTAAGTTTCAAGGACATCCGTTTTAACGGATTCCATTTGGAAACAGCAAATGTAAATGAAAAAATTACCGTATGCAATGTCTCAAGATAATGGAGTAAAATCCATACTTGAACGTTTTGAGAGCCTTAGAGGCCTCTACCATACGAAGATTCGGAGAAAGGAAGCGGAATTAGACGGAGCACCTGAAGTGCCCGACATCTGCCAAGTTTTACTCTGGCATGATGGACTTGGCCACCCCGGATTTGTGATGATGCACTGCATCTTATCCTATGGGTATGACTTGAAGAGACAGAAGATTCTTCAGAAGGGAGAATTTCCTCGCATCTCTTACTATAAGGGAAAACTAATTGCAAGGCCATCTCCACGAAAAGTTGAAAAAGAATCTCCGCACTTCCTCAAAAAGAATACAAGGAGATAGATGTGGATAGAATCCACCACCCCTAGTGGGCTATGTCAGTAATTCACTATACTGATAAATGCATCCTCAGAATATTCGTACGTGTGTCTACTACAGACCCGCAACTTAGCTTTTCCAAAGCTATTGGCACAAAAATAAAAATGTTGTGGGCAAATTTCCCAGACAATAAAGTAAAGAAAATAAGTCTGGTCAATGTTGGGAAATATACCTCCCAGTCATTTCAAGAGAACTGCCAAGCAACTGGAATAGAAAATGAACATACAAGTGTCGCATGTTCATACCCAAAATGGGTCGGCAGAGTCACTGAAAAGTAGACTCCAATGGATTGAACGTCCATTAAATCCCGATTGCAAATGGATGCATGGGGACATGCAAATTCTGCATGTTGCATCATAAATGAAAATAAGACCCTCTGGAGGTCAGAGTCTCCAATGCAACTTGCATATGGAATGCCACCGAACATTTCTCTTCGGAGAATCTTCGGTCCGCAGTTTAAATCCCTATCGCACCAACACAGAGGACAAACATAGGTCCTCAACATCGCCTATGTATCTATGAAGGGTTTGACTCACCCTCAATTATAAGACACCTAGAACCCCAAACGGGGGACGTAATTAAGGCACACCTTGAAGACTGTGATCTCGATGAGACGAGTTTCCCAAAAATAGGCCCAGATACTGGAAAATCTGGCGCGAAGCAAATTATAACGTGGGATACAACAATTTTGACCCACTATGATCCGGTAACAATACAATGTGTAGATGTGATCCCGAAGATCCTCCACATACAGAACACTGTTCATCAATTACCGGAATCATTCATTGACAACCAGAAGATTGTTAGCTCACATATCCCTGCTGCAAAAACTCCAGCTAGGATTGACATCCCCGAGAATGGATGCAATCCACCAGCAGCAGAAGTGGCTGATCCTTAACAGTAAAGAGACAGACCACCAGGCTCTAAGGACAGAAAATCCTGGAGACCTTAAGACAATACTACCACAGGACAATGTGCTCATGTCCACACCATCACCCTTCCCGAAATCCACTGCAGAGGAATTGCCGGGAAAAAGCGAAATTAAGTAAATGTTGTACGTACTGGGGAGGTGTTGGACAGATAGAACATAAATTGTCAACAAATGTATTCACGTATCATATTGTCATATACATCGCAAAAGCGATGAGGTTCGTAAATTATCGTTCCACACTCCGTTGCTAGAAGGCAAACGTAGAGATTGGCCAAAAATGTGGAACGTGGCAATAAAAGATGAGCTGGACTCACTTATGAAACGTGAAATGTTCGGACCTGAAGTCTTGACACCAAAAAGGTGTCAAACCTGTGGATAAAAGAAAGTATTGCACACATAAGAAAAATAAATACAAAATCGTATGCTATAAGGTACAACCTATAGCCCGAGGAAAATTTCACTGAAACTAGGGATCGAACAAACTCAAATGAGCATGTCTCATAAATGATGCATCAGCCTCCCTAAGTTATCAAAAGCGAATACCTTACAATTTGGCGAAGGAAAATTATGGATATGCTGTTATTGGATGTTGTGACAGCATACCTTCGTGGATATCTGGTAAAGATAATTTCCACATTTCCTTAAAATGCCTGAATAGACTTCGGGACGTCTATTCAAATGAAGAAAAACAATAAGTATAATAAATAAAGGTACAACCAAGAGAATCATTTGACAAGTCAATGATTCCTACTGAAGATTGTCTTTGCATCTGTGCAAAGAACAGGATTGGAGATCATAGTTGGAGACAACTAAAATCTCATCGGATCTCCTGAAGAGAAAACCGAACTACATGAACAAGCCTGACTTTTAAACATGAAATAAAAAGACCTATGCAAATATAAAGTCATGGCTCATAGAATCATGTTACAAACGCCCAGAAGTGCGTTGGAGAAATTAACAGGACCATTGTCTGTAATGCCCTACAAGCTACTGCACAAGTACTAGAGTGGGGGTGAATAGTACTTTAAAATAACAAGGAGTATAATTCCAAATTAAATTGCAAACAACTACCAAATCAATTTGCGGAAGCTTAAATTGAATGACAACAACAAAATTAACAATGCAAACAAATGATGTTAATGGGTTCGGATCCACCCAAGTCTCCCCGACTTGTTCCCGGTGATCCTACGTCCCAACCACCCAGATCCCCTCCGGATACTTGAGTTAGAAACCCTAACTCAAGATTTCCACTATGAATATCTTGTGAAAAACCTTCACAAGATCAAATCATACAACAACGGCAATAGTGAATCCCACAACCCGGGATCACAACCTTCGCTCACAACCGAGAGAATCAACAAGCAATATAAATGAGTTTATATTGAAATAAACAAACTTACCACAAAATCCTATACCTTGAGTTTTTCTTACCCAATAGGTGAAATGGAGGATTTGAGGAAGATGAAGTCACCAAGTCCTAGCACCAAGGAAATGACCAGCAATCGGTGCCTAGGAGAGATTTGGAGACTTGGATCAAGCTATAGCTTGAAGAGCTCACCAAGAACAAGCTTCTCTCAAGATGGATTCTAGATCTAGAATAGAGAGAGAATGGGTTTCTTGTGAGGAAGAGAGCTTTTGATTTGAGTGAGAATGGCTATCTCTTTTGATCTCAATGAATCTCTGAATGGAAGCTCTTACCTAGATAGAAATGACCTAGGTTCGTATTTATAGGGTCCCATAAAAACAAATTAGGTCATTCTCCAACGGATAGAAATCTGGGAGAATTAGTCGGTCAAAGAACAATCACTGACCGACTAGTTCATCAACTAGTCGGTCAGTCAAACAGCATGGACCGACTAAGAGAGGAACTGAGAAGAGATAGAATTTCAGACCTAGAAATCTAGTCGGTCCAAGAAGACTTTCTGACCGACTAGTTTCACAACTAGTCGGTCAGTCAATGAACGTAGACCGACTAAGAGGCAAAATGAAATAGTCTGAATACAAATTGACTTAGTCGGTCCAAGAACAAAAGTTGACCGACTAGATTGTCAACTAGTCGGTCACCAAACGTTCTTAGACTGACTAACGATAAACAGTAGCTTAGGAGAAATTTAGCATGAACAGTAAGTCACAACTAGTCGGTCAAAGAAGCATCACTGACCGACTAGTTTACAAACTAGTCGGTCGGTGAGTCAACGTAGACCGACTAACTGTAAACAGTAAAGTCCAAGAAATTAAGGAATCAAACTAGTCGGTCCAAGAAGAGTTGTTGACCGACTAGATCACCATCTAGTCGGTCAGTACTTCTTCTTGTACCAACTAACATGCACAAACAAGTCCGAATCGAAGCGCGACGCTTCGAGGAAGTTAGAATGAACTTGTACTAAGATCCTAGAGCTTCGATATGAGCGTTATGAAGTTAGAATGGTAAGATATACTCAAGGCTTAACATTCTATATATCGAAGCTAAAAAGACTATAAATAAAACCTTAATAAACGGTCTTCGAGAGCTTCGATTGATTCTTCATAACTTCCAAAACGGCGCAAGAGCTTCAACGAAGCTTTAGGCATGAATACGTGCTTTGGGAAGTGTTGAGATGTCGCTTTGAATGTTCTCGTGAATTTGGCGACGATCTCCAATACTGCGCTCACAAATTGTTAGTTCATGGATTATTTATGTTTGCTCATCATCAAAACCAAATCCGGGGAGTCCAATATTCAACATTCTCCCCCTTTTTGGTGATGACAAACCAACATAAATAATAATCAAAAATAATGATTCAAATGTAAAATACTTACTCCCCCTGCATTGATGACACGTTAATTCCAAAATGAATATATATGAATTGCATCAAGCAGACGAGTAAGATAAATAAAGAGAATCGATTTTTGAAATATCGGATTTTGAAAATCCTTATATATATCTTAACTCCCCCTGAATCTAACATATCAAACTAGATTCTTGGAAATTGAGTTAAATTTTCATTTGCGCTATTTATTATCATTATCTCTCCCCCTTTGGCATTATCCCAAAAATGGGGGGCATACAACGACAACAACTAGGAAATGGAAAATCCAACATCGGGAGTCGTAGACAATGACGATGAACCTAATTGACACCAAGGGAAAAATGATGAAATCAAATCAAGGTGTGCCAAATTGTCCATTATCAAAAAGCGATAATCAAAATCATCAAAAATAATATTTGGTATTTTTTTTTCATTTATTGAATAATGAAACATACTCTCCAATATTCAATATTTCTTGGTTAAATTTGTGCATGGAAAACAATTCTATACAAATATAGAAATATAATCTATTTAACCAAGTTTTTCAATCGTCGAGCGACGATTTTACATAGCATGGACATTGAATGAGAATTAATGTGCACGACGAGGTAAATATCACAACATGAACATCGATGTATATATAGAAATGATAGCATCATGAGTACATCCAAAAAGATATCGAATATAAAAAGTACATCATATCAAGTGCGACACATCATCTGTATAAACATCAAAAAGTACAACATCATCATCCACATCAAAATATAACATCTACATCTACATCATCCAAAGTCCAACAACAAAAAATACAACACATCAAAATATCCAACACCGACATCCAGAAAACTCAAAAATACATCAAATCAACACCCAAACTCCATCCCATCCTAACCCAAAAACACTCTCAAAAAGGTAAATCATCCAATGAGCAGTGGAGAGTCCTCGGAACAGACGATCACGAGGAAGTGGCTGGATCTGCAGTGTCCGTGGGTCCAGTCGACGGAGTGGACTCAGGCTCTGCAGGGAGGAGAGGAGTGTCAACAGACGGGATCGTCGGGGCAGGTGTGGAAACGATGGGCTCAACAGCTGGGGTCTCAACAGCAGGGGTCTCAACAGCAGCAGGTGAGACAGGAGCAGGCTCGTCAACAGGGACAGCAGGAGTAACAGCAGCCTCAGAAGTCTGAACTACTGCGGCAGAAGTCTCTGGAACACCGGAAGAGGTGCCAACTCCAGGAGCTGAAGTGATAGCAGCAGCAGCAGCAGCAGTGGCCACATCGCCACGGGCCAAGGAAGTGACAAGCTCGTCAATATCCTCATCGTCCATCTCCTCGGCCTCAGAAACAGAAGGAGGAAGATCAATCCCCATCATACTAGCCATACGACAGACGACCTCCTCAGTACGAGCCAAACGTGAGTCGTGCTGACGAAGAAGGCGTACGACATCATCTAATGTGGCAGGAGGAGTGGGGGCTGCAGCAGCTGAGGGAGTAGCCTGAGAATCAGATGTGGTCGACCTCTGCACGTGACGAAGCGCCGCTAGAGATTTCTTAACGGCCGTCGCGTTTAGAGGAGTACCCAAGGGACGCTCATCGTCAGGAGGGAGAGGGACTCGGAAATGACGAAAGACAAGGGTCAGCAGACACGGATATGGAATATGCGTAGATTTATTGGTCTTGCGTATACACTCGAAAGAGTCCATCTTATCGAGTATAACGCGAGCCCAATTAATCTCGCAACCCAAGAAAAGAGCGTAAATGAGCTTCAAAAATGGCTGGGATGGAAGTGAAGATGAGCCGTACTTGGGAAGCAAGCACGACTTCAGAATGAGATTCAATACCCAGGCATTTGGCTTGAACGACTTTGAAGGAACTCCAATAAAGGCAGGAGGGATCACATGGAAAATATCAGAAAGAACGGACTGATCCAAGGAGGCGATATCATCGACGGAAATGTCAGAAGGAAGGAGACCAGACGACGAGCAGCCAAGAATCTCCCCCAAGATTTCTGCCGTGAGAACTATAGGAGTTCCCAAGACAGTAGTCTCGATGGAGTGACTAGCATCGTACTGGCCCCGAACACGATTGGCATAGAACAATTTCACTAGGCGATGATATGGTTTAGGATTGGCCTTAAGATCATAGCGGAGATAATCAAGGAGGCCACTATAGGAGAGGAGGTCAGCTAAGCCAAGGAAATCTGAAAACTGAACATAGTGCTCCAATAGCATCGGGCAGTGTTCAATACGGTTGTAGG